>CM061044.1:54357654-54795154 GCA_030762985.1 Adelphocoris suturalis
GGGCTATCAATGATTCTCCCTCCTATTTAGTGTTCAGGAGACGGTGCCTTGCTCACTTTGCAGAATGCTAGCAACCACTTATTTCACTTATCCTTCTTTTCTTCATTCATTACTTTTTTTTTTTCCAATCTTTCACCACCCATCTTTTCTTCTTCTTAGCATTTCACTATTTTTCTCATTTTTTCTTTCTCTCAGGAATAGGTAATTTCTGCTTATCTATATTATTTTCTCGTTCTTGTCATTACTTTGTAATTTTTTACGTTATTAGTATTACGATCCATTTGTTATTAAGTTTTTGATTTCCACTACTATTTACCTAAGCTAAACATTTTGTTTACCACTTTCTGCCCTGCTCCAAGTGTGTACGCTAGGTGGGCCCAGGTCCTTTGTAGGTACACTGAAATGAATAAAATAAAAAAGGTACCTATTTACTAGAAACAGATTGATGTCATAACGGAAAAAACAGTCAACACTATACAACTCAGCAGATATTAAGGTACGTTTCATATAACGCTTGAAGGCATTAGGATTTAGATCACGTATCCTCTGAGGAAGGTGGTGATACAGTCTAACTCCGATTTGAGTTGGGTTCCCGACGAATGATTAGAGAGCTTTCCATATAGGTGCTATATGATGGGTATCTGACCAGTAATACAGCTCTTGAAATGCATTTGCACGATGACGTCACGGCCCCACCCGTCTGGGGGGACCCCGCAGCTCCTCTGCACTACTACGTCACACTTGACCTTCCTACCCGTTTATTGGGCAAACTAAATGGTCTTTTGAGCTGGAAATTGGTAATTGGGGGTTTCAAGTGCGCTGAATCCGAATCTGAGGTCAAAAGTGTGAAATTCCAATACATGGAAGTTCCCTAGGATATAACCTTATAGGATAACCTACTCATTGGGGAATTTCACCTTTTCATTTTATTCCATCTGCTCAAAGATTTTGACGAGAGGTTTCGTCAAAGGTACAATGTGGTAGGTGTTGGATGATTGGAAGTGGTCAAAACTGATGTGTAAGGAAAGCTGAATGGTTCATAGAGGATCGATCTCACCCTCGCGAGTTTTTTGGGGGGGGGGTTTTAGTTGCTTCTAGTCTAAATAAATGGCTCGTGCTTACATTCCCTGAAAATTTCATCAACATGGACTGTAGGTGTGTGTAGTTTTGCTGGGAAAAGGTTGGAAGTATTCAAAGCAGTAAAAGTTATTGGAAATATGGATTTCAAAAGATGAAAAAATGTTCAGTCTTTGTAGGTAAAGGGGATCTTGCAGGATGAGTGAAGAAACAGAAATATAGAAGGAATCATAGATTCGTAATGTATTTAAAATCGCATTCTGCTGTAGTAAATAAGGACTCCATTATTTAAAATTTTGAGACTATTGCTCCGATTTCTTCTTGCAGACAATTAAGGAATTCTGTGGTATCTGATTTTTTTCTTGTAGCTTGAGGATTCATTTTTGGAACCCTTCACTTGGTAGTTATAAAGAAAATAACCACTTCAACATAAAATACCGGAAAATATGTTAAATGTGGTGATGCATTCTGATTTCCAGGGTCAGTGCGCTATCATTATGTTCGACGTCGCCTCCCGAGTAACCTACAAAAACGTCCCCAATTGGCACCGAGATCTCGTCCGAGTCTGTGAAAACATCCCCATCGTCCTTTGCGGCAACAAAGTCGACATCAAAGACAGGAAAGTCAAAGCCAAGAGCATCGTGTTCCATCGGAAAAAGAACCTCCAGGTGAGCTGTCTAGCCCATAACATTCCTGAAATTGTCCATGCATGTACAAGTATTTCACAATATTCTTTAAAAAATGTAATAATTTAAGCCAGATCTCAACCAGGCGAGTCATTATCAGTGTGTAATGAACCAAGTGTCAATGGGGACACTGTAAAGCCGTTTACGCACTTGTAACAAACGTCCGTATCGTTACTCTTAGGTTAGGGGTGGCGGAACTTCAAAAGAATGCGGTTCGGAAGAACGTTACGGAGTCGATTTGCTCGTTGGCGGCTTAAGGTAGGGACACACATCCGCGTCGTACGGACTTGTCAGATTTTTTTTCTTGTGGAGCGCACACTTGATCTTAGTGGAAGCTCTCGCATTCCCAGAATTTGACGCCTCCCCACTTCCATCTGCAGTGTTTCTATATTATATACGTTTTTTTCTACTATAGCAAATATTAATGACATTCAAGTACATTTTTCAGCATTATTGAAATTTCAGCTGTATTAAAATTTTATAATACTCTAACCTCATTACCTATTGATGAACTTCTTGTGGCTGAAATTAAAAAAAGAAAAACAACGAAAAATTCAGCAATTGTTAGCAGTTAGCTATTTTTAAAGATTTTTTGAGCACATATTTTTAATTTGACCAATTTAATGTGGTCCGAAAATGCTGGCCAACAAACTCGCCTTTGATTCGGCTTGATTTTTTGGCGTCAGAATGAGATTTTATCTTATTCCCAAGGAGAATAGTCTAGAATGACACACATACGTACACACACACTCATTCTATGTAAACAGGAATCTCTACAACCTTTATCTTGGTAATAACCAAGTCGTTATAAATAGTTTCCATTGTGTTTCATTAATAAATAGCAATTGGATTCAGTGGGTTGATTCATCTGTCATCCGATCTCTCCCCGAATGTCCCTTCGTTGGTGATTGAATTAATGAGGGTTTCTTAACCTTTTAGCTGCTGGTTATCTACATGCTTCAACTCTCATTCAGGCTCTCTGTGCTAAATGCTTTTTTACGAGCAACATGCAATTTGGTCAATCTGGTTGATTGATCATTGATGTTGCTGCCTAGAACCTCACTTCTATTATCCATCAAATTGTGAAAAACAATATTTGGTTCAGAATCATCCCATGTAGGTATAGTCCCTTACTTGTTCGGCTTGTGGTTCCTCTTCGTCATCAGAATCACTGCTGGAATAATCGGGACATCGGCAAACAGGTAACTCAATAGGGAACATCGAAGGGGAACCATTCGTGGTTGAACTATTAGAAAACAAATCACTAAATAATTCATCTTCCTCATCACTATTTTCGAGAATATTCAATAGTTACTGAGCAGTGTAAACACGGTGTGACATCGTGCGTTCACTTTGTTTGTGAATGACAGGGAAATAAAAACAAACCGAACTATTATCAAGTAGATAAGATGGCAACAATAGTCTGTAAACATCGTTGGGTTTAAGCAGTAGCTCCCTGTAGGGGTACTGGTGAAATAAAGACATGAACGCAACTGGTAGGTCGGGGAAGCGGGCGCGAATATATTCGTGCATAGCACACCAAAGCAATCTCGAGTAGCCCGAGTATCCTCGGGAATGGCATGGCATGTAAGACACTTCCGCCCCGAATATATTCGGGAGTAGCATCGAAAAGGTTAATATTATAAAGTTTCTCGTACTCCTGAACAATCGCGATTAACTTTGAGATATGCATAGAAAACCAGAGCTAAGCACAGGTGAGAGAAGCAGATCTACTTGTGAAAAATGTCACTTGCTCTTCCGGAGTGGTTTGGGGGGGGGGGGGGGGGGGGGGGGCAGTTCTCAGAATTTCGGAGGGCGGCCATTTGCGTTTTCGATTAAGGCAAATTACCCTTCCTTCACTGAATGTTTACTAATAAAACATGAACAACAACTGAAAACATCATCTATGACGGTCATATCCGTACACTAGGCAACAAAACGAAGTGCTGGAAGTTCAGAAAGTTTGTTTATTATTTACAAGTGGTAAATAAGGTACCTACAACCTGTAGTGGGATTTATGTTGCTATTGAAAGTTTTCAAGTAGTATTTTATTTTAGATTTTCATAGAAATGATTAAATCAGATTTGATTGTATATGAATTACTCAAAATGCACAAATGATTCTCGTAATTTCACCAAACAGCTTAAAATGCTCAGCATTTAATATTGTGTGATTTCTTGGAAGAATTTGAGGCTGTCCATCATTTATGAACTTGTTCCACAAAGTTTATTAGTGAAGATCCTCACACTATAAATGTAACGATTTTGAAGATTTCATGAATATAACACTTCACATGCACCTGCGAGCTGGGAATAGCAGTTCATGCAAGCATGTACCTAGTACTTAGCAGTCTTGGTTTTCTGGTAGGTACCCACCTGTTCCTATTAAAATTATATCATGATAGTGCAGTGTATAGAAAGGGTAGGAGTATACTACATTTACAAATGTAGGATCTTGGTTTGGCAGAATTCCTGTGTTACAGGTAGTTTTGTAACGTCTGTTCGGGAAACAAACACGGGGCTCTTGTGTTCTGGTTGATTTATTAAATCCAAATTTGCTCGATTTCATATTGCCTGTCATATTCCTTAACGATATGTTACTATTCTACCAATCCCCATTTATATTAAGATTAAATTCGAAACCTTTGCTGTAGGTCCGTAGGTAACCCTACCTAATCAGGAGGAGGGAGGCACCATTCGACCATCTAACCGAAAAAGATTTCTAATTAGGGCATATATCCCTGTATTTTCAAAATTTAAAATGCTTCAAGCGCCTGGACTATTTCCCCATCACAGAAAAAACTAATGAAAATAAAACGAAAGAAGACGGAAGTTTCAAAGAATGTTAGAGGTACAGATACGATTTCAATGACACGAGAGTGAGTCAGGATCTACTTAGTTTATTCTGCTACCGCTAGGCTGGCATCCTTGTTTGGAATCGTGAGTCTGCACCCATCGGATTCCGTGCCCTCATCGGAACTCCCTTTGGCACACTAGACACTAGGTACACAACATGTCCCGCTGTGCGCGCCCCTGCCGACCTGAATTTGATCTAACATCAACTGGCAATGGAAATAAGCTCCCTTATGGGTAGCTGAGTTCTGTGATTATTCATTGTCGCTCAAGTGTTCCGTAGTGCAATGGATAGCATATCAGACTATGAAGTCGAGGGATCCGAGTTCACACTCAAGCTCAGGACAACATATTTTTGCTACCTAAATCATACTTTAAAACGTCATTTTGATCAATACTTCTAATCTGTATTTTACTGAGGGATTGACTACTTGATGTTATGTGGTTTTTAGATGCGAGCATCCAGACCACCTAACTATACAAATCATTCTGATCTATTTGTCCAACTAATCTGAATTTTTGCTAAGGGATTGACTACTTGATGTTATGTATTTTTTAGATGCGAGTTTGCGAGCATCCAGACCACCAAATACACATATCATTCTGAACAGCAGTGGACATGGGTTGATAAAAATTGAGGCGCCAATTTATTCAACGGAACCTATTCGTGGGGGGAACTTAGTTAACGGATAGGTGTCCTTGCTCACGTTGAAAACAGAATCACGAATCCTAAAATCCGATCCGTACAGTGCGGATAAGTGTGTCCCTACCTTTATCCGGGCGTATCAAAGGGATGTTCAGAGCAGGGTGAGACTGGTGTGGATGGCATGGGTCAATGTTGCACCGTATCGTTCCTCGGTTCTTGAAAGTACCCTCCACCACCCGGCATCACCCTTCTCATAGTTCTTTGCATTAGAGAGTTCCTAGTGCTTTACGGTCACTGTAGATACGGCCCGTATTGTACGATACGGTGGATGTTTCACAATACGGTTCCGTATTCGACCGGATAGATACGGTGGCTGAACGATCCGTTCCAGACGTATTTCAGTCAACCGTATTCTAATGTGACCTGCCATTTGGGTAACAGTGTTTCTTCTGTAATTAGGCAATTCGTGTGTTTTCGTTGACTGATATTTTATTCTAGGTTATACTCCGTGTTCCAATTAAACTGTGATTTATTTTGAATGGTGCCAAAAATATGCTATATTGTAGTTGGTGTTCCAGTTGTTAGACTGACTAGACCTACCTAGTAAGTAGGGTGAAAATTGTATACCTACTCGTTTTAGGAACGTGATGTTGTTAAAAAGTAGTAAGCTTAACCAAAGACTGTGATATATTTTGTGAATAAAAGTTTAAAGAAAAGATGAATTTGTTAAAACGTATACCTCGCGCACTTTTTAGTTTCCTTACTTAATTCGAAGGGTGAAGGGAAAGTTCTGCAATCAACTTGAAAATAAGTTTCTGAAACTCATGATAGGGTGATGTTTTGTTCAACCTGAACCCATTATTCATTTCATACAAATAGTGTTGTATGTAGGTACTCACGTATTTATATAACTCGTGTACACGGTTGTGATCTTACAGTGCGACATTTAAAAATTCCAGTTTCGGGGTTGGGTTCCTATACGCAAGAGGTACTGTTGATAAATAAGCTTATAATCCTAATAATAATCCTTCGGTTTGCGAAAAAACATCGTTTTCAGCACTTTTTTGTTTTGCCTTTTCTTTAAATGACAAGGGATTTAGATGATATTCACAGGAATCGCTCTTCTCTGGTTAGAAACGATATCCAATACCGCCTCGTACCTTATTAATTAGCAAAGACCCTTAAACAACAAAAGGAAGGTGAAAAACTTAATTTTTTTGTATTGTCATTAACCAGTACCCCTCTTGTCCAAACAATTAAGCTAAGAACTGCTATGGTATGACAAATCGACTGAAAACGTTGAAAAATATTTGAAACTTCTACCTAAATTTGAATAGATTCTAACAGATCAGTGATATGTTTTATTGATTTGGATGCATCTCCCAAGATAAATATCCTAAATCAATCTTTTTATTAACATGTAAGTGACCTGGATGAACACATCAGAGTAAGTGCACCAATGAAGTGGAAAAAAAATTGCTTATGGCCCAAGATTAGAACCTAGTACCTACCTTCACTTCAAAGTTTTGTATCATTGCCATGCGCAACACCACTTGTGGCTAGAAATACACTACATTTCACACTTACAGGTTTCAGCCTGATGGCGTAGGTACCAAATGACCACTAGGTCAGTTTGACTTTTGAAAATAGTGTTCAAATCGAACTGAAAAAAATCACGAATGCTCTCTATATCCGATCCGGGATTCAATGCCAATCTAAAAAGTAGCACCCTTATTAAGAAAATAAATAATTAAATTCCCATAGATTCCCACAATTTTCACTACCATGTCCTGGATTTCCTTCAGTTTGTTTGGTTGGTCAATACGAGAATATTGGATTAATGAATGCGAGAATACGGGAATATTTGAAAATAAAAATAAAATCCCAAAAACATAATAGATTTGCCGTCTTCTTCATCGTCCTCTCCTAGTAATGTAGGAAAATCAAATCAAATCCAAGTTCAAAAATGGAAAGACCATTCCACTAAAGCTCGATTTTGGGAAGGTCGCTTTGATACAGAACAGGTCGATGACGATTTGACTATATTTTGTTAATTTTCTATAATAAAGAAATTACAATAACTCAAAAGGAAAAAAAGGTTCTAGATAAAAAACTTTCTAGAAGAAACCAGTCGGACCGAACTATCAACAATGTTATGCGGTAAGATTTGATTAGGAAAATTGAAAACAAAATGTAGGGAAACGTAAATACATTTTTATTTACAGATATTTAGGTAGAATAGAAACGCCATATTTGTTGACGATAGGAAACAAAGTTCGCATTACTGCGTTAAATATTCTTGCAGAGTGATAGAAATAGTTAATAGAAAAATAATCACTTGACTGGCTACCATATAAACGTATGACAGTTTGTAAGTAACACTGCTACTGTATACATCCCCCCAAGATCTTGTAGCTGCAACTTCTGATTTTTCGAAGAAAAAGACCTTGAAGAAGAAATTCTTCAAGAAAAATCAAGAAAAGATTCCGTATTGCTCACGGAGTTGGCGAGGCGGATTCCTCGAAGTCTCCTGTTCAAGAAAGCCCTCAAAAGCCACGAAAAGGTCAACAGCAGATAACACACCATTCACGTATAACTCCGCGAAATCTTCGAGGTCGTTCATTGTTGGTTCTTATAAGAACCTTTGAAATAGAAAATACAGAGAACTGGGTAAAAATTGAACGAAAAAAAGCACGAGAAATAAAGGAAATGAGTGAGCTCGAGAAATTGAAATAGCGATGGATTTAGCGTTACAACTAAATCCGGTGAGGATTTGATGTGACTTTAAGGTGCGGTGAATTTTTCTTAACTGTGGTTAGCATCCAGTCACTCGCCCTAACCGTTCTCGTTACGGTTCGCCGTATTGAGACCGCCGGATCTACTAGGAACTCTCTATTATTTCATCAGTTCGAGCTTCGTGTTTTTGTTTCAACGTGGTATAGCCGTAGATATAGAATGGGAAAAGAGTGCATCCAGAGTGAACACACTTAAGCTGGCACAAATGAGTAGAGTCGATTCTAGAGTTCATTTCTAACAAAGCTTTTTAGAGGCTTTGTTTCAGAGTTTATTCACAATTTAATTTTTTCTCGTTTTTTAGATCTTACTTCACAAAAATGGCCATCTTCCCTAATTTACAATGTAATCTTAAAAATAGATACATCGTTGGAAAGAACGGTAAATTTCCTATCTCCCTGAAGGTATTTGATTATATATAGTTTCAAAACTTCCTCTGATTGGGTTGATAGTAAGCCATAGGAAGTTACATAATATCTTCAATATCATCAGTATCTTGTCAAGGTTCAGAACTAAACCCTGCTTTACTCACTAAACTCGGCTTCGTGTTGAATTTGGTACTCTAGACCTCCTAAGCCCCCTCCCCCATGGTAAACCCTCAGTGTGTTACTCTAAAAAATTATAGAAATTGAAAATTATATATAGTTTGTCCTCTGATAGGGTGGATTGTAAACCATAGGATGTTACATAATATCTTCCATACCATCAGTATCTTGTCAAGATTCAAAACTAAACCCTGCTTTACTAACTAAACTCTGCTTCGTGTTAAACTTGGTGCTCTAGACCTCGTAATTCCCCTCCTCTCTGTTACTCTAAAAAATCATAGAAATTGGAAATTATATATAGTTTCAAAACTTAGTCCTCTGATTGGGTTGATGGTAAGCCATAGGACGTTACATAATATCTTCCATATCATCAGTATTTTGTCAAGGTTCAGAACTAAACCCTGCTTTACTAACTAAACTCGGGTTTGTGTTGAATTTGGTGCTCTAGACCTCGTTAGCCCCCTCCCCCATGGTAGACCCTCACAATGTGTTACTCTAAAAAATCATAGAAATTGGAAATTATATATCGTTTCAAAACTTAGTCCTCTGATTGGGTAGGAAGTTACATAATATCTTACATATCATCAGTATCTTGTCAAGATTCAGAACTAAACTTTGCTTCAATTCTCGAATCGGTCGTATTCAAATATTTCTCTATTGTTTCAGTACTACGACATCAGTGCTAAGAGTAATTACAATTTCGAGAAGCCTTTCCTGTGGCTCGCCAGAAAACTGATCGGTGATGCCAACCTTGAGTTCGTTGCCATGCCTGCGCTCCTTCCTCCTGAAGTCAACATGGATCCCGAATGGCGGGCACAAATCGAAAACGAAGTTCTGGTAAGAACATTTGACATTATATCCTATTATATTTTAAGTAGAATACCTTTTTAAGGAGACCTTCTTTCGTCTTCACTTCGAAGTTTAACAGTGGTTCCAGTCATATTTACAAAATTAACTGAGAAGGATCATCTGTATGTTGACAATTATTTAGAAAACCACGCTCGTACATTGTTGACCACGCACTGCGCAGTGGTTAACATTATACTGTTAGGTAAATCGAGAGCTTTCCAGCGACTGCCGAACGATTCTTGTACTATTTTAAATGCCTAAGATACAGTTTCGTAGTAACGATTTGGTTGTAAGCGATAATCATCAGAAAAAAAAAAAAAAAAAAAACGCTGCAAATTATTTCACAAAGGTTTATTATTTTTTCAATTGAGTATGATCGCAGTTTTAGTTGGCTTGCGTACGTCATAAGGCCCGTTCAGACTCCTCGGCGTGTCCTTTTTCGAGTTGCCACAACCTATACTTCTATAATTATATACGCATGTTTATATTTCTCGATTTGAGCTCCTATCTATTCAAATAATTATTGCCTTAATAATATCATTATCTAAGTACGTACGAAAAGTCGAGAGGATATGTTATTAAATATGCGTAGGCAAAGCATTGCTATTAACACACAAATATGACCTAGAAAAAAACATGTATTCGTGCCTCGAAGGAACATGAAATTCGAAAGCAATACAAGTGTAGGAAGTTTTCCACGCCACCCTGGAGGTACTCCCTGGGTCTCGTGACCTCACAACCGGAGGTTCACCACGCTATTACTCTTACACTATCATATCACTCATATTTTTCCATCAACATTCATTTGAAAGTTGTGCATTTTGAGATGAGTGAATTTTGTCCTAACATGAGAATAATAATTATTAGGTCGTGCAGTTGTGGTCGTGCATGATCTGGTCCTAAAGTGTTCTGCTGCACCCCTGGTGACATGCCGCTATGCCCCTACAAGGCGCCGCGCCTCCTCCCCCTCCCCCCTCATGACCCTCTGCCAATGTTTTCATCATTCCACTAAGCGTGCCAGGCGTGCGCGAGTACGTCAGTCTAATACTCAAAGCCTCGAAAAAGACACTTTTTCACCTAATTTTGGCTCATAGCACCCATGGGTGTGGAGCGATCGAGCTGGCGAGAAGTTAGGACCAACTAGACCCCAAGTGGAGTCTATGTGCGAAAGAACGGACTTTTTCAGTCAATTCTAAGGCCTTTTATGGCCCGGACGGCGGACGGACATAGCAAATTTGGATTCTACGCACTTTGAAACGTAAAATGACAAAGTTTGAGGGGGTTTTATAAAAATTTTTTGCTATACGATCACATGGGCTTATTATTGAAAATAATAAACCAAAATGACATATTGCTGAAATTAAAGTTCATTTTTAGCATTATTTTTTAAAATGTTTTAGTTCATAGTTGATGACTTTTCTTTGAGTAATATTTTGCAAATTTATTGTTAGCCGTTTTTGCCATATTAATGATTCTTTTCAGCACATTTTTTGAAATTTGACCAATGTAATGTGCTCAAAAAGTGCTGCTTAAAGAACTCTTCCTTTCTTTTGTAAGT
Source organism: Adelphocoris suturalis (assembly GCA_030762985.1). NCBI lineage: Eukaryota > Metazoa > Arthropoda > Insecta > Hemiptera > Miridae > Adelphocoris > Adelphocoris suturalis. The sequence goes on from CM061044.1 coordinate 54,368,661, forward strand.
AACGGATTTTTAGCATGGAACATGCCCCCCGCATGCCTTGAGCCTTGAGCTAACTGCCTGAAAACGTTACGCGGAAGTGTCACAAAACTTGAACTAGCGAAAAACGTTACGCGGGTGTGTCACGAAATTTTAGCATGGAACATGCTTTTAGCCTTGGACTAACTAGCAAAAAACGTTACGCGGGTATGTCACGTAACCTTGGACTAACTAGCGAAAAACGTTACGCGGATGTGTCACGAAATTTTTGTTGATTTTCACGTACAACCAAAAGCCGTTGCTGGGGAAATGAAACTTCTTTAGTTTTCACCAGACAAAAATCGTTCTCCACTCGTTGGAAAGCTCTCGATTTATCACGCATTTCTTTCGTACTTGTTCTATTCATGTCGTAGTTTTATATTTATATATGTTATAAATGGATATAGTAAAAAATGCCGTTTGTTTTGTTGTCACTTGGTTGAGAATTAATCTCGTTATAGTAATTGTAGGCGCACCATAACAGAAAATTACTTACCTAGGTAGGTACTCTGTTCTAATTTCGATTAGTAAAACATTTCTAATTTCGATGAGTAAAACATTTATGTCGTAGTTTTAAATTTATTTAAATTTTACGAATTAGCGGGAAGAAAGTATGTTCCATGTTTTAGCATTTTAGCCGAAGGCTCAAAGCGGAAAGCGACTGGGGGGGGGGGGGGTCCAGGGGCGGAACCCATGCGAGGCCCGAAGGGCCGAGTTTATTATTATTTATCCTTATTTTAATTTATTTTGTTTATATATTTTAATTTTTTGTTCATCCAGTTTCATTGGGGGGGGGTCACTTTCAAACTGAGTCATCAACTTCAATAATTATTTTATTTTATTTTTGTTGCAGGAAGCCCAGAACACAGCTCTACCTGAAGATGATGAAGACTTGTAAGGAGAAAAAACCAATGCTACTCTTATTAAAAAATTGTTTTTTTTTTTCATTGAGTTAATCTCTCGCTCACAGTCAGTTAGTTACTCGTTATCATTTATAACTACACACAATGTAAATTGAGTAATATGCTGATCTTTGTAAGTATCATTTTTTTAAGTTTGGTTCCCGCGGTTTCTTTTTCAATAAAATTTTAATTCTTAATCTTCGTGGAGTATACGTTTTGTGCCTACCTTCATCTGATCTTATTCACATACATAGCATTTGAATGCAGGAAGATTTGATATCACAACGCTCTAGTGGAGAAAATAATATTCTGTTATTAGGTAATTGCAAAGAACGGATTTAGAAATTTTTTATTGAAATAATTTTCTTTATTCTGAACCGATTCCCGAACTTTAATCACTCAAAAAGATAGGATCAGTTAGACAGCACTGTTGAGCTCAATAAAGTGCTCAAATTTCAAATATGATTTTTGTCATGGATATGTCTTTGCTCTGGGGGGGTCAACCAAAAATTTCCGTGACGCAAAATTTGTGTCACAATTTCAGTGTTTTTCACGTACAACCCAGCCGTTGCTAGGGGAATGGAACTTCCGCAGTTTTCATCGGACAGAAATCGTTCGCCACTCGTTGGAAAGCGCTTGATTTATGTGATAAATGTTCACATCTCAAGCTACCAATTTCCCCCTCCTTACGTACCTGGCTACATTCCTAAACTAAGTTGATTGGACTATAAACAATTTTAATAAGGCGGTTACAATATTCTTAACGTAAAGCAATGGCACAATTTACTCCACTCCATAGGAAACATTTTCATCCCCTGACAACAGTCGACTGTTAACAACAACTCATTGCGTCTGTATTGGAGAAATAACTTTAATTTATAGTAAGTATGCTTTTTGTGCTTCTAAGAATGATAAAATAAATTCTTTATCCTACATTTCGTCGCCTACAGTCCAAAGGATTTGTTTACAACTCTCGAGGACGACCGTTATGAAATCCCCAATCGAAGACATATCCATGTAACATGGTATCTGCTTGTAAAGCAGATAGTGGAACTCGTTTACGAGTTTCGGTACGGTTGATTTCATTCGATTTTTAAATGGCATTTACACATACAGGGTGGCTCCCAACTGGAAAAGTCAGGGAAGACCTGGAATTATTAGAGAATTCTTTGCGTCGGGAAACGTCAGGGAATTTCGCAAAAACCACCAAATGTCAGGGAATTTTTTAAATGAAAACGTAATAATTTGAAGCTTTTTTAGGTATAACTCTTAAAGAATCAAAACTTCAATAGCGTACTTTATCATTCTAGATACATATTATTTCATAGGTGAGTTATACGAATGACAAAAATAATTATCAAGAGTTGTAGTTGAAACGAGACCCTCTCGAACGAGCAAGTTTGTCCCCCACCCCGGCAACTACTTGGAACCGTTCCCTACAAGAAGAACTATGAGCTCTTCAATTCCGTTCAACGCGGAGCAGCTCATGAGTCACAAATGAAAAGTCACATTTACGTTTCTAAACTGTTATGTGATCGTGTTATGAGACCACCAAACTATACACTTCATTCTAACCTACATGTCCACTAAATAGGTTGAACGGAATTGAAGAACTCACAGTTCTTCTTGTAGGGAACGGTTCCAAGTAGTTGCCGGGGTGGGGGACAAACTTGCTCGTTCGAGAGGGTCTCGTTAGTTAAACTGTTCAAAAGTAACAACGCAACTCACACATAACAAGTGAACGGATATGCCATTGGCTTCCCTGGTAACTACATCAACTAGAGTAAACCATTTGTGAGAAAAATCAACAGAGTATTGAACTAGGAAGAAAAAACCCAGCGAGTAGATCCTGTAAGAGTCCAAAAACTAGTTTGTAAACATAAGCTAGGACTTCCCAGGAGGGGGAAATTGGCAGAACTTCACAGAGCAATTTTCCAACGAACGATTTTGGTGGGATGGGAAATCAGGAAGTTATCTCTGGCAACAATTAGTAGTAGGTGGAAAAAAAGTGTTACATTTTTTGCTGTCGGACGAAAATTTTGAATTATCCCCAGAGCTAAGAAATCAATGTAAGGAAAAACAATTAAACTCAAATTATTAAAATTTGTACTTCAACAAATAGCTAAAGATCACAAATTGAGAGACCATAAAATACTAAATAGAAAGTCGTGCAGCATGATCGCATGGGTGAATTTTCGTTAATTGTATTACATTTAGGTTTAAGTGTTAAGTTATTTGAGCACTTCGAGGGCAATGAAATTTTTAAATATTTATAAGTAGACTACATATAAGTAGTAATCTGTTTTTTCTTTCTTCTTTAAATCATACGATTTTCGTTTTAGAAGCATTAAAGGTACATTAAAATGACGAGAAAACAAACAAAAAATTTGAATTTGATATTTTTTGTTAGGGAAATTTGAAGTTCGGTCAGGAAATTAAAAATTTCCATTTGTGGGCCACCTTAGCTACTAGTACGTATCTCATGCAACTAGAATATTCAAACAAAATTTTGTGAGTGGTGAACAATACAGTTAAATGTGCGTAAATATCGTTAAAAAGTTCAAAAAATTCCTGAAAATCCTACATTTTCTAAAGCAGAATGTTATTTAGAAAAGTTTTCTTTTTGTCAACAGTAAACACCATTATGCGCACACGAATTGGTTAAATTTCAAAACAATTTGGTATAAATGTAATGCGATAATTCGATCGTATGGCCATGCTGCACGATTTGACCCTTTCATTCCATTAACGGTTTCCCTTCATTACATTTAAAATCTTCATTCAGGTTTAATAAAAGTTTTCGGCATTTGATCTTCAATAAGTTTTGAAAGTCAAGTTCAAGATGTTATTGAGGTTTAACCCACCCCCTATCTAAGCCCTGAGGATGGTATAAAAATATACCGAAACGTTGGCCTAGAAAAATAGTGGTACACTTTATGACTGAACCTCAAGACCCCAACAAATCCTATTTTGAACAAAGCAGTCAAGAAACCAAACCTAATCTTCGAAAATATGGTCGATCATTATATAAAATGAAGATTATAGATTTTTTAAGTCAAGTAACGCGGATTTTCTGAAAATTTCTTAGACAATAATTCAGGGTGTCCCGCATAAGGCAGTCAGTAACTTCAGGGCGTGATTTTGAACTTGATCTGTCCTCATTTTCTGCTGTCAATCCCACTGATAATCTCATGAAAATGGCTTATTTATGGTTACAATGCAAATCAATGTTCTAGGAATACACTGTAGGTAAAAAACCGCTTCTGGTTTTTTTTTTTCCTGATCAAAGATGAATTATTTAATATGTAGGTAGGTACTTGGAAATTCTATGTTGAATAACCTTGATACATACCATAAAATTATAATTTATTGTAACAGCTGTTGAAACCCCTAGGATTTTCTCCCCACGACCCCGCCTGTGAGTAAATTCATCCACATGAAATTGTGAACTATTAGCTCTAATCTACCTGATTTTTATAACGCAATTGTGATCTATTGATCCAGATAATGTATTTTCAACCAAAAGGATTGGTTTAGGATATTTTATCAATTTTTAGATTCGAGCATCCAGACCACCAAACTATAAACATCATTCTATTTGTCCAACTAATAATTCACTAAAAGGTATGATTTAGAATATTTTCTTCATCTTTGTAATCTAATTCATCAGCTAGGTAGGTACCTGCTAGAAGACTTCGCTTAACATTGACCTTCTGTATTATTTTATGTATAGGTATTCATGTTTTTTAATAGAACCACGGGCTATTACTGTGTATAAACCTTATAAAGTTGAATATACCCAAGCAGGTCTCCATGGCAACAGAAAAGAGCTGTTACAAAGAGCAAGAGCAGAAGGAACAACCAATAAGGCTGGATCTACTAATACCTAATAATAATAACTATCTCCAAGTGTAGGACATTGACGTTCTCCCAGCGCAAACCTTTATAGTTCTTATATCAAATGGATAGACACGTTCTTGATCGTCAGATGGTGGTGCGGGACCTGGGTGTACTATTTGATGTTCAACTGAGCTTTTCGAATCATATTGATTTCATATGCAGTAAGGATGTTGGGCTTCTTGAAGAGAACGACATCAGATTTTACCGATGCCATGATGGCCTTGACTCTAATATACACCGCACTTTTCCGATCCACGATTGAATATTGCGCTATAGTTTGGTCTCCTTTTTATAATATAGCTAGAGAGGAGAAGATCCAGAATGAATTTTAAAGATTTTTAGCATTTGAGGTGGGAGTGCCAATCAATGGCGAGTCGTTACATGAAACGATGGTGGGCATAAGCGGTCTGACTCCGTTAGAGACAAGACGAAGGTGGATGGATGCAGCATTCGTTGTCAAGCTGTTTAATGGTGGAATCGACTGTCCCTCACTCTAATCCTTATTAATCTAAACGTCCCCAACTACAACATGCGCCACCATTTCATTTTTTCTATTCCTCACATTTTTTCTATTCCCTATAACTAGAATTCCGAGACATATAAATTATTTAGCTTCATTGTCCAAAGATGTAGATCTGTTCACCTCCGGTCTAAGTTACTTCAAGAAGCAGGTTTTGTCCCTAATTTAATAATTAGTTCTGTTTTGCTTTCTCATGTCCTGTGATCTTCTTTATTGAAATTCGTGTTATTTGTTTATGTATTTTTCCTGTACCTTGTAATTTTGGTTAAGTTCAAGAAATTTTATGAACTTTTCTGTTTTGTTATAAACATTTGCCGTTGAAATAACTCGTCGTTTTTAGTTTCGCTCATAGCGTTTTAGGCCGATGGCAAAGAACCTCTCGCATAATCAAGGTTTTTTAATACTGCCCTTAATCCCTTCTGATTAATACCTGTATGATCATCGTACTTTGAAAGCTTATGGGATACCATTCTTGAAGTAATAAAATTAGATAGGTAATGATTCCTTGGCCCATTTTTAGAATAGGCTATGATGTACAGACTGAGAAACTTGCTAAGATAATAAAAGTGAAGGAATAGGATAATAAATAAGGATTAATGTGAGAATCAAAGTTTATTATTTTAATCCTGTATTACATGACTGTATGCATAGCGAACAAATCATTCGTCTGAAACACGAGCTACCTCTCGAGTCAACAATAGGCACATACATTGTGTTGGATTATATAACTTCTACCTTTTTAGTTGAAAAGTAACAGAATCCTGAATGCTGTTTATATAATTGGAATATCCAACGAAAATTCCTGTAAGCGTTTTTGACCCAAAATTCTCACGATTCGGACTTTTTCTCAGAAAGCTTTCGATCCAAAAATGTGTAGATGGCCAAAAGAGCTCCCCACCCATTTTTGGATCGCTTTTTCGTTGAGAAGCTGCTGAGATTAAGAGAGATCGAAATTTCTAATACACTGCTAGTTTTGTTCGCGAGTATTCGCTTTATCAACCATCGATACGTGGGAAACAGAGCATTGGCAATCTGCCCTGTCGAATCATTCAGAAATGAAGTTGTCAAAATTGGAGAAGAATCGAAGGAATCCGTTCTGCAACGAGAGGACGAGAGAAACTCAAAGCCATCCTCGTCAAAAAGAAACTATGTTATCCTTCAAGAAAGCATCCGGTCTTCAGGAAGATCCAAAAAGCTGATAGAAAAGAATAAGGATGCTGGAAGACGCTCCTCCTAATCACAAACAATTGACAACACAAGTTAGCATGCTAACACAAGTTAGCCAGCCCACAAGAAGCAGAAGAAAAGGGAGTTTGTGAAAAGAGTTGTTTTGTTTGTGAAATATGATGGTATCAATGTCTTCATGGAACACCTCCTTCCCTATATCTAGATCCATTACCGTAATTTCTGTAGATGTGGAACCGGAAGCACATGAACAGGATGTACGTACTCAGGCAGGCTAGGAAGCAACAAAACGGCCAGTTTGGGTGATACCTCAAGGAAGTGATCAATGAAAACAGGATGTCATCAATTTGTACTTCAAACATCCCCTCGAACTCCCTTTGTTGGCGAGGTAGGCTAACTTGTGTCGTCAATTGTTTGTGATTAGGAGGAGCGTCTTCCAACAGTTCCATAGATACTCCAGCATCATTATTCTTTTCTAACAGCTTTTTGGATATTTCTGACTTGCGATCATACTTTCTTGAGGTTCTGTGGCTATTTCCCTGTCGAGGATTCTTCTCGTCTTCTCTCATTCTCTTGTTGAAAAACGGATTCCTTCAGTTCCTCCCCAACTTCAAAAACTTCTTTTCCCAATGATTCGACATAATCACGTGCCTGAGCAAGGACGCATTGCATATGCTCTGTTTTCCTGAGAGAATACTCAGAAACAAAACGAGCAGTGTATCAGGAATTTTAATCACTCAGAGTACCGGCAGCTTCTCTGAACTGGCAATGAAATGAAAAAATGCATATGTACTCGTATCATGATAACACTAGGTAGACATCTATTAAATTATGTACAATTTTAGGAGGGGATAACCTATAAACATCTACTATCTACAATGTACTGGTAAAAAATAATCAACATGATGGGTGATAGAACAGAGGAAGGAAATAATCTACTTGGCCTCTTCTGCTAAGGCCTTTTCCCGTTTCTTTTTGCCTTCAAGAAGCAACATACGGTCTTTTTCGGCCAGCTGTGCCAAAATTTCAGTCACTACACCAGTACCAATGGTGGTTGAGCCAACTCTGAGGGTGAAACGCTGACCTTTCTCCAGGACCATGGGCTTCAGCAGTTTTAGGACCATCCTGAAAAGAAAAAATAGTTATATGTATGTATATTCAGCCAAAGATCAAAATTACATGTGATAAATAAGAGATCTTGACTGATATGGCATTCAGGCTATGCTGACTATAGGTATGTTTGAGCAGACCATTCAGATGGGGTAAAAATCATTCAGAACAATGATCTGAATCCGTTGTATACGCTAAAGGTGATTTTCTCGAGACATCCACTAGCGCATCCTTACATCGAGGCAAGGCTAAAAACCTTATTGTCGAGGTTATTACACCTATTTGTCATGGTGACGAGTAAACTATGCGAATCAGCGCCGTTTCATCACTCGAACCATCTTACAGTTCATTGTTTACCTAGTTCAGTATTTTTTATTATGCCGGGTAATAAATGTTAAGTGAATTATATTAAGCTGTTGTCCGGCAATGACCTGAAACGTTATGAACGCAAGTTTGTGCGGTCGAGATCCCCATAAAAGTGTGCTGGGGTTTTAGAAACAATGCAGTGTTACAGGTTCCATACATCAGCCACGAAGATGTTGTGGATTATCTAATGCTGCTTGGGGACAAACATCTCATCCTTGAGTTTTCTTATACATTCACATCTAAAGTACAGGCGGGGAACCCAGAGAAACTCAGGGGATGGTAACATGTGCAGGATCATCCATTTCAAATAAATTTTAAAACCAGCACTTATAAGGAATTATTAATGGATCAGAAATGTAATGTCAAACAACAAACTATCAATTCTATAAGAGTTCTGAGTCTGCTAGAAAGCACAAAAGGGGCGTGTTCTCCTTTCTGAATAAACTTGTAAAGGGCCCTCCCTACACTCGATCAAGCATGTGACAAACATGGTTCGTCATCCAGGGGCTATCGAACATGCTTCACGTTCGACAACACACCCACACGTTCAAACCAACCATCAAGCTTTAGTTTGTTCAGTGTTTATGACGTTCACGCCGTTTTTATTTTAAAGTGTGGATACCCATTATCCATCTAAATTACCTGCATTGCCCGATGAGGATCCAAGCTGTAAAAAAGAAGACGTCTGAACGAAAAAGAGATTAGAGAGTTTTTGGCGACTTCAATTTAACATCACCCGTTACCGTAGTCTTGAGGGAACAAATGAAGATGCAAACCCAAATGGAACCGGGAGAAAGGTTGCCTTAATTTTGATGTCACATTAACTGTGGTTGGGCAGCGCGATATTCCCCCCCAGCTGTCTTGTTGTCTACTGGTTGACTAATCAATTTCTTCATTTCAACATGAAACGCCGATTTTCAATCCTGAATTCGAATTTCATGTTAGTTTCGGTACAAATACGGGCTAATTTCTCATTTTTAGTTTTCAATTCGTAAACAGGGCATGGATTTAACGCAAGAATAGTAAGCCTCAAGTGTGGAACACCGCGGTTTAGTTGCACTCATCGGTCATTTGTCGTTACGAACTTCATGTTTTTGGGTTTTCCGTTGGGTATGAACAACAAGTATGAAAATGTATTTATCATTATGACAATGAACCAGGATTTCGCCTGACAAAATCATCAGTGGAGGCAGCACTTCAGGCAATGTTCACTAGATAATAGCTGAGAGATCAGAAAAAGTAGTGTCTTAAAACTCAGTTTTCTCATTTAAAATATATGAAATAAGAATAGAAACAAGGCTCTGATAGACCAAATAGTGCCTCAGCGCAAAAGAACGGATTTTTTCGATCGATTTGAAGGCTAGTAAAGCTAGACAGCGGAGGCGGTCTTCAGATGGCACAAAACGGAAGTTAGTGAAAAACTTTGTCTATTTCCACGAAAAATAAAGAGTTACAATGTTAAATCGATTTCGACGGTTAGGCCATCATCAGTAACAAACAATAACTTATTTCGTTTGTTTGTTACAATCACTTGTTATTGTTTGTTACTGATGATGGCCAAACCGTCCAAATCGATTTAACATTGGAACTCTTTATTTTTCGTGGAAATAGACAACGTTTTTCACTAACTTCCGTTTTGTAATGGGTTTCCACAACTTCGTCGCGAGTGATTTAGTTCGTTTCAGATGGTACATTCGGTTTATAGGCGACTTGAAACGTAAAATAACCAAGTTTGAGGAGTGTTCAAAAACCTACCCGCTACATCAACATAATTAGTTGGTAACGAGGCATTTGAAAAGAAAAACTATTATTATTTACTTCACCAGTATTCGAGTAATTCTGAGGTGCCCCGTAGTGTTACATTTACAGGAAGGTTAGACTGGTGTCGTGTGCCTTTAGGTCCCCAAACGGGTATCGTTAAATGAGCCATTCTAACGTACGACCCTCAAGGTCACGTACTCTTTGGTACGTTATTGGTCACCGAAACTCTCTAATATCTAGGTGGATCAAATAATGATCTGGTGGTGGTGGGTCCAACCGTGCTCCTGAACGTCTTCAGTCAGAAACGTACGCTGTGACTGTTAATATCAGAAAGCTGATGCCGCTCTGATTCACGGAAAGATTACCCCCGTACCCCCAAACCTTCAATCATGACCCCACACAACATAAAATTCGTTTGACTACCGGTTCGTCAGCCATCATGAATGGGGCTCTTAAAACAGGAAAACTGCTAGGTACTGAGGAATAACTAACCTCAAGATAAACTCAAGCCTCCCATTTAACCGGGTCAATGATTCTGTCCCAGAGCTTACCTAGAAGTTCAGAATTTAGTGTACATGATCCCGATCTTTTAATTTGCTGTTTAAAAGCGGTATGATACGTCAGTACACTGGGAAAGGTTGAGTCATGAAAACAAACTAGCAATACGAGAGTGCACCTAACAGGAGGAAAGTTCTGTAACTAATGACTCCAACATAAGCCCAAACAGCTAAGAGAGCCCTAGGTAATTTATATTCTAGCAAAACCTAAGTTACCTACTGAAACTTGTAGCGTTACCCCTATTTCTAGCTCTAGCTAACGAAACAATTATTCACGGATTCTGTGGATTTGAACTCCCGCTAGTTGGGCAGCGGGAGATAATCTGCTAAGAATGCTGCTAACTATCCCTGAAAAATAAAGTACCTTCCTAAAATTTGAGTTGATAGACTGTGGTAAGGGTGTTTGGAATATGATGCTAAACAACGCTGTCATCAGGGATTGGTTTCAAAACAGAAGTTAGTGAAAAAATGTTGTATATTTCCACGAAAACTTAAATCGACGGTTAGGCCATTATCAGCAACAAACAATAACTAAACACACATTAGAAAGGACACAGCTTGTGTAGTCATAGGTGAAGGGAGATTGAATCCCAATGGTCGAGAGAAAGGAAAGGGGGCTGGAGGTACAACCAATTACGTGCAAGCAAAGTGAAGGGGGGTTATAGCAAATTAAGTGAAAGGAGTGGAAGAATTACTGGTTTCAACAATTTGAAGGGATAATTCCAAGTTTTATATAATAAAGCTAATAATAAACCAGTAATTCTTCCCCTCCTTTCTCTTCATTAGCTATAATCCCCCTTCACTTTGCTTGCACATAATTGGTTGTACCTCCAGCCCCCTTTCCTTTCTCTCGACCAATGGGATTTGAAATGGGTTTCCACAACTTTGTCGCAAGTGATTTAGTTCGTAGGGATTCGTTGTTTAGGACTCTCCTGAAATTCTCATTCCAGTAAAATGTTTCACAGGTAGTTTATAAACCTAAGTCACCAAGACTTAGAATAATTATAATTGAAAAATAACAAGATTCTTCAATCAGTTAATCCTCATTTCTACTGATTTTATTATGTGAAGGCTTTGTGATTCCAAATTTCAATTTCTACTGAACAATATAAGTACAGCTGTTCCTCTCCAAGAAGCTTAATCTCAATTCATTGTAATGATTTTGAAGATACTATTGACTGTTCATAGTGGTCTTGGTAACCACGACGCCACAAATTTATAAAACTCATATCTCATTTGTGTTCATTGACGTTCCGTATTTTTGAGTTAATAGAGAGTTTTTGTTCTTCCCGTAAGATTTTCTCCCATTGACGCGTAGAGCAGCGTCTAGAGCAAGCAGCTGGAGATGCTAGTTCTTCACGTGATTTTTACCCGTATTTCTACACGTAAACGTGAAAAACCAAACGCTAACGTCACGTTAACGTCTCTATAAGTGTTTCAGAAGCTGTTTCGTATTCTTTTCGTACAACCTATTCTTATTTAAATAATTAATTGCTTTATAATTATTTATAAATACATAAATTATAAATAAATTTATTGCTTAGGTACCTTAAATGGCTAAATTTTGTAGCGGAGCATTTCACTATAACCTCTCGACTTGTTGACCAACCAACGTGTTGTTGGCAACCACACTGTGGTAATGTGGTAAACAGTTCCAAGCTGAGTTCCAACGTGGGAAAAGGAAGGTGAGGTTTTAGTGTGTTTGAATCATACATAACCTGGAGTGCGGTCCCTTTTGGGTATCTTACGAGATCCGATTACCACCTTAGGATCTTAAAGATTTCCTCACCTGCCTACGTAAAAAAAAAAAAAAAAAACCACACTGTGGTTACCTTTGCTGGTAACTGCGTAACTGCGGTTACCTTGGTCACACTGTGGTTACCGGAAGCTGTGGTTACCTTTGCGTCAGGCTATGATGACTACCCGTAGGCCGAAATTCCAACGAATGCATTTTCCCGTGCACGTGTAGATAGGCCTTTTTCCCGTACACGCGTAGTTCTACACATTGACGTGAAGATTCGCGCATGCGCAGTTGGTATTTCAGTCTTTTCGCGTACAGGGGTAGAAAATTACGGGAAGAACAAAAACTCTCTAATAAAAGCCTACATATCAGGTTCGATGATTGCCTTGTTTCATTACATTCATGTTGAACTTTCAAAAGTTAGGAAACATTATACACTCACGAGGTGTCTTCACCGGGCATCACCATTTCTTTATCTGGAATGTTTACTTGAACAGCACAGTCCCAAGTTCTGCTGAACATCTGCATCTGCATGAATGGTACCAGTGGCTTGTTTCTTCCACCTTCCTCTTTGGAGAGGAGATAGACCTGAAAGACACATTTTCTCTGAATTATTAGGAATAATTTCATGGAAACGAAAGAACATTATTGTTTGGTAATGTAAAGGCACATAACTACGGCTATGGCTACGGTGAGGAGGTAGACCTGAAAGACACATTTTCTCTGAATTATTAAGAATAATTTCATGGAAACGAAAGAACATTATTATTGTTAGGTAATGTAAAGGCACAAAACTAGTGTATAACGTATCGTTTGAGGTAATGGTAAAAAGACTCACTTGGGTTCTCACATGGTCTTCCGCCCTAATGGTACCAGGTTTACACATGACCATACCCCTTCGAATATCGTCCCTCTTGGTTCCCCTGATGAGAGCACCGAGCTGGTCACCAGCCTGAGCTTCATCCAATATTTGGTGAAACATTTCAATTCCTGAAAAGACGAAACAAAAGTTGAATGCGATCAGGGAAATCAACATCGAAAGTGGATCACTACAAGTGGCAACTGTATTGCTTGATTGATTTATAATCCTCAATATTTTGGTAATTATAGCCCTCATACGTCTATTCAATATTGCTACATTTTCACATGATATTAGTTGTTCAGAATTTTTTACTAGAATTCACAGACTTTCTACCTGATAATTCAGCTATGACTTTGGTAGTAAAATTTTACATAGGTAGTCAAACTACGGTCAAGCAGCAGAACCTAGCTAAGATAATTCAGGAAAAACACATACCAGTAACTGTAGTCTTGAATGACTTGTTGAATCCCAAAAATTCAACTTCATTTCCTTTCTTGATGATGCCTCGTTCGAGTCTGCCAGTAACAACTGTTCCTCGACCTAGGATTGCAAGATAAAAATGTTTTGCCGGGAATAAAAAACTACCAAAAACAGTATATGTAAACACTGAATTGTTTTCATACTTAATACCTACTGAATGATGGACCTCTGTCTAATGAGTGTTCTCCCATATTCATTATGTGAGTAACATACATGAGTGTTACTCACATATTCATAATACTTATACTTTTAAATGGAAATAGATTCCATTCCAAGACATTTGACACCATCCGCTCTCTCCTCAGATCAGTAGGTAGTTCTTTTGTATGATTTTTCAAAGTTTCCAAAACTGGTGACGTCAGTGGCGTACAAATAATTTTTTATTGTGAACCAAATAAGGTATAACAATAGTCATTTGTAGGTAGGTACCTTGATATGCCAGTAAACAAGTATTATAAAATAAAAAATTAAAGAAATAGAAGAAGACAATTTGATGGTACAAAAAAAGTAGGGGGCAGGCGGGAGGGGTGCTATGCGTCACCAGTGCAAGAAACTTTGAAAACCGTAGAAAGAAAACTACCTACTCGTAGATAGAGTACAGTTAATATCAAACTTCTTAGGACGGAATCTTCTTCCATTTATAGTTAAATTACCTTTTTTTACCCATGGGTGACGCTCATTTAACCAAAAACTATGACCAGAAATGACAACAATACGATACAAAATTCAAATTCGTACCTGGTATGGAATAGACAGCCTCGACTGGAAGAAGGAAGGGCTTGTCGAGCTCCCTTTCAGGTGTTGGTATGTACTTGTCAACAGCATCCAATAGCTCGAAAACGGCCTTCGCACCTAAAAATTAAAATTGGAGTAGATAGAATTTAGCGGAGCATGTTTTTTAAATTAAAATTTATCACTGTCGTGAAAGAATCATAGGTACCGATTTCCGGGTCTTTTCCTTCTAGAGCACAGAGGGCAGAACCTTTAATAACTGGCAAGTTGTCCCCATCGAAACCCATCTCAGACATGAGCTCTCTGATTTCCATTTCTACTAGATCAACCATCTCTTTGTCCGCAGCATCGACCTTCAGAAAAATGGAATTGTATTACACAATTGAATACTTGATTATGGATATTGTGCAAAAATTTAGCTTCCTATAGGGGGGCTGAAGTAAAATTAGATGGTTTGAGGAGCTTTATGGGTGCGTATCAAAGCACAGCGACGATATCATAAGCCTGCCAATACAAATACGCCAAGAAGATACCATATAATAAATTTTTAAAGAATTAACGAAACGTTCCCACAAATCACTTCAGCACCAATCTACTATATGTGCATATAACTTATAAAAACAATAATCAAAGTAAATAGTACATGGTTCTCAGATTAACAGTGGAAATACCAAAGCCCAATTAATGCTTGTGGTTAAGTAGAGAAGTAGATCATACTCAAGATGTGATAGGGAGGGTATTAAATACATACGTGTATTTGAGGGGACTTTGCCCAAAAAAAAAGGGGGGGGAGATCAATTTTTTGTTTTTATGATTCTATTTTTCTACATAATATTCTGAACAGAGAAAAAACGTCTGCCAAGTTGGGTGTGGCACATAGCTTCCTCGTTTTCCTATCATGAATGTATAGATCATTGAAAAGTTTTAAATGATCTTGAAAAATTCCATAGTGGAAAAGAGTAAATCAAGAAGTAGCGTGAAATGTCATAATTGGTCAATTAAGCAACGAAAAAACGATATTCAATGCGATTCACGTTTGTGAAAGCGCAGAATGAACTGATGAGTTGAAAACAATGAAATAGGTACGGGACCATCTAGAACATAAACCACGCATTCGCTGACAATGTCATCAAAATCGGATGAAAACTGTGAAAATTAAGGTCGTTAAAAGTATTTCACATTGGCGCATGCGCAGTACCTATTAATGATAAAATCGTGTTGAAATCGATATGAGGTAATCAAGTCATCTTCTTCCAACTATCATCCAAATTTGAGAGAAATCGAACGACTAGAGTGTGAAGAAATGGAGCATAATGGAATTTACGTTTGCACATGCGCAGAGTGAAGTATTGAGTCAAGAACGATGAAACTGATAGGGAACCGTCTGCAACCTAAGCAGCGCATTCTCTGAAAATTTCATCAAAATCGGATGAAAACAGTGGAAAATAAGGTCTTTACAAGGATTTCACAATAGCTTTAATGATACAATCATGTTGAAATTGATGTAAGATGATCAAATCGTCATCCCCAAACTATCATCCAAATTTGAGCGAGATCGGACGACTAGGGCGTGAAAAAATGAGCATAATGGAATTTACGTTTGCGCATGCGCAGAGTGAAGTATTGATTTGGCAAAAATGAAATGACAGGGGACCGTCTACCCCCTAGCCCGCAAATTCCCTGAAAATTTCATCAAGATCGGATGAAAACTGTGAAAAATGAGCTTGTTACAAGGATTTCATATTGGCGCATGCGCAGTAGCTATTCATGATACAATCATGTTGAAATTGATATAAGATGATCTAATTGTCATCTCCCAAATATCATCAGAATTTGAAAGAGATCGGATGACTACAGCGTGAGAAAATAATGCTTGGTAGAATTTACATTTGCGCTTGCGCAGAGTGAGGTATTGAGTCAAGAACGACGAAACTGATAGGGAACCGTCTACCCCCTAGCTCGCACATTCCCTGAAAATGTCATCCAAATCGGATGAAAAGTGTGGAAAATAAGCTTGTTACAAGGATTTGCGACACACGACAGGCACACACACAGCCAGACAGACACGGAACCAAAGTTGTTCAGAATGGTCTAAAACGTAAAATGCGAGCGGAAATTTTGATTTTGGAGACCAACAATTTCTTTCTCCCAAAAGTGAAAACAATGCTTCCGCTACCTTAAGGTTGACTCGGAAGCAAAATCTTTGAAATTTTGATATCAAAATAGCAGTGCCAAACCACCTCTCAAACTTGGTGTGTCTGGGTTTCTTTATTAGGACAGTTCATATTATAACAAGACTTTACAAAGAAGGCCTTTCTATCCTTGAATTGGTTTTTTCATCATTCTCCAACATTTCTCCCCAGGAACTGGGGCTTCAGCTGGGGAATCAGCTGAGTGAGCTCCAAAGCCATTTTGTCCAATATTCAACGCAGGAAGCTGAAATTTGAGAGGTTGACTCAAGGGAGAATACTGAAGACGCATGAGAAGTTATCGATCTCCTGAGTGAGCGCCAAAGCCATTTTTTCTCTTGTTCAACGTAGGAATCGTCTGTTTCACGTGGATCTCCTTACAAGAAAATGCGCTATCATGCTACTTATTTCGTGAGCACTGATCTTCTTGTTTTTGTCCTATAACATATATTTCTTAATTCACGCGAAAGAACACTTTTTTCACTCTAAAGATTATTTTCTCGCATTTCCGGCTTTGTGTCACTACAACTGTCATAACTCACTCAATTTCTAGTCAAAACGCGAAAAAATCTTGAAATTGAAAAAAGTGGTCTTTAGCTTGATTCAATAAATATATGTTATGGGACAAAAAAGTCACAAATTAGTAGTAGAATCGAGCCCTAGCCGGAGGTGCACCCAAAAGTAAAACCCTGTAGGTAATTCTGTTTACTATGGATTAGGGATTAGGATTTATATTTGAGTGAATAGTTTTGCCTACAGCTCTATGTAGTAGAAGAAAGTAATTAATGGCTGCCAGTCCGTCAGAACACCATCATAGATAGAGATTACAAAGCTCCTCAACCCTTAATTAAGCATCCGAGCTAATTCAACAACCTATAGCTCGCTCAAACTGATAATACTGGCTTCCTATCGCACTCTTCACAGAAAAAATGGAAACAACTAATTGGGCCACTGACATTTTATCAGCAGACTCTAATCCCATGGAAAATAAGAGACTCATTGGTGAAGTTGACAGAGCTGCCAATCGTCATATTTTGAGCTTTTCTATTTCTCTCATTTACTAATCTATTATAACTACAGTGTGGAATGTGGAAAAAGAGGAAGACGAGAAATTTCAAGCTGATAACAACATATCCGTAATTTTGATCTCCCTAGAAGCATTTAATGCCAGCATTATCAAAGAAGGCGAGCTAGCATAACATTTTGTAATGAGTTGCCATTTTTTAAATTACAGAACACTCCTGATGGACGTAAAACAGGCAAGGTGTGAATCTGTGTAGCATATACCTTATTGATGAATACAACTATGTGGTTGATTCCAATTTGTTTGGCGAGCAGTAGATGCTCTCGGGTTTGCGGCATTGCACCATCAGTAGCAGCAACAACAACAATACCACCGTCCATTTGCGCAGCACCAGTGATCATGTTCTGGAAGACATCAAGTTTGAGGATATATTAACTAACGTTGGGGCTAACATTGATGAATATATACGTTTCACCTCCTGATTCTCTCACCTTGATGTAATCTGCGTGACCAGGGCAGTCAGTGTGGCCATAATGACGGGCATCTGTCTGGTATTCTATATGTGCAACGTTGATTGTGATACCTCGCGCCTTCTCTTCAGGGGCATTATCAATTTCTGCGTAGCCTTTAGCTTTAGCGAGCTTTTTGTCTGCTAGCACTAGACAAGAAAAAAATTTGTTTTTGCTATATAACTGGACAACTAAGTAGTAACAGTAACAATACCTATAATCATGGGTTAGTAAAGTAAATAAGAACGATGTTGGAACTAACAGAGAGAGAAGACTACAGAACATGAAATAGAAAATATTGGTTATGGATTGTTGCCTTGTCCTTAGTAGGTTGAGTTTGTTGAGGGTAGAGAAATTTTACTGGCTTCTCTGATAATGTGGTTTAATGCATATGCTGAGCGCTTTCGCCGATATATGGCATCTTCAGAGCTTATTATTTGATTGATGAAATGTATTATGATTAAATTTTTGGGTCCCACCTTGAACATCCCAGTCATGACCACTAATATTTGGTGACTATTACTAGAGTCAAATATGTTAAAATCGAGGGAAATGTGTTTTATCAGTTCAGACAATGTGCATCTCTCCCCACAAATTTGAATATTTCTCAATTTAAGTACAAAATTGAACCCAGTAAACAATACCAAACATAAAAGGTCAAGACCAAAAGGTTTAACTATCAAACTATGTGTGCCTCTCCACATAAATTTCACATTCCCTCGATTTTGACATATTTGACTCTAGTAACATCACCAAATATAACTAGTCATGACTGGGATGCTCAAGGAGGACCCCCAAAAATTTATACTTAAACATAATACATTTCACCAATCAAATAATAAGCTCTGAAGAGGCCATATATATCGGCGAAAGCGCTCGGCATATGCAGTAAACCACATTATCAGGGAAGCCAGTAAAATTTCTTTACCCTCAACAAACCAAACCTATGAAATATAAAAACAAACGGAGAAAACGGTGCTTGATATAGGTATACTATTATGGATATGAATATTGATAAATATAGATAATCATGGATATAGATTAATTGACTCTAAAAAAAATCTGCACAACTACAGTCACACTTTTTTCCATACAGACAAGCATTAAAGCTAGTACTCAATCTTTTCACTCGATCAAGGTCAAAGTGTGTTCATTTCTCCAGTGTTCGTGAATAATGAACCAACGATTCATTTTGTGATAAAACAACATCAGAAAAATGAAGAATTAATTCACTTTAGTAGGCATTCCGCTGTGGTTGCATTTGGCGGCGACGTTTTCAAACGGATCCTGGTTAACACCACGCTCTTTTGACACTCCTTACATTCATCTGATTAACCCAAAAATGGTGCAAATTTCTTCAATATGTGCGTAAAGGTCTTAAGTTAACGTTGGTATTTGCATTTATATTTTTAATGGCAAAAACATGTACATATAGGGTGCGGCAGTGAGGAAGGACGGTTTTAAAAAAATCATAAAATAGTTAATTTTTACTCAAAAACGAATTTATTGATGCAATCAGGTTCGCAAGGAAATAGCATTTGAGACAGTCAAGTGTGAAAAATCACATCAGGCATGTGGTGGCCGAAATCGTTGACGCAGTGCTATAGGCGTTCTTGGAAGTTTGCGTAGACTCTCTCCAACATCGTGCTACGTCGAAATGATCAGCAACTTCTTTTTACCTGAATTACAAAGGTGACGTGTTCCAACCTGACGTGTGTGGTTCCAGCAGGATGGGGCGACCGCCCACACAGCCAGAGCACCAATGGACGTTATTCGCCCTCTCTTCCCTGGTCGCCTTATTTCCAGGTTTGGCGATGTTCATTGGCCTCCTCGGTCCCCAGATTTATCCATATGCGATTCTTTCTTATGGGGACACCTCAAGCCTAGAGTATACAAGAAGAAGCCCCGAATTCTGGACGAATTGAAGGACGCCATTTGCGTGGAAGTCGCCCAAGTTGAGAGAACTATGTTGGAGAGAACGCCCAAGAACGCCTCCAGCACTGCATCAACAATTTCGGCCACCACATGCCTGATGTGATTTTTCACACTTGACTGTCTCAAATGCTATTTCCTTGCGAACCTGATTGCATCAATAAATATGTTTTTGAGTAAAAATTAACTATTTTATGATTTTTTTAAAAACCGTCCGTCCTCACTGCCGCACCCTGTATAACTGAACTATTCCAACCTATATGGGTCAGGCCGACAGAATTTAGAAGATGAAAATGAAGTCAACCATCTGATTCAACAAAAACATACTTTGAAAAAGTACCTAATGAAAAAACGGTAAGAAAGATCAAATACACATAAAGACACTGGCCGCCAGGCGCGGATCCAACTGGGGGGGGGGGGGGGGGGGTCACAGGGGTCATGACCCCCCCCCCCCCAGAATCAGCCTGCATTTCAAAAAGCAGAGCTGAACGACAACGAATTGTTGACAAACCCAATAACAAAAAAAAATCAAACGACCAAAACGAACCCAATTTTTGTAAAATCAAAAACCAGAAACAAACCAAACGACCAAAGTTAACTTACCATATTGCTAACTAAAAACATTGGAAACAAAATATAACAATAATAACGACTAATCTTTTTATAGAATACTGATTTTTTTATGTATTTGGTTTGTAGCAACACTTGTGATTTGTTTCTATTCTGTGATTTGGTTTGTGCCTATGCTCCTATCAGTAGCCGCCCCTGTCTGGGGGCCTTCTGCCATTTGTTGCAGTGCCATTTGTTGTCGTTTATGGGCGCTGTGGGGTCATCATGGAAGAGAGTAGCCTAACCGATCTGTTCAACCTAATTTATGCTGTTCTCAGTACAGAAGAAGTTACGACAGGTCACGCTTATGCTAGAGATGTTAAGAGCCCACCTCCTTGCTCATCGAGCTCTGGAAGACTATCGTTAATATTGAAGACTATTCAGTTTTCGCATTTATTTTGATCTGAAATAGAACAAGTGTTGTATGGCAGGTGGTGGTTGTGGGATCGATCAGATATTCTGAATCGATTAAGAATTCAGCATATAATTAAAAACGTGAATGTAAAAGGAAATTCTAACTCAGAAGTTCAACTCCCGTTCTCGTTTACTCTCCTGCAAAATTCAGTAAAAACGATCCTGAATTCACTGAGATCAACAATCGATTGTTGTGGTTTCAATGTTTTGATTTGCAAACTCTGAAGTTAGCTACGCTGCCATAAAAGGCGCCACTTCGTTTGAAAACACATTAGGACACTTTTTTAGAAGAAAATTGAAAATAAATACATTTATAAGCTAAATAATAAATATTAAAAAATATTTTTTACACAAACAAAGAATTTTATAAATAATTACAATTAGTTTTTAAGTAGACAAATTGGACGAGTTTAGGCATAAGGTTATTCTGGCTTTGTCAGTCAGTAAGAAAATTCGGTTTGCATTGTTCGTTTGGTTATTTTGTTATTTTTTATATTGTTCTACCCTGTGACCCCCTCCGGAAAAAATTTCTGGATCCGCCCCTGCTCCTCAGCTCAGCTTATACCAGTTGTTCATGGATTAAAAGTACTTGTATTGCTGTTCACATGCTTCCAGTAGGAACTCTATATCAATATATAGAGGAATGGGGGGGAGAAGTGGGGGAATTAGACTGACCTGGGGCCCATTTCATAAAACAACTAGTAAAAGTGTACAAGTTAACAAGTGGAGGTACTTGTAATGCACGGTAAACTAGAACAAGTGTTTTACCAAAGCAAAGAGTGGAAGTGTAGAAAAGTTACACTTTTAAAAGCTAAGTTAACAAGTGTAGCAGAAAAGAAAAAAGGCGAGTGGGAACTAACGAAATTAATAACGTCAAGCGGGATGCCAAAATTAAAGTTTTGTCAGCGAATCATAATGTAAAAACGGTGTTAAGTACACGATAGGATGTTTATCGTACATGACTAAGTGTAATGATTGGAAGACAGACAAATTAGACACTGCAAAGTGGAAAAAGTGTGTTTTCAACTTATTCTTATGGCTGGCATACTCGGATTTTTCCTCTTCATTCAGTGGAAATGATTAATCAATTCATCAATTCTTAATGCTGCTGGGAATGTCATGTGTAACTGTAATTATCATGACTTTGTTCTTCAATGATGGGGAGATCCTCAATACCCGATCAGGAAAAATTGCACATGGTCACGCAGCATTTGAATCATTCAAGGATCTTGGAAGACATCCTAAATCTCTTGTTTAACTCGAAAATACCCACGAAAAAAGCGTTTATTCATGAACGAAAAAATCGTTGGTGTCTTCTACGCTGAACGCTTCTTTCTTGTCTATATTCTTCAGCAGAAGATGATTCCCACATATTAAACACCGAAAAATGGTCAACTCACAATGCTGGAAAATAATAAGTTTACAGGTGAGTGGACGTAGGTTAAAAATCGGCCATTTTTTACAACTGTAAAACAATTACTTGTACAAAATGATGGGGAAACACTTGTAACTTGTCCAAATTCACCTGTACACTTGTTAATTTTCACTGTGCATTACAAGTCTACACTTGTACCTTTATGAAACGCTTGCACACTCATTTTTTACAACTTGCACATAAAATCAGCTTGTAACTTGTACTTTATGAAATAGACCGCGCTTTATGAAAGCGCACCAAGTGCTGCTTCAAAGCACCTTAGAGATTAATTTTTTTCTGGACACCAGTGGCGTTTACATGAAGCGTTCGCATGAGTTACTGTCCTTTTGTGAACGTGGCTCAAGTCTTCAAATCCTTTTCCCCAACTTCATCGCACAAGATTTCTATCATGTTTGAGTAAGTTGTTCTCTACTCACAGCGAGGTTAGTGCAACAGTAAAAATAATAAACGAAACACAATTAATAACCTTTGGTGATGGCAGCTGTCAGAGTCGTTTTGCCATGGTCGACATGTCCTATTGTGCCAACATTGCAATGAGGTTTGTTTCTCTGGAACACTTTCTTCTCTGCTGGCGCCGCATAGTACCGATAGTTCAACGAAATAGCTGGAGCACGGTACTTAGTAAGACGTGCAGCTTTGCCCTGCAAAAATAAAAGGAAGTTTCACAAGATTAGATTTTTTGAAAAACGACATAGTTCGAACTCCATGATTCAATGCCCAATAAAATCAGATCTCAAGGATATATACACAACTGGGGCTAGAGAAAATAGACTACTAAACGTTAAGTTGTACTGATCTGTTTTCATATCACACATAGGAGGTCTGTACACCCAATGTGAGCCATACTATGTTCTAGGAACTCCACTGCAAATAACGACTGGAAATCAGTAATAATTATATATTCTCTGATAGGTTAAAGAATGGCATTTTCTGAGTAATATTACATAAAATGGATGACTTACAGAAAAATTAAGTGAGTAGGCAACTTACCAATATCTTATGAGGAACACTGATGCATAACAATCTTCGAGTGGCTTGCCTGGGAACTACAAAAGAGAATAATAAATTAAACAAGTGTCCACACTAGTCCATATAGGGCTACATACGAACAGTATAGTTACATATTAATTTTCAAAAGTACAGACACCTAACGAGACATTAATAGGAGAGTACCAAGCTGGATTTAGACCTGAGAGGAGCACTATGGATAAAATATTTGCAATTCCAGCAAATCTAAGAGTATAGATTAGGCTTATATCTGCTTTTCACAGACTTAATCCAGGCTCCTGGCCGTGTCTCCAGGAAAGTGCTTTTCTTATCTATGTTGAATTTGGGTATACCCCATGAAGTAGCAAACTTGGTGAATATGACACTTCAGGGATCAAGGGCAAAAGTCATCGTTGGTGGCCATAAAGCCATTTGAAGCAGAGCCGTTTGAAGCAGAACATGGGGTAAGACACGGTAATGGATTATCAGCGGTCCTATTTAATTTGAGTCTCTGTTGTGCATTGGTGAACGTAGATCCTGATGGTACCATCTTATTAGCCAGCAGAGCTCAGAGTTTAGGTGGACGACATAGCCATTTTTCACAGAACCCCAAATGCTTTGAAGACCCAAACTATCCGCTATCCAGAAAGACCCAATTGAAACTCTATTGATCCTCTATTTCGCCAATGGCGACCTACAGAAGAGGCTTGGACCCCACCAACGTCAGAAGTTGGGAACACAACCTGGCCTCTCACTCAAGCAACCATAACAATGACTCGAAGATATTTCTCATCAAGTTTTCATACAGTCGTCTAGCGAATTTTCGTAGAAAATGAAGCATGAAGCTATTGCATGGGCTCCAAACATCTTAAAATCAATGTGTGTATCTGTCATTCCAGAAAATTATTCCTCTTAGGATTGAGGTGAAACTCCGTTGTAGTGGAAAAAAGCACCACACATACGATAAATTCAAATTGATAACCACACAAAGAGGTTTGATTACATTGGCCTAATAGCTCAACCCGTTCGTGTTGCAACTAAAGGGAAATCTCCCCTTAGTAGTAAGGACCCGAGTTGGAACTCCGTCCGAGTAACAAATATTTTTGGGCAATAACACCAAAATCCAAAAGGCCTAGTTAACTGACAATAAGATAGGAATTAGTTCCTTGTGAAACCAAGTACCTAGAAAAGATCGGGATTTAGTTTCAAATATTTAGACAAGTGCAGAAGAGTAGGCTGTTACATTCCCAAGGAAGGCGGCCTCTTTTGGAATTTAGTGGGAAGAGTGGAAGATCTTGAGGTCGAGGTTTGGCCAAACCCAACATGAAATATCCACTTCCGAACCATTCATGTTGAACAGTTGATCTGACTACAAGCTGACTAGTTTGCTTCCTAGCTAATCGGTAGACATTTTAATGGATAAATCCCACTTTTATCCACAACACTGATTTTGAATTTAACGGACCCCAGTAAAGCTCTAAGACTATTTTTATTTAAAAAACCCACTTTGCAACCTCTACATCATAGAATTTTACCTAGTTTACCAGAAATTTTCCTATAAGGTGTACTCATCCATTGTTTGTCTTCCAAACTTAAATCTTCCCTAGCCAAATTAGAGACTTTGTCCTTACTCTTTTCTCTCAAAACCTTAGCCCATATATAGTATCATTGAGATCTCCCTCGTATTACTTGCTGCTATGTTTTTAGTAATTTACTGTTCTTTTGATAAATTTTGTTCACTCATTAGTTTCAACTGTGTACTATCTATTCTATACAGGTAACTTATATTTCCCCCATTCATCAAATTATACCCCAGAAGCCCTGAATTACAAAAACAATATGAAAATGTATAGGAGAACGAAGTTGGCTACACAGCTCGTGGTTCCCGTCGTCGGCCAGTCGCAGTTGTCCTTGCAGTGGCCAGTGTGGGGATGTGTGACGGTGGATGGCTCAGTTTTTCATCACCATCAAGGTTGGCCAGTCCCAGCCTTGCGCCGGTGCCGATGCCAGGCTAATTTAAGCGGCCCATTCACGACTCTGCTGCAGTAGATGGGGAGTGCAACGAAGTTCCCCTCTTCGCTCTCCTGCCTCAGAGTGCGTTCTCCATACACGATCCGTCATCCCCAACTCGAACCGAAGGTTTCCCGCCAGTATACGGTATTCTGTGTTTACCTTCTGCGTTCTCCATTCTTCAATGGCTCCTTATTTAAGGTCTTCCGGCAGCTCCACACACGCTCGGACCTAACAGGTTGATAGGGTGGGGAACCCCGGGCCGCAGGACGGTCTGATGCGAAACCCATCCGACGAGCTCTGCAGGACGCCTGCAGCAGGAAGGCCTCCACACACGTCCTGTACGCCTCTCGTGCAAGAAGAGAGGGAAGTTTTTCATTCCCCTCACTTCCTGCAGCAGAATCGTGAATGGGCCACTTTACTCAGCCGGCAGAGGCCATTATCAGTGCCCCAGGTTCTACTGGATATCCTTACCAACCCTTCCTTCATGAAGTAAAAAGCAGATACAGACTAAAGTCGATCCCAGACACACCAGAACAGGGGCAAAATATCAAAATGTCAGACAAAATCCCTTATCCATCCATGAGGACGTCGCTGTCAGAATCTAACCTGTCTTCCTCTACTGTAACACTCTTTTAGCCAAGAGAAAATGAACAATATTTTTATTGAAAATGGTCACAACTTCATAGCTAAGTGAACCACTGAACATGGCGTAATATCCTATATAAATGCACCGGTGTAATACAATGATATATAAATAGATATCCACCGCACCTACTCGAAAGGGTGTTCACCTTCCCTAGGCTTCTGGAGCTAGAATAACCTCCATCATGAACCGGCTCAAGTTCCGGCAGCTTTCATCCAACAATGAAGGAGAATCTGTTTCAGCTAATTTATTAGCATATTTAGCTTCTCATAATTGAGAAGAGCTTGTTGCACAGTTATCTAAAGTAAAAATTGATACTTAGGTATTAAGTGGATACCTGAAAAGCATAGAAGGCGTGAGGAAATGGCTAACGTTGCCATCGCTGGAAACGCAGAGATCTGGAAGAATACCGAGTTACAACGTGCGGTGTGTTGTTCCAACAGCGGAAAATTATTTAATTTCTAACGTTTAGAAGCTATTCTCAACCGAGTGATGTGAATATTTTCAAGGAAAGAACCTAAGAAAAAATTGATGAGGAAGTCTGAAGAACGAGAAAAATGGTTTCGGAAAAATCAGTTTATATTAAAAAAAGGTTATCTTTCCAAGACTGAAGAATTCTAATTCTCTGCAACAAGAATGCGAGACATAATTTAGCTCATGTCCTTAATCTGTTTTTTCTCAAATGACCCCCGGATGATTGAAGCAGTATAGAATAAGACAATATTAATAAATAATAATAACAATAAATAAATATTAATAAATAATAATAACAATAAATAATAATATAGCTTATACTCTTTCTTTAAACATCTTTTCTGATGTTTGTAAAACGTCACTGCTCACTGATCATCACAGTGCAACATCGGCGTTAATAGGCACCACCACCATTACGTCACTGATAACGTAATAGGATCAATAGATAAGAGAAACAAAAGCTGAGTTGTCAACATAAGGTGAAGGCGCCTAGTTTAGTATTTATTGTAGAAACTTTTATAAATCGTGAGTATTTCTTTGAGTTTAATATTTTTGCTATGGGTTTCAAGTAGGTACGTAGTTGTTCTTGTGGAGTATGCTTTTGTTTGTAGTATTCCCATTTTATAAGCAAACCAAGAACAGCGTTCTTTCGCTGTTTTCTGTTTGGTACCTATGTAGATACCTATGAAAAATAGTTACATACCTATAAATAGTATACCTTTGACCAATTGTTACATTCCTACAAATAGTTACATACATCTACGGATTAGAGATCCTTACAGGTTTTCCTTGATGGCTCGGTAAAAGAGCTTTTGTAAAGTACCTATTCAACAATAGACCACACTTTCAGTCTGCTGTGCACTCCTTCCGGAACCTGTTCAATGCTTTGGTAGATTGAAAGAATGTTCCTTCTTTGCATCCTTAAGTATGATATCTCGATCCTATTCCCATTGCTATCTGTCTAATCAAACCTCTCATTAGTATCTGACTGTATAAAATTGGTTGGATGTGTTACGCTCCAGGAAAATAATTCTCACAGTCGAAGAGGTTTGGTCACCCTGGCCTCATGGCTCTGATCGTTCGAGTGTCGCAACTTCGGGAAATTAATAATAATTTCTCGTAGTTGTGACGACGCGAGTTCGAACTCCTGTCGAGGTATCAAATATTTTTAGGGCCGTTACAGTGGCACAGTCGAAATAGGACCCGAAAATCATACGAAACAATAATTAATTAAATCCCTCTCGAGCCAAAAGACTGTACACATCACATTTCCTGTTGTTATGCCTTTCATTTCCTCACTCACTTGAGTCAAAACACACCATGACAATGACCTCGCTCGACTGCTGACTTGTTCCAGCGAGCATCTGCTGAGCCAGCGGCCTGCAGTTCCCTTCGTCATTCGTCCGACCCCAAACCAGCCGAGACGGCTGGTATTTGACTCCGGGGAAATGTTACGCTCCAGGAAAATAACTCTCACAGTCGAAGAGGTTTGGTCACCCTGGCCTCATGGCTCTGATCGTTAGAGTGTCGCAACTTCGGGAAATTAATAATAATTTCTCGTAGTTGTGACGACGCGAGTTCGAACTCCTGTCGAGGTATAAAATATTTTTGGGCCGTTACAGATGGATCCAGCGAGACGCTAGTGCCTTGGCCTTCAAGCTTCTATGTTGAAGTTGCTCTGCAGGAGTGATTGGACGCTATCGCATCAGTATTTGTTAAAATCTCTCTCTCTCTCTCTTGTTTATGTGGGTCAGACAGTCGTTTATGATATGATCTAAGTCTGCTATGGGGAAATTACAACCGCTGCATTCTGTAGACAGTTCCGGGTTCATGAGGAATCTGTAGAATTGAGTATTTGCATGTCCAATTATTGTTGTATAATATTTATTCCCTTTTTTGGCAATTCAAGTACCACCTTCCAATATAGGCTCCCTCCGTCTGGGTCTTCTTGGTCTAGCGTCCTGCGTTGATTACGAGTGTGTCCAGCAGTTGTTCATTGTAGTATTTCATTATTCATTGAGGTTGATATGAGTGACACAATGAAGATAGCAGACAAGTTTATTAAAATAAAGTAGCGTAGATGTTTTCCTTTTAGGAATGACGGTAGACAGCCAGTTTTATGATTGGTTTATTGAAGCAACGTTTCTGCCTCCAACTTTGATGAGGCCCTAGTCATGCTTAAATTGTAGAGAGTTGTACAGAAAGGAACTAACTTAATTGTTGGTTGGTTGTGACTTGAGCATGACTAGGGCCTCACCAATGTTGGAGGCAGAAACGTGCTTCAATAAACCAATCATAAAACTGGCTTTCTACCGTCATTTCTGAAAGGAAAACACCTACACTACTTCATTTAACTATGTAGCCGTAAGGTGATAACTCACCTTAAACTATGCAAAAAAGAAAAAAAACCTAGATAGCATCTCCTCTCATCTCAGATAGCATTTCCTTTCAAATGACATCTTACCCACTTCACCTCGAACACTGAAATGGGGTGGATATATTGTGGTGCTTCAACACCTCCTTTATAATTTGATGATTATGTTTCAGGAACATGTGGTCGTAATCAAAGCTAAAATGATCCCATCTGTGATCAGTGTACTCCTACTGGCTACAGCTCATGAATCCAGTGGCTACAGTTTGAAAACATACTTTAGTAAGTTAAAATACAGTTTTTTTTTTTTTTTTTTTTTTTTCACTTAGTACGTAAGTAGTAAATTCTTACGATTTCAAGCTACAACTTGATGGTCACACAAATATAAATTGTATACCATAAATTAATCAGCATAATATTTATTATCCCCCACGGGATATATATATATATATATATATATATATATATATATATATATATATATATATATATATATATATATATATATATATATATGTGTGTGTGTGTGTGTGTGTGTGTGTATGTGTATGTGTGTGTGTGTGTGTGTGTGATTCCAGACGATAACTCTCCTTAGGATTGAGTTATCGTTGGCCAGCACTTTTTGAGCACATTAAATTGGTCAAATTTCGGAAAAACGGCTAAAAATCGTTAAATTTGTATTTTTTGACAAAATATCGCTCAAATGAAGTTTATTAACTATAAAAAAGAACATTCAAGACTTTATGTACAAATTTATGCTTAAAAATGTACTTAAAATTTGTTAAAATTTCGATTAAAAACGGCAAAAAAGCTAAAAATCCAAAACCTCTATTTGAAAAGGAGACTATTATGTAGAATACGGTTTTTGTCATAAAATTAGTAATTAACTACCTATTGCTTTGCACTCGGTGCTCAAATTTCAAAACAATCTAACATAGTATAGGTAATTCAATATTTCACGAAAATTCGCTCATACGATCATGCTGCATGACTGCAACTTTTATATAATATCCACTTTATTACTACTCTATTATACGTGCCTACTGAAATGTACATACCTATTCTCTTTTCAGATCTCCTTGGAAATTACAACAAGGTGTAAGTAATATTTCAATGTCTTTCTAATACATATATTTCACTCCGATGCCTACTCACGAATTTGTTGGATTTTTGAAAAAAGTGATTTGTTTCACATTCAGTAAGGGAGCCGTTGTTTGTTTGTTTGGTTGGTGTTATGACAATTAACTACCTTTTATTATCACACCTGTTCATTATGAAGTGTCGGACAATGGTGTCACGGACCTAGATACCCTCTTGGGACCTAAATCCGCGCTACATAGAGAGAGGGGAGTGTGACAGTACCATAAAAGAAACAACGCGTACTAATAGTGTAGGTATATGCTATGTTCAGAGAAGATTGGTTTTCCGGTTTTCGGATCCTCATCTATCGCCAAACGCAGCATTCCAAGAACTCGAGCATGACCCGTTCAACCCGGCGCGAGAGCGACGGATAGACGCGCATTCTCTTGAATCTGACGGGAACTGTCACATAGGGAAACGTGGTAGGAATGTCGTTCAGTTCTAACGAAATCCTGCTATACTTAAACCAGCTTTCGAAATTGGTCGGTTGGTATAGAGCTCTCAGGATTTAGAAGTGCAAAAGGACCAGGGACTGTGCAGTGGCGGGTTGATGGGATACTGGGCCGATTGTGGCCCCCTCCCCTCCTCTTCCCCCTCTCATAGGTGAATTCGCGGATCGTGATTCGCGGGAGCCCGCGGTGAAGAGGGAACCGCAAATCACGATCCGCGAATTCACCTATGAGAGGGAGAAGAGGAGGAGAGGGGGCTGCAAACGGCCCAGTCTCGCATCAGCCCACTGCAGCGCCGTCCCGCTCCTTTTGCACTTCTAAAACCTGAGAGAGCTATACACACTTTGGTGGGATTCGACCTCATTTTAATTCAGTCAGTGCCCTTTGTGTAGGTCAGCGATCTCAGGCAAGCCATGGCACTAAAATCAGTTGTTTATACGATTTTGATTTATATCCCAACAAAATGTAGTGTGTCACCTCTTGAATTTAGTAGTACAGGTCCATTTTGTCATCCAGTTTTCCCTAAGTTCAGTTAAGTTTATGCGAGGTTCAAATAATCAATCCTGAAATTTTAAAATTGTTTGAGGTTTTCAGGAGCGACCCCAGTGAATCTTGGACTGGAAGATGGTTTCCTGATAAACCCACGCCAGCGCCATCGCAAGAACCAACAGAGGTTTTTTCGGAAAACAGCATGTCTCCTCCCCGGTAAGAACACATTTTCAATTTGATTTTTTGCTCGTAGCTTTTGCTTTTAGTCTTGACTTGAGAGGTATTTTGATTTTGCATATTCTGTAAGATACTTATTGAGAAAATTCACGGTGCTTCATGTGGAGTTTATTAATTAAATGGGTCAACAGGGAAGATTTTGATGAATCATGGACCGGACGATGGTTCCCTGATAAACCTACTGTCCTGGACCATCCAGCTGTTATCACTTCTTCCAGTCGGTTCGTTCAATGAATCACAAGAGTGCTTTTAATTTTAGAACATTTGTTTAGCAAACTGCACAGGTGTTGGTCATGCGTCAGCTAAGTATTATTAGCTTGAGAAATTTGAAACCAATAATTGCTGTAATATCACGTTGAAGGTTTGTTGTTCCACTAGCCAAGGACTGCTGAACAAGCCAGTGCTCTATGTGGCGTCATTCTGACTGAATAATTCCATCTAAACCACTAGCTATGGCCGTTAGTCAGGCCTTAACGTTCTCGATAATCTTATCGGTTTACATCTAGTGGTTGGTTGTAATGTATAACTATGAAGACTACCCTAGCTTAGATGTTTTTGCTTACCGAATATTGGCTTTAAATTTTGAGTAGTAAATACCTACTATGTGTTACTTCAATGGAGGTCGTCAGGCATGGAGGAAGGAAGTTAAAGGAAATAAAGACAAGATAATATCACTTCTTGGGCTTAGTCTCGAGCCCGTAATATGTAATGTGATATGCTGGATGGTCATCAGTATAAACCTATACTTCAGAAAAACCCCCACCCAGAACCCCAATCACACATTCGATACAAAGCGCATTTTTCGGAATCCCTCTGCATCTAGTACATGAATTCAAGCATGTTGGAACAAACGTAATAATTCACCCGTCATCAGGCACTCCCCTTCTCCATTCATATAATATCACTTATTATTGTCCGCCCATCATGATGTCAAAATTGCTTTATATGTGGAACCTGCATCACTGACGTAACCCCACCAAGAAGCAATATCTTATCTTGTCTTTATCTCTTTGATTTCAACTTCCTTTCTTCCTCTATGCCTAGTGGCCTGCATAGATTTAACAATGTAACATATGTGATGGGTTTGCTTTCTTCATCTACATTTTGACTGTCAGACCGTAATTAAAATATCAGCTGGATGCTCAAAACTAATGAGACTAATGGATGATACATTTCTGCATTCAAATTCAAAACTTTTAAAATTATATGCTGGAATGTGCAAATGTATAGTTTTAGAGATAGTGTTCAATTCAAATTGAAAATGTAATATGAAGGGATTGTGCCTCCTTACATCTGTCTAATCACCTGATAACATGATATGTTAATCAACAGGGAAGTGAGTGATTCTTGGCAATCTGTCAACTCGGTTATTCGGAAGAAGAAACCCGATGTTGACTATTTCTCTTCTAGGTTTGTCCTTCGTGTTGGTTTTGGATTGATAAAGTGTTTATTGAAAGAAGTCACTCAATGTGTTTGTGTGTTTTGCACTCTTCGTCTAAATAGAGAAATTCGCACAAAAATGTATCGCTCACGCACACATATTACTTCTATTATTTCTCTTTGTTCTCATGTACTTAATCTTTAGGGAGGTATTAGACGATGATATTCTGAGCCCAAGAAAGCCAATACCTCATCAAAAACATCATGATATCGTCATTTCTTCTTCTGGGTTAGTGCTTTTCAATTGTCTTTTTCCTGCATATTTTTTATGAAGATCGGTACTTTGCCATAATTACCGTTGCAAGAGGAAAGGAATAGTATTTTCCAAAGAGTTTTTTATTTTCTTAATAGCTTCTATCTGCTTATTCTCAAGCTGTTGTCCAAATGCTCTATTTCGATTAACTCATTTCCTTTAAACAGCTGTTAAAAACGAGTTGTAAGTTTATTTATTTATATTTACATGGGTTTTGTTTTGTTCTATTCAACATGATTTGAATAAATAGTGAGGATTCATCTGATGATCTCTCGTGGAGTGGCCGTTGGTTCCCCGATAAACCGATTTCCCAGGAAAATCTTGGCGTGTCTACGACTACCAATCGGTTAGTACAAGAGGCTGTTCTGGTGTTTTTATGTTTGTTGGTGTTTTGAAGTGGATTTTGGCACGTCTTTTGGCTTTCTGGGTTTTCATTCATTCACTACTTGTGGTTTCCTTTGTTGAACAGTTTGAGATTGTTTGACTAGGAGGGTCTTTTTAATTAAGAGTATATTTTTAATTAAGAGTATAACTACGGATGCAATAGGAAAGGAATAGTTTTTTCCACCTAATGTTTAGGGAGCTGTGACGAAGAGTTTTTATTTTCTTAATAGCTTCTATCAGCTTATTCTCGAGCTGTTTTCCAAATGCTTTATTTCGATTAACTCATTCTCTTTGAACAGCTGTTATAAGCGAGTTGTTAGTTTATTTATTTATATTTACATGATCTTATTTTTGTTTTATTTATAATTATTGGAATAAACAGTGAGGATTCATCTGATGATCTCTCGTGGAGTGGCCGTTGGTTCCCCGATAAACCGATTTCCCAGGAAAATATTGGCACGTCTACTACTACCAATTGGTTAGTACAAGGGGCTGTTCTGGTGTTTTTATGTTTGTTGGTGTTTTGAAGTGGGTTTTGGCACGTCTTTTGGCTTCCAGGGTTTTCAATAATTCACTACTTGTCGTTTCATTTGTTGAACAGTTCGAGGTTGTTTGACTAAGAGGGTCTTTTTAATTAAGAGCATATACCTACCTACTTCACTGGCTTTCACAGGTTTGGTTAAGCTTTGGCAAGAAACTGGGTTGTTGATTTTTGGACTATAACTCCTCAGAGATTTTCTCTTGTGTTGTCACTTCTTGCAAAGGCACTTCGGATCGTATACAGTTGCAATAGTCGGAGAAATTTCAGAGCAAGTGGAAATATCTCTGATAGTTGTTGATCTACACAATATTGAACTATATAGTGTTACATACAGATTTTTTTCAAAACTTAATCCCTCACTTCCCCACTTTTCATCTCAGAATCAAGTGCGAATATGGTTTTTTGATTTCTTGGGGTGCTAATCACTCAATGTTGAGCCTATAGTTAGAAAATATATTTTTTAAAAACATTAAATCCTATTAGAATTAAGCTAATCTCATTAATTTTTTGAGGTATTGCTAATGAGTAGTGGTAAGGCCTCCTGGCATCAGTTTTAACCTTTTTTCTGGTCGGCTTTTTCCACGATAAATCGAATGGTAGCACTTCCATAGCGCAATCAACAAGTTTGACAATTAAATATCAAGTTTTTGGTTTAATCTTTATATGCGATTTAATGTTTGTTTAGGTGAAAAACATGAACATTACGAAACCAGCAATTACCTCAATTTTGTGTGTTTTGTTTGTATACAAGGTGTACAGCAGATATCACGCTCGAAGACTCAAAGTTATTCCTGTTTGGCATGTTATGTTTAAATCCGAACAGAAGGGAAAAGTAAGAGATGGCCAACTAGTGTGCCGTTTAGATAAGGCTTTCTCAAAGTGTTCAGTGTTAGGGAGAGCACGTAGTTATGCTCAGTGGTAGTGCACTCCAAAGCATCGCCCCAGCAACCTAAAAGATATATCATATGCCCTAGGAGGTGTGGGTTATGACAAACGTCGTTAGCCTCTCAAATCGACCTAATTTAGAAAAAATATAACGGAATATGCATTATATTGTGTGTTGGTCGTGAGATAGGTCCACATAGTAACTGTATTACTAATGGTGTTTGAACGCACAGCAATGCTAATGCACAAGTTCTCGATTGGATTTGATTTTACAGATACTAATATAAATAGGTGGTTTCACTTGAGGCTGATTTTGTTCCAGGTCTATGTTCATTAAATAAGTTCTGAATTTTTTGATAAATAATTCGTTTTTCAGGCCACCTCAAGATTATCTTGTGGATGACTGGAAGAGTGAGCTCAACCGTATGGGAAAAACATCCAAGCACGTCAGCGAGATGATTGCGATGGACAACAGTGTCTGTGATGATGGAAAGGTGTTTATTGTGTGTTAAATTGATCACGATTATCTCTGTATCATTGACAACAATGTCAGACTAATATGAATAAGGCTAATCAGTTAAATTCAACAAAGGGTTGGAATAATTTCTACTGTGCATTAATACGAGGCACATCCAGAAAGTAAGAGTACTGAGGCCCGTACGTGCAGGGGAAATTTTTGTTTCCAATTTTGGTCACACTGCTTGATATAGGAGGTCCTCCTAGACACAAAGAGCACTGAATGACCTCGGTGGTATCAAAACTCCCTTCGTGGTGACCGTTTGCGTGAACCATGTCTATAAAAAATCCCGCCAAGTGTGAGGTGCGCTCCGTCATCTGGTGCCTTGTTGCTGAGGGTAAAACGCCGACGGAATTTTTTTCACGGATCAAAGGGGATTATGGCGAAGGTGTCATGAACAGAGAAAAGACAATCATCTCAGTGGCGACACACGTCTTTTCCCTCTGCCAAAAAATTCAAAACCTCCATTTCGGGCAAATAAATCATGGACACCATGTTTTGGGACCCAAAAGGAATCATTCTGGTCGATTTTCTGCCTCCCCAGGGGGGCGATTAATGCAGTTCGATACTTGGAAACCCTTAAAAAGCGCAAGAGAGCAATCCAAAACAAGCGGAGGGGAATGTTGACAAGGGAGTGTGCTTGTCGCACGACAACGCCCGCCCTCACACAGCCAACATTACCAAAGAGCTGTTGGATTCATTCGGTTGGGACATTGTGAACCACCCTCCGTATTCCCCTGACTTGGCTCCTTCCGATTTGCATCTTGTCGCCTCCCTGAAGACTCACATGGGTGGAAAACGCTTTTCAACCGACGAGGAAGTGAAGGAAGAGGTCCTGAACTGGCAGAAAGAGTTAGCGAGAGAATTCTTCAAAGAGGGTATCAAAAAGGTTGTGCCGAGGCTCAAAACTTGCATCGAACGGGAAGGCGATTATGTAAAAAAATAAGTGAGATGTTAACCTACAAAACCCTGTATTTTTTTTTTTTTTTTTAATACAACTCTTACTTTTTGTACGTGCCTCGTACATCTACAAAGCACTTCACATTAATTTGAAAGGAAGGTTCAATTATAATCCTACAACCAAAGCTCCCTTATTTATTATCAGCTTATACCTGATTGCAACTTCACTGATTTTCACCAGTAAGTAACTAGAGCCTTATTTTTCGTAGAACAACTGACAAGGTGTAAAGAAGGCATCAAATGCAGTTTGATTTCGAACTTATCATTGTCAAGAAGGCATTGTTGGATATGTAACGATTACAGTTTGTTACCTGTCCTTCACATCTTAATAGAAGAGCATTCGATTAAAACCACAATTTTTTCCTGTAAAAACGTAAATTTGTCGTGAGTTATAGTCGATTTTAAAGCGTATAGTTTGGTTTCAGCTTATTCCATGTGGCACAGTCAATAAAAGACCCAAATTTCAAGAGAGCTCGATAGTAGAATCTGAGATTGCACATTTTACGTCACAAAGGAATAATAAAACTATTTCTATTAAAAAATCTAAGAATAAAGAAACTTTCAAGGTTGATTGGTCTATAAATTGATCCTGATAGGGTATAATGGGGCAATCATCATTGATCACAAGAGAAGGCTACTTGAGACAATTTGGAAAGTGGTGACTGGGCAAGAGAAATATTTACAATCAAGGTTATATGGAACGACCTATTGAACACTTTCTGGAGGAAATAGGTTAAAAAGTAAAAATTCGCTGTGTTATTTCTCGAACCTTTATTCTCCTATCGCTCACAAGAATTAGGAAAAGGTTCCCTTGCCACTTATAATATTTTAATTTTTGCCTTCATATTTTGCACTTTTAGCGACACGGTTGACCCAATCTTCGTAGGATTTAATGATGGGATGGAATTCTCTTCACGGGATAAAACATACTATTACTTAGAAGTAGCAGTTTTCCGAATCAAGAGTGATTAGATAGCAGAATGGGTGACGAGTGAGAGAATTCAGAATATTTTTATTGAAAAACGTGTAGAGTTGAAGGAAAATGTTGGAAAAGCGATACTCATGTATCGGAAACACAATTCACTGACTGACTGACTGCATAGGGCTTCCGTAGAAAGGAATCCCAGGCCTAATGGTTTATATTTCCCCAAAAAGGGCCCCTTTTGATTTGGGGATTCTACGGCTGCTCTATGTCCCTAAATTTGTTGCGTAACTCAACAAACTTCTTGATCTTCTTCCAATCTAGGTCTCTGAGTGAGGCCCTTTCGATGGTATAATGTCCTAGGGCCTCCTTCCTAGATCTCCAGAATCTATCACAATCACACAGAAAGCGTTCAGCTGTATCCTCCCCGTTTCCACATTCGCAGAGTGGAGAAGGTGCCTTGGACATGTTAAAAAGGGTCCTAAAGCTAAAATGCCCTGTGAGGACCCCAATTATTTTCCTCATTTGCGTTCTAGGCTGTGATATAATCCAGTCTGAGCGACTCTTATCACAGCCAGAGATGCACATCCTTGATTGTCTATACCTGCTCTCCTCTTTTCTCCATAGCTCTTTTAGATCTTTGATGGCCCAGGTGTCTGCCTTGGACTTACACGCGTTCCGCGTTATGGCCAGGACTGGGTCAGCCAAACACAATTAATGATGGCGGAAACAACGTTTGAGTGATAATATAAGACGGAATGAAATTTGCTCTTTCGATTAGGTAAAAAAGATAAACGGACTAGTGGAAAGTAAAAACTAGTATTTTTGCACTAATGGCGGTTGCAAAACGACGAGGAAAAAAAAGGGAAGGTGGGGGTAGAACATTGGCACAGCCATCAGGATAAATATTGTTGCCCCAACAGGTAAATAAATGTATCAGAAAGCAGACTGGAGAAACGTTCAGATGAGAGGGACGAATTTAAACAAATGCCAACAGAGTTTATTGGAACTCTTGTCGTGGCTTTATTAGGTACCTACTTGGAGTGTCCGATTTGCTATCTATCAAAGTAAACGTAGCAGTTTTAGTTACATAATTTTTCTGTGTATTAGTTCAAACAGTGTATTGGTATTGTGGAGGTGCTATGGCCTATCTACTTCTTTTACCATTGTAGGTTGGGTTGGTTGAGGGTGAGAGATTTCAGACTTCTCTGATTATGTCATTTATTGTAGTGTGCTAAGCGCTTTCGCCACGTATGGCCTCTTCAGAGCATAGTTTGTGAGAGGTGAGTTGTTGAGTATTTATAAATAGGGAGTCCTCCTTGTTCATGTTGATATGACCAGTTGTGGTTGGTCACATTACTTGGGGTCAATTTTGCGTTTAAATTGAGAAAAATACAAATTTATGTGAAAACACACCTAGTTAGAAATGAGAAAATTTTAAGCCACTTCTGACTAAACTTTAGCCATTGAGATCACAAAACAAGCAGTACGATCACAGAGCCCTATAGATTTTGATGTTCTCGTGGCTTAGCTAATTGATTTGCCATTGACATGATACAAGGGCTTCAGAGGCTTGGCGATTCTGATAGCTATGGCTGGAAAACGTTAGTCCATTGTGATTATGATTAAAACTTTATGTCTTCATCATCAATTGAGATCTTTATTGAAATGTTGGTACCTACATAGATTTGCCCTCACTTCGTATTTTTTGAACTTGGATTAAAAATGAATTGAAAATAAGGTTTCTACGTTTCATTGTTTCAGCAAAATCTTACTCTAGACTTTCCGTCCGACGAGTCTCATTTTGTCTGTCATTCTAGTGACAGGTACATCCAGCCGTTGTTTGAGTTACCACCAGTTTTGACCAAATATCCCATACCACCTGCATTCGAGGTCAGTACTACTGCTCCTAATGTTCGTAAAAAAAAGATTATAATCAATTTTTTAACTTTCAAATGATACTTGTTCTATTAAATAAGTTATTCCTACCTATTTTGATTTTTTGATATGCATTCAGAGCTATTTGAATGACAATGCTGAAATTATATGCAATGTCTCCTGTGAAATTTACTGAACTACTGTCAGAATAATCAAACTATTTATTCAGAACAAAAGTTCATGCTACGGATTCCAAATCCAAAATGACAGTGCTTTCACATCATAAACTGAACTTGGTTGGGGAAAGCTGCCCATTTTGGAAAATCACAGCCTTCCCGTGGACGATGCCACCTTATAGTGGGTACAGATGGAATAATTAAGGGGTAGTGGTGGGGAATAATTAGTCTGAATGATGTTGAATGACCCATTATGTTTGCTTGATCATTCATATTGAATACTTATGTTCAAAAGAAGTAATCTTCCATGGTATTGAATCTATGGATTGGTTTTGCTAGTATGAATAGTTAATAGACTCCATGTCACTAATTTACTAGATAAGAACAATAAAATCGAGGCGATTAGGGACTCACATTCTGATGATCCCCTAATTCAAAGCCTACATGGATCTCTTCACCAAGACACGACATTGGGCTCAACCATAACTTTTATGTAGGTACTGAGCCATGTGGGTATTCATGGCAATGAGTGTGGAGATGCCCTTGCAGGGAGATTCATTGGTGATAACTCCATTGATTCGAGTATGTTGCCTATACGCATAGAGGATCAAATCTCCTACATGCAACATAAAGCATATTCCATCTGGCATGAGCAATGACAGGCAGGGTGAGGTCACTGGTCTGCGTAGTATCCTTCAGGACTTGAGCCCGGTGGGCCCTTTCGTAACCCTACTTCCAAGGAGGGATCGAATAGTGGTCAACCGGGTTGCCACTTGCCATACCCGTCTTACTCACAGATACCTGCTTACTGCAGAAGCTCGAGATGTTGTGTGTGGGAGGTGTGGGAGTAATCTGTCCATCCGCCACTTTCTGGAGGACTGCCCAGCCCTTGTGGACCTCCGAGTCCAGCATCAGCCTCCTCAGTGGGTTGACGTTTTATCGGACCAGACAAGTTCCAATCCCTGTTGTCATACCTGAGAGCCGCTGAGCTCTTCTACGAACTATGATATCTGATCTGTGATATATTTATATACATCTAGTCGTAGTTTTATTTTACTTTGCTGATTGTATATAGTAGCATGTATATAGTTATTAACCTATTTTACATCTAGTCCATTAACCATCATTTACATCTTATGGGACCTCAAGGGACCTTACCCACATCATCCCTGAAAATCTGACCGATATCCGTTTAACATTGACCGAGTTATGACCGTCACAAGGATTTCATGTTAGCACCTGCGCAGAAGCTACCGTTGGTTCGATCATGATGAAAATGATAGGAGATCATTTAGAGCTTAATCCGCACAATCCCTGAAAATTTGAACAAAATCGAATCAAAATTGTGGAAGTTATGGCTGTTACAAGGGAATGTGGACGGACAGACAGACACGGAACGAAATTTGTTCAGGAGGCTCTGAAACGCAAAATGCGAGTGGAAATTTTGATTTTGGAGCAAAAAAATTTTTTTCATTTCGAAAGTGAAAACAAAGCTTCCGCTGCCTTGCAGTCTCGGAAGCAAAATGTAAGCATTTAGCTTAATCAGATGATTAGGATGGAGCACTTGGTTTGTTCATCTCTTGACGTCCCAGGGAGGCTTCCTATGAAACTTCTGATTCCAAGAATTAATAGGGGGAAATTTATCTAACTCAGCTGATCAGGATAGAGGCCGTCATTTCATTAATCTCTTAATGTCCCAGAGAGGTTATCTGTCAAATTTAAATTTCCAAGGGTGAACAAATGAGAATTTGCTCACTAAGCTGATCACGATAGAACTAGTAATTTTGTTCATTGCTTAATGCCCTATAGAGAAGCTCCGTATAAAATTTTACATTCCCCAGGTGAATAGGTAATAATTTAGCTCACTCGGCGAATCAGGAAAAAGCCCTTCATGTTTTTCTTCTCTTGATGTCACAGAAAGTGTCTCCATCTAACTTCAAATTCCAAAGGTGAATAGGGGAAAATTTAGCGCTCTCAGGTGGTCAGACTGGAGTGTCCCGTTCCTTTTGTCTCTTGATATTCCCGAGAAGCTCCCTGTAAAATTTAAATGTCCTAGTCTTAGTTGTATTACTTTATGGGTTTTTTTAACATTCACTCTGGGGGCTTAACAGTGGTCATCACTGTACCCCTCATTTTTTTCCCCCTCCGATTTGCTTGTGGGCTCCATGATGGCGCTCCTTTTTAGTCAAGGATGGCAACATGGCTCCCCTTAGAATCTTGCCACTTCCAGTGTCCCTTTAGACACCTTGTTCAATGCCGCTAATGACCCTTCTGGTTGAGGTGCGGCTTAAACCTTAAAAAAAAGAACAATAAAACATACGTTCAAACCTTCAGACAATGAACATGCAACACCAGAGGAAAATAGTGTGTAGTACAGTTAAAGCTATAACAATAAGGTGAGGCAATAATAATAATGATGAATATTAACTAGAATAACCAATAAAACATACCTAAATATTAATAAGAATTGCAACAATAAATAACAGTAACAAATCGGTGAACTTCCACTGACGATAGACTGTACTATGTGCATAATCATGTTACTTAATTATTATGTATAATTCATTATCAAAATGCCAATAAAATTATGTTTTCATTCATTCATACATGTAAAAAGATTGTCTAACATGTATAGGGCTGGTGGGAGAGGAAATGAGAAAACCTTAGTGGGGCTGCGCGAATTTTTGCAGTAGGTAAGGTTTCAGAAACTGGCTAAATTACAGCGTATTATCTCTACTGAATACGTGGATTGAATTCATGATCTGACGATACTGGCAGTGTTAATTTCATGAGCATATCAGGAAGATTAAACGATTTGTAATATGTTCGGAGCTTTTGTAGGGGTTCTGGTAACGAGCTCTTACCTAACTACAGCACAACTTTTTCACTCACTCCCATATTTATGACCACTAAAATTATTGGGATGCTTTGTATTTGTGCACATTTTTTGAATGCCTGTTGTTTTTGTTGCAGCCTGGTCATCAGTGCATGAATGTGTCAATCGAGTATGCCTTCTCTCCACCTTCATTGTAAGTTAATGATGCTCCCTGCAATAAATTTAAAATTCTGCTAAGCTGAGGGGGAGGGGGATGAAGTTGTTATAATTTGTTATTGAGTATAAAAGGCGTTCTATGTTTTGCCTTTATCTATATCATATGGGAAGGAATGATAAGCAATAAGTTATAAATATGGCATACTTGTATTAGATTAGCATAATCCCAAATCTTTCTAAACAAATCT
This sequence comes from Adelphocoris suturalis, assembly GCA_030762985.1. Taxonomy (NCBI): domain Eukaryota; kingdom Metazoa; phylum Arthropoda; class Insecta; order Hemiptera; family Miridae; genus Adelphocoris; species Adelphocoris suturalis. Next base: position 54,410,903 of record CM061044.1, read on the forward strand.
TTTCCCAGTGTAATTTTATGATTAATTATTCTTCGAGTAAGACACCATTTAAAATAATCCAGAATTAGAAAACTCGGGTATTTTATTTTTGTTTTCAAAGAATGTGTTGATTTCAGTGGGAATCATCGTCCCAATTGGGCCAAATGGGGCGAATATGACTACCTACCACCACAGAGATGGGTTCACAATTTAGAGGTAAATTATCGTACATTAAAAACCACTATTTCCCATGTATCTATTTAACGGACTTCTCTTGGGAGGCTGATTCAAAAACGCTGCAAATTATTATACAATGGTTTGTTATTTCTGTGTTAGATCGCCCTTCTACGCAGATCATTGGTCTATAATTATTAAACCCCGCATGTAATATATGATCAGAACATGCCTCCGAGAAGGGTTCACACTTACAGTTCCAAGACCGCAATTTCACGCTTCACAGTAAAGATGTTTGAAAAAACGGGAAAATGATGCTTGAAGTAATTTACATCAGCGCATGCACATAATGGAGTAATGATTTGACAAAAATGATATTGGTAGGGAACAATCTACAGCCTAAGTCACAAATTCCCAGAAAACGTAATCAAAATCTGGTGAAATCTAGACCTTGTTCCTGGGAGTACACTTTCGCGCGTACGCAGGAGCTAATAATATGCAATCATGTTGAAATTAACATGGAATAATTAAACCATTATACCACAATTATGCACCAAATTTGAGAAGGATTGGACGACGTGTAAAAAAATATGCTTGGAGGAATTTGCGTTTGCGCAGGCTCAAAATGAAGTAATGATTTGAGAAGTGTGGAATTAATAGTGGGTCATTTGCAGCCGAACCCGCACATACTCTGAAACATTCATCAAAACCGGATGAAAACTGTTGAAATTAGGCTCGTTTAAAAAGGAATACCAATTCGCACATGCGTAGTAGCTACTAATGATGGGGTTATGTTGAAATTGCTAGGGGATGCTCAAATTAACCCCAGGAGATCGTACAACGAGGGCGTGAGAAAATGATGCCTGATGGAATCATGTTTTCGCCTGCGCTGAGTGAAGTATTTATTTGGGAAAACAAAACTCATAGGGGACCATCTTCACCTTAACCCACACATTCCATGTAAATTTCATAAGAATCGGTTGAATATTGTGGAAATCGGGCTTGCTACAAGGATTAGTGGACATAGACACACACGCACACAGATACACACACAGAGATATTAGAGAGAAAGACACGGAACAAAAGTTGTTCAAAATAGTCCAAAACGTGAAATGCAAGTGAAAATTTTACCACTGTAAAAAAACAACAGCCGTTTGATTTTAGTGGAGACTACAACTTATCAATCTCTCGAAAGTGAAAAAAATGCTTCCGCTACCCACATATAGGTAGACTTGGGAGCAATTTAAGAGATGAAATTTAGCATTTAGGTACCAATACTTCACTAGTAGGTACATTCACACGGACAATAGTTAATAAACTCGATTTCGCAACGTTAGAATAAATTCCATTGGAACTATATCACCTGATAATTCCAATATTGACATTATATCAGCTGATATTTACAAGGCAATTTTTATGTATCCTGGTCGCACTATCTAGCAATCGTTCATGGAATTTAGAGCTTGGGTGGCTAACCAATAGATTCTCTAGCAGCTTATTAGAAATCAAGCTTAGAAATTCGAAGGTATTTTTCGATGTTCGAGCCCTTAGGGAAAACGAACCGTTTAACGTACAGCGTTGCGGATGGTTTTAATCGGTTCTTAGGGTTCATATTTATCATTGACATGCAAAAAATCATTACTGTTACCTTGAAAGTTTTTGAGATCTCGATTTTTGAATGTTTAGCCCTTTAACGATATCCTTTAGGGTTGACACTCATTGATGCCGAGCTTCTAGGACCATCTAGACCCCAAACGCGGGTTTTATCGTAATTTTCTCTATTAATTTTTGAGAAAAGTCGCGGACGGACGGATTTTTTTAAATTCGATTTTTGGATTCTACGCATCTTGAAACGTAAACCAAAAAATTTTCGGGGGGGTTAAAATTTGTTATTCTTGGTTGATTACAAAGGTTAATTATTGAAAATAATAAATCTAAATGTAGGTTTATTTAGTTTTATTATCGACTGATTTCAGCACGGTGGTATTGTCATGCTGTATAACCCTTGTGCCCACCATTTCTTGGTCAACCAGCTGAAGAAAATCGTGCGGAAGTGCCTTTACAAACACATCATCACACCATATAGACTGAGCTCTGATAGGGTAAGTTTGTTTTGGAATGTTAGAGTAATTCTTGGCTAACAACTGGTTCCATTTCAAATTCAATGTGTCGGAGTGTAAAATTCAAATTGTGGTTGTCATCGCCCACATACACACCTAGCTTTCACCTCGGTAGTCCAATCAGAATAACAACAACCGAATGGGGAGATGGTAGTTGGTGATAAGCTGTCGATTGGTTTGATATCGGATTTTGACGAACATTGGGTCCACTTCTTGCCAGGCAGGGGTTGTCTAGAAACTATTACGGGCCGACCCCAGGCCTAGGCATAACGCGGAAACGGAAGTTAGTGAAAAACGTTGTCTATTCATAACAACAGTTATTGTTTGTTACTGATGATGGCCTAACCGTCGAAATCGATTTAACATTGTAACTCTTTATTTTTCGTGGAAATAGACAACGTTTTTCACTAACTTCCGTTTTGAAATGGGTTTCCACAACTTCGTCGCGAGTGATTTAGTTCGTATAACGCGGAACGGGTGTAAGGCCAAGGCAAACACCTGGGCCATCAAAGATCTAAAAGAGCTATGGAGAAAAGAGGACAGGAGGACGTTTCTCCAGTCTGCTTTCTGATACATTTATTTACCTGTTGGGGCAACAATATTTATCCTGATGGCTGTGCCAATGTTCTACCCCCACCTTCCCTTTTTTTCCTCGTCATTTTGCAACCGCCATTAGTGCAAAAATACTAGTTTTTACTTTCCACTAGTCCGTTTATCTTTTTTACCTAATCGAAAGAGCAAATTTCATTTCGTCTTATATTATCACTCAAACGTTGTTTCCGCCATCATTAATTGTGTTTGGCTGACCCAGTCCTGGCCATAACGCGGAACGCGTGTAAGTCCAAGGCAGACACCTGGGCCATCAAAGATCTAAAAGAGCTATGGAGAAAAGAGGACAGCAGGTATAGACAATGTAGGACGTGCATCTCTGGCTATGATATGAGTCGCTCAGACTGGATAATATCACAGCCTAGAACGCAAATGAGGAAAATAATGGGGGTCCCCACAGGGCATTTTAGCTTTAAGAGGACCCTTTTTAACATGTCCAAGGCACCTTCTCCACTCTGCGAATGTGGAAACGGGGAGGATACAGCTGAACACTTTCTGTGTGATTGTGATAGATTCTGAAGATCTAGGCAAGAGGCCCTAGGACATTATACAATCGAAAGGGCCTCAGAGACCTACATTGGAAAAAGATCAAGAAGTTTGTTGAGTTAAGCAACAAATTTAGGGACATAGTGCAGCCGTAGAATCCCAAAATCAAAAGGGGCCCTTTTTGGGGAAATATAAGCCATTAGGCCTGGGATTTCTTTCTACGGAAGCCCTACGCAGTCAGTCAGTCAGTCAGTTGGGTCCACTAGTCCCCCTGTCTCCGTCGAGTGCAAGGAGTGCTAAATATTCTAGGGAAAATACAAATTCCAAGTGACAATGGAACCTCATTCTTGGGGAACGGTCTCAGAAGAGAAAGTACTAAACGCAAAAAACAGTGTTATCCTTGTGATTCCCAGTTGGTAAAAGTTTGCCTAATATCATAGTAGGTGGCGCAGTCGGAAGGACTGCCCAGGTGCACGCTGTGCTTGTAGTAAGTACCAAGGAAACTAATACAAGTACGAGTAAGGTACTTGTATATCAACAAGTACTTAAAAGTACCTACTTAAGTAGAACCTAGTTGTACTTACCAAGTTCCAGTTCAAGTTCTTGTAAAGCTACTAGTAAAAATCATCAAATACAACTACTTCAACTTGTGTTGAGAACTGTAAGTACTGGCAACATTCCTGGACGTTCATTCCAGTGCTGACAACCTGCATAACAAAGAACATCTGTCGAGCCCAGCCGAAATCTGTGAAAATATCAAAATAGTAATTTATTTGGATCTCTATGATAGAAGAGAAAAAGTCATCGATGCACTAGCATACTCGTCAAATTAGCTTTTCCATGTCTATTATCTGCCTATAATTTTCAGCGTCATTTCGTCTAGATATTAAGTAATAGATATTGAAAAGTTTCAGTCATACAGCATGGCAGGGAGAGTTAATTTTCCTAAAGTATCTTGTCGTACTTATACAGGGTGTTAACCTTTGAAACCTGCCACACCTGCCAGGGATTAATTCTACAACTAATTTGCAACAAAAAGTGCCTCCTAGACTTTTTTCTTTAGAGGCTTCGTTTCCGAGTATTTTAACTTTTAAGATTTTTTTCGTGATTTCGACCTTAACTCACTAAAACGGCCATAACTCCCTTAATTACCCGAGAAAATTAAAATTTGATTATACCGTTGGAAAGATTGTTAAATTTCCCATCACCCTAATGTACCATAAAAGTTTTTACAGATGGTTCAATTGGTGAATAATCAATCTGAAAAATGAAATGTGTGAAATCTTCATAATGACCACTTTTTTTCAGACGCATTGGTCTAATTACATTCTACATGTTAAATTTAGCCTCTAGTCCTAAAATATGCGCCAAGATCTCACCTTTCCAACGGTGTAGTCAATTTTACTTTTTCTTTGCTAATTAGGGGAGAAAACTATGATTTAATGTTGAAAAACATTGGTTTTTTTTTTTTTTCAATGAAATGTATGGTTTTCTTGAAAAATGTCTTTCTATGAAAATACGAGTTTGGGGTAGATTTCTACGTTTTACGTTGAATCTAATGGTAACACTTGCATACCTCCCCACTCCCGTTATAACAGAATTTTACACTTTAACTCACAAATTTGAGTGCATTTGGAATGATAAACGTTTATGTATTTTTAGGGGTAAAACTTGGTTATAACGGGATTGGGTAGGTATAATAATAATAATAATAATATTCTTTATTGTACATGGAACATCGTTGTCCCTCATAGTTTACAACTATTACAACTATAGAAAAAGTTTTTTTTAAATTAAATTTTTTTTTTTTTTTTTTTTACAAAGTTAAATTTAAAATGTTTCAGAAGGAAACAAGAAAAACAAAAGACTGTTCATTATTATTTATTTTATTTTTTTTTTTCATTTTTTGTGTAGGAACCTAGTGAGTGCTCAATGAAATTGTGAAAAGGTAGGAATTCAAGGGAGTTCAGAAAAAGAAGAGGGGAAATATAGAAGACTAATACATTTGCGTATAAATACTCACATTTAATTTGGAAATTTGGCTATTGAAGTGTGTTTGCTAATGCCCGTTTCTTGAAAGATTTGATGGAATGAAGCGTCCTAATTCTCATAGGCTAAGAGTTCCACTACTTTTTCTACCCGCAACACGAAATGAATTTTTAAAGGAGAGATTGTTTGTTGGCTCTTCTCAAACGCACTGTTCGCAATCGAGTTGATGGTCCAAATGAAAGAAAATTCTTCATATATGAAGGAAGGCAGAAGGTATCAGGTCGCAGAATTCACTTTTCAGATTGATTATTCACCAATTGAGCCATTTTTAAAAACTTTTATGGTAAAATTGGGTGGTGAGAAATTTAACAATCTTTCCAACGGTATAATCAAATTGGAATTTTCTCAGGTAATTAAGGGAGTTATGGCCGTTTTAGTGAGTTAAGGTCGAAATCACGAGAAAAAAATCTTAAAAGTGAAATTACTCGGAAACGAAGCCTCTAAAGAAAAAAATCTAAAAGGCATTTTTTGTTGCAAATTAGTTGTGCAATCGATCCCTGGCCTGTGGCAGGTACCAAAGGTTAACACCCTGCATTGAATTGGTTTGAAATGATGCGCGCGCGCGAGTGTATATACAATAAGTTATGAAACTGGAGTGGGGACATGGCGGGGGAAGGACATTTCGAGTGCTCAAATTGAAATTTATGAATGAAATATCAATTTTATTTGATTATAACTTTTTGTTGTCGACGAAGCATGTCAAGAAGCACAATTACAGCTTTTTATTTGTGAAAAATCTGTAAGGGGGACTAAGGAATCCATATGGGACAGCGTTTGGCAAAATAACCAGTAAGCGTGTGTGCGCGTGTGAAAAAGCGTTAAAATGTTCGTAAGTAGGTAGGTAGTAGGTACTTGAAACATTGGTTGTGAGCAATAGTTGATGGCCTATCCTAATTTTGTTAGCCTTAATTTCTCCACATTTTCAGCCTTTAGCACTCGTCGCCTGGGGCTGGTCTCTCACAATGTCAGATCTGGATAAGGAAGAAGCGAAAAAATTCATCGAAGACCGCGCGAATCGAGGCCCCGAAATGATCGACGGGGACGGCAAGTATGATCTCTACCTCAAGCACCCTGCCTCGGAATTCTCCAAACTTGGACAGGGCATCTGCTCCAAATTTTAATTTTTGACGATCTTATTCCCACATAGCATTCAATTCTGTAAACGCTCTGGTATGACGAGCTTTGACCATCTCAGAGTGTTGATTTGAACCAAGCGCCAACGTTGGTTTACTTTCAGCCAGTTTTCCTTTCGGGACATTTGTGGCTTTGAGGAAAGTCGTACTAGAGAGTTTTTGTACTTCTCGTATTCATGTTCTCATATACGAAAATGGCCTCTTCAAAACGAGAAGAGGTTTTCGATACGTGGAAACGCTTTTCGGAACGGGAAGAGTCAGCTTTTCTCGTGCTCAGCTTTTTTGGAATCGTAATTACGAGACGACAACATGACCTATCTCCAAGATAACCCTAACTTAACAACCACAACGCAGTTGGTTTGGACACACTTGACACACTATGGCCTGACTTTTGCCGCTTTCGTTGTTGGTTTAACCTTTGTATTTGTCTTTCTTTCGTGTTTTTTTTTCCGCACCTAAACCAGAAGGGTCCTTAGCGGCATTTTGTTCCTGCTTTCGACGATTTAACGCAACGATTTTAGCATTTTAATCTCAAGATTTAGTTTCAAGATATGAGCTTTACATGTTCTAAAGATTTGTGTTCTTATTTCATGGCTGAATCTTTTTTGTATGATGTAGAGGTAAGCGGTCGTTGTTTCTTATTTCACGTTATATTTTGAAAATTGTCTACTTACTGCGAGTTTTAAGCAGCGACTCACTTTTTTGAGTCACGTTAACTTCACTATAAGAGTTCTCTTTCTCTCAGGCTTACGAAAACGCTACGAGAAATCAATGCGAAAAAGGTTAGCGTTCATCGTGCTATTATCTCCAACAGCTTGTTTTCGTGTTTACGCGAAATACGAATACGAGAAGTACATAAACTCTCCACTTACTCGTTCATAACTCATGACTTATAGATTATACTAGAGACACTGGAGTGGAATACATTCTAGATAGAATACATACTAGATAGAACATGATTTAGGAGGGTTTGGTGGCCTGTTAAATTGACGTCCTACTAAGTAATTTTATTCAGCCATTATAAATGGGTCCAAGATTCGACTGCTGAAAAAACGTTGAATTATGGTCTTTGATTTTTGTTTATTACTTGACATTTATGTTCATATCGGTTTCAAAGATGAATTGCGAATCTCGTTTTTATATTCATGGTTCTACGATTTGTTTCGTAGGTTTAGACCTGTGAATGAATTCGTTGTTTGTCTCTTAACTTTACTTGTTAGGAATCAACTTAAACTCTTACATTTCTGAAATAAGTTAGAATGTAAAATCGTCTGAATCTCTAAATTGTGTTGAAAAATTTCCCACCTACGATATTAAGGTTATCAGATATGTGTCAAATCAACGCTAATTCAAACGAATTAAGTAGATAAATTCGCGATATTTACGTACCTACTTCCATTGTCATAATTAGATGCCAGTTCCATCCATACACAATGGGTGAGACTCGAGAAGGCAGGTCCCATTGCAGGCACCATTGTGGAACGAGTACCAGTTGTTACCATATATCTTCCTATCCAATAATTGTATTCTGTATTTGTAACTATCGTGATTTGAAATTATTTTGATTGAAGTCTTGTTGGTGATTAGAATTTCTGTTGTCTTCCAGTATTATAATTGGTTACTAGTGGAAACTAATGCACAATTTTTTACACAATGGTATTTGTGAAGATTCCTCCATCATGGTACTTGTACATAACCATGGTGCTTAGTATATAATCGTGGTACTTGTACTCTTAACATAATACATATGTACAGTAATATTGTTTGGTACCTAAGTATTTTTATGTAAACCAAATTTAAAATGTCGTTTCGTTCGAGCTTGATTCATGTTTTGACATAAATTCGCATCTTCTGTTTATTTCTTTTGAAGTATATTTTTGAGCATCGAATGACCAAAGTACACCAATACTATAGAAAGACCAAATTGAGCATTTAGCTACTATTAGGAGTACTAAGTAGGCACGTAATTGAACCATTATATAAATCAAGCTGCTACAGCAAAATAACTCACAATTCTTCACAGATTGTTAGGATTACATGCATAGGTTATGGTAGGTACATACTACATGTGTGCAATATTCCACATACATGTACATTTATCCTACTAAATTAAAATTAATTTTATTGGATCTATTTAAAGAAATGTTCTCGTTAGAATCTCTTTTACCTCCGTTTCAAATATGGTTTTGACCGTTTAATTACTAAAATACCTTTTCATGTATTTATATTATAATAAATTAGTTGCCAATGTAGTTAACTGACGTAATCCTTTGCTTAATTTAGATATTCATAAAGAATACTATCTCATGATGCCAGCCACCTTCTGACAATAATATCCATGTTTATGAAACATGGATCTGTGTTTATGAAAAATAGGTATTTACGACTTCCATACTTTTAAATTTAGTTTTTAAGGTATTGTTGAAAGTTATTTCTGTTACCTACCTTCCTTTTAAGTTTAGTTTTCAAGATTAAATGTGACTCCACTTCATCAAAATATCCATAGTTGTTTAATGTCGATCTGATTAATGAAATAAATATGCCTTGCCAATGATTTCCTCTGGTTTTATTCGTACTGAGCTGGTTTTCTCCAACATTATCTGTGGGGTACCTACGTAGTCAATGTTGGAGAATTCAGTCTGGATGATATATACCCCTTGGTTTCACCCAAAGCGCAGTTTAATCTGCTTTATTTAATTCTATCAACTGAAAGATCTCTGTTGGGGCAAAGGGGCACTAGGTGTAATTAAGAGACCAATTTTTGCACACCAGGTATATAAATATAATTGTGAAATTTAGCTCACACCAAGTTTTCAACTTATTAAAATAATATAACCCTTCTAGTGGTAGGCCTATAGGAAGCTTCCCTTTGATAGAAATAATACATAAACGAAATAAGAGGTGTAGGGCGTCACTATGTCCGAAATGGTTGGTAGCTTCAATATAAATAAAACCAGTTTGTATTTAGCTTTCAATGAATATTGTTTCTTTATGTAACTTTTAAATTAATTTTCGATTTAATGTAAGCATAACCTTACATTTTGGCGCGGTCAGTATCCGAACCTTGGTCCTCCAAGTGCAATTAGTGATTTATGTTTTATCAGTGATTTTGTGAAATTTAATTGTCTTTATAACTTCGTTCATTTTTTTTCTTGAATGATGGATGTTCCTCGGAATTTCGGTCCTCCTGAATTCCAGTCAAAGGAAACATTCACGTTAACAGATATGGTTATAGATTATCATAGTAAGCAAACTGCAAAAATGGTACAAGAAATGATGTCAATTTTTACAGAGAATTTGAAAACTGGCTTCAACAGTTTCACCCAGTTGCCTCAACCCATGAAAATTCCTACTTTTGATGGATTCAACGAGAACCCAAACCTTTGGATTATCTTGTATGAAAAAATGTGTCAGGTCAACAATTGGGTGGATGATAATCAGAAAATATTCAACTTAGTATCACAATTTCGACCTGGAAGTGTTGCGCAAAAATGGTTTTATGCTCATATGTTGAGTGAAGGCAACCCAGCCGGAAGCTGGAAGGTTTGGAAGGATTCTTTCACAAATGCATTTGGCCAAAATCTCATAGGGCTAGCAGAGGAAGCCATTTCTTTCAAATATGTGAATGGGCACCTCATAGAGTATTGGTACGAAAAGTACAGGTTACTTCAACTTGCTTTAGGGAGCATACCAGAGCAAGCTATGGGGATACTTATTCTAATGGGTCTTCCAGAAAGCATGCAAAATCAATTGACTTTTGTAGATTTGACCTCTCTTGAAGGTATCCGTGCAGCTGTTGTAAAACTAAGACCTCTACTACCTGAATCGCTTAATAAGTTGGATGAACACCATATGAATGTGGACTTACCAGTTAATGAAGAAAAACCAGCAATCGAATTGGAAGAAATCGGTTTATACATGTGTTCCAGTGTTTCATCATCGCCTACAGCAAAAGTAACAGTGAATGGTGTGGAAGTAATGGCTCTGCTGGACACAGGGGCGAATACCGACCTAATCAAGATCCAAGCTCTCTCCATCCAGTGGTCCTTGCGGCCAAGATGGTAAAGGCGCCGGTACGGTAAACCGGAGGATGTGGGTTCGATTCCCACCTGGGACCCATTTTTTCTGCATTTAAATTCAGTTTTCCTGTTTTCCTATTCATAATAAACCCCCTGCCGGATCCATACGGCGACTAATTAAATTAAGAATTTATTCTTCGGGCCGTTTCGTTAGCGGTGACTAAACTAATAGGGTACAGTTGATTTAAAGTTAATTCATTGAAAAATGCAGAGTAATGGTTCTCGGGGGGTGTTGGCTCAGATCCAAGCTCTCTCCATCCAGTGGTCCTTGCGGCCAAGATGGTAAAGGCGCCGGTACGGTAAACCGGAGGATGTGGGTTCGATTCCCACCTGGGACCCATTTTTTCTGCATTTAAATTCAGTTTTCCTGTTTTCCTATTCATAATAAACCCCCTGCCGGATCCATACGGCGACTAATTAAATTAAGAATTTATTCTTCGGGCCGTTTCGTTAGCGGTGACTAAACTAATAGGGTACAGTTGATTTAAAGTTAATTCATTGAAAAATGCAGAGTAATGGTTCTCGGGGGGTGTTGGCTCAGATCCAAGCTCTCTCCATCCAGTGGTCCTTGCGGCCAAGATGGTAAAGGCGCCGGTACGGTAAACCGGAGGATGTGGGTTCGATTCCCACCTGGGACCCATTTTTTCTGCATTTAAATTCAGTTTTCCTGTTTTCCTATTCATAATAAACCCCCTGCCGGATCCATACGGCGACTAATTAAATTAAGAATTTATTCTTCGGGCCGTTTCGTTAGCGGTGACTAAACTAATAGGGTACAGTTGATTTAAAGTTAATTCATTGAAAAATGCAGAGTAATGGTTCTCGGGGGGTGTTGGCTCAGATCCAAGCTCTCTCCATCCAGTGGTCCTTGCGGCCAAGATGGTAAAGGCGCCGGTACGGTAAACCGGAGGATGTGGGTTCGATTCCCACCTGGGACCCATTTTTTCTGCATTTAAATTCAGTTTTCCTGTTTTCCTATTCATAATAAACCCCCTGCCGGATCCATACGGCGACTAATTAAATTAAGAACTAATCAAGACCAGTATAGTGGTTCACAATCAGTGGAAGCTGCAGGATGATGACCGAAAACTTAGAGGTTTCAATGGTACCTTCGAATGTGTGAAGTCGTCTGTGGTTTTAAACATCAAATGTGATAAGAGGTCTATAAAAACTAATGTATGTGTAACTGACACTATATCTTATGACATGATAATTGGGATGCCAACCCTTGAGAAATTGGGGTTTTCATTAATTCAAAATAACATCAGTGACTGTAATGGTGATTCATCTCTATCAAATAGTAGAAACGCAATCGTGGACAAGGAGGACATACTTAAGCTGTTTCCCTCATGTAATAACGACGTTCCTGTTTCCTACACAGCGTACTCCATACCGTTTGAGTTGAAAAATAATGCCAACATTGTTTGTCTCAAACCTTATCGTCTATCTAGGGACCGATATATTTGGGCTCAAGATAAGATAAAGGAACTACTTGATAAAAAAATAATACGCCCTTCATCTTCCAAGTTTGCATCCCCTTGTGTAATTGTCCCAAAAACAAATGGATCATGGAGATTATGCCAGGACTTCAGGGAGTTGAATAAACAAACTGACTTGGATCCATTTCCATTCCCATCCATTGATGACATTATATGTAATTTTGGAGGTTGCAAGGCCTTCTCAAAAATTGATCTAAAAGATGGTTTCCACCAAGTTCCTTTGACCGAAGAAACAAAACAGTACACGGCATTTGTTCTCCCGTTTGGACATTACGAGTACAATTTCCTCCCATTCGGCTGGAAAAACTCTCCTCCACGATTTCAACGTTTTATAACTCGTGTGTTGGGTGAATTACTTAGGGACCCATTGATTCGTGTATATATTGATGACATCTTGATTGGCGGTCGAAATAGTGAAGAATGTGCAGTTCGTACATACAGGGTAGTGAAGAAACTGGTTGATGAAAATGTCAAGATCAATATGGAAAAGAGTGAATTCAACAAGAAAAGCATCACGTTTTTGGGCAGAAAAATTGACGGACTAACGAAAACAACCAAAGAAGAATCAATAGAGAAGGTTAGGAAAATGTCAAGACCTCATGACTTGCACTCATTACGGGTATTCACTGGCTTAACTGGTCATTTTAGAGTTTTTATACCGAATTATGCTCAAATCGTCAGACCTTTAGATCGATTGAAAGGGAAGGATGTCCAGTTTGTATGGGGTAATGATGAAGAAGAAGCTTTTCAGACCCTAGTACAAAAGATTACCAGCAATCCCATTCTTCAACTACCTGATTGGATGCTGCCATTTGAATTATGCTCTGATGCTTCAAACTTTGGAACTGGTGCTATTTTGTATCAACGGGATTCTTCCCGTCCAAAAAACCAACAGCTTAGAGTAGTAGGATATTACTCATACACATTCAGCAAGGCGGAACAATCCTACTCAGTTACCGACAAGGAAGCTCTTGCTGTTATCAAGGCCATAAAGTATTTTAGATCATTTCTAGAGGGTCGAGAGTTTGTAGTCCACACTGACCATGAAGCACTGTCTCATTTATTGAACTTAAAAGAACCAAAAGGACGCCTCGGAAGATGGCAAATATTTCTTTTGAGTTATAATGTAAAAATAAATCATCGCAGTGGGAAAGAACTTCAAGATGCTGACGCAATATCTCGACTTTGTTTGGAAACTAACGTTCGACAAGCAAATATGGTTCGTCGTGTTGAAAACAAATTGCAAGTGGATCTTAATGACGTTCCTGAAATCCTTCGATCATATCATGACAGCCCAGATTCGGGAGGCCATGATGGGTTCGTAAGAACTTACTTCAAAATTAAATCTAGATTTCGGTGGCCAGGAATGAGGAAAGCTGTGAAGGAGTACGTTAAAAGCTGTCATGAATGCCAACTTACCAAATTCAAATACCGTTCAAAGCCTGATACAATGATCATTGGAAATAAATCGAGAGAACCGTTTGAGTGCATTCACCTTGATTTTGCAGAGAAAAAGAAAAAATCTGAATCTACCGCGGCTACCCAATCATTCCTAATTGTTGTTGACGAAGCATCTCGGTATCTGTTTGCCAAGGCGATGAAAGAAAGCTCCAGAGCTGTAGTGCAATACCTGAAAGACTTTCCCCACATCAATAAGGTGAAGAAAATTGTGTCCGATAATGGTCCTCAATTCGTATCAAATGAAGTAAAGAAATTTGCTTCTGATCGAGGGATTCGATGGATTACCTGTGCACCTTATCACCCAGAGGGTAATGGTTTAGCCGAGAGGAAGGTGCGTGACATCAAGCAGTTTTTCTCATTGTATCCCAATCTTCAAGGAGGATGGAAAGCTAGCTTGGATGCGAGTGTTAACCACCTCAACAGATCATACTCTGCTGCTCTTGGATGCTCCCCGAAGTATAAAGCATTTGGAATTAAGGCAACTTTTCCAGCGGATGTAAAGTATGGGGTAACAGCAGACATGATAGAGGAGTCAGAACGAAACCCTTCGAGCTATAATCTGAATATGAAAGCTCAATTCGACAGAAGACATTCTTCGAGGATTCCTAAGTTCCAGGAGGGAGGAAAAATACTTGTCCAATGTGGATTCAAGAACAAAAATCCAATCGTCAAGGGCCCGTTTGTAGTGAAGAAAGTTCGGTGGATGAACAACTTTCCTAAAACAATCATTTACGAAGATGACAATGGTGGTGAATCGGTCGCATCCTCTCGAAACTGTCTCCCATATTACTGCAGGAGCAGTGAATGATTTTAAGGAGGGAGAAGTGTAAGTAGTTGCTACCTACCTCACCATAGGAATTAACTCCACTAATTATATAGTGGCGTCACTATGTCCGAAATGGTTGGTAGCTTCAATATAAATAAAACCAGTTTGTATTTAGCTTTCAATGAATATTGTTTCTTTATGTAACTTTTAAATTAATTTTCGATTTAATGTAAGCATAACCTTACAACTGTACGTCCAGGTTGGTTTCTGCGCCGCTTGCAATCCAATTGTCTTCTTCCGGATATAAATCGGGATACTTCGGGATGCTGAGACCGGTTTTCTGAAGTGTTGACCCAGGATAACTGAGACCTGTGTTCAACAATAATCGGTTTTACGCAAAAAAGGCGAAAGCTTAGCGGGGGCAGATTTTCTTTTAGCCCAGTCAAATTAGAGGAAACAGGAGAAAAAATGCATAGTAAAGAAATTTCTTCACTAAGCTCTTCCTTCACACGTCTTGGATCATATCTCAAAAGTCCCCTAGTATGGGGGGTGAGCTCGACGAGAGGGGGGTATTTTTCTCCTTTTTTTCGACTTTTTTTTCGGTTTTTTGCCTATAACTCGAAAAGTAAGCGTTCTAGCGACTTGTTTACTATTACCAGAATTAAAGTGCATAAAATTTCCTACAATGCGTTCCGCCGCTAGAGCGCGTTGAAAAGTAGGTATCATTTCAAAAAATCAGCAAAAAGGCCTTTATGCTCTTTTTACGCATAAATCATTCGTATGACTTAGAATACATCATGGATGACTTCTGGATGACTTAGAATACATCATGACGTGTTTTCCGAACATCAGTGATGCTCGGACAGTGGTTTGAGCAGGTTTCATGTATGTCTTTTTTTTCTGTTCTTCGCTTACCTCCTGGAAACTGTGACAACCATAACATATTTTCAGCACCCTTACCAACTCACTGTGAATTATCAGTGAATATGTATGTATATAAAACACAGTGGCTCTAAAAACGAAAAGAAAAAACAGGAACTAAAGAAAATGAGCTGTGTTTAACCAAAAATGTTTAATGTGCAGGTACAGTATAACCCATGTTAAAGTAATATTCACAAAAGGAGTGGGAGGGGGAAGGGGTCATCAATCTTCACAGGTATCTGCTCTTCATCCATTGAGAATCATCATCCACAGTCAAACTGAAAATTCAAAATCGGATTACAGTGCATATAATCTTATATTGATAGATAGATGAATGTCATGCAGATGATTAGGATGAAACTTACAGGGCGATGAAATTTCAGATGTTGCTGGTGGATCCAAAGTTGAGATTGGTTTGAGGAAGTCATCGTCTCCCCTACTCCAGCCCCAATTCTGCAGAATATATTTTGCAGCTGCACCAAAAGCTGCGGTAGTGGTCGATGTGGATGCCGCAGAGCTGGCATCCACTGCTCAACACTCTGCTCCAACTGTTCAGGTTCCTGCACAAACAACCCCCCACTTGCTGATGACGGTTCATCTACAGAAGATGATGACACAGACATGGAACCATAAGACTACCCACTCAACACATATTTCATCGCCCTGTAAGTTTCATCCTAATCATCTGCATGACATTCATCTATCTATCAATATAAGATTATATGCACCTCACTGTAATCCGATTTTGAATTTTCAGTTTGACTGTGGATGATGATTCTCAATGGATGAAGAGCAGATACCTGTGAAGATTGATGACCCCTTCCCCCTCCCACTCCTTTTGTGAATATTACTTTAACATGGGTTATACTGTACCTGCACATTAAACATTTTTGGTTAAACACAGCTCATTTTCTTTAGTTCCTTTTTTTTCTTTTCGTTTTTAGAGCCACTGTGTTTTATATGCATACATATTCACTGATAATTCACAGTGAGCTGGTAAGGGTGCTGAAAATAGTTATGGTTATCACAGTTTCCAGGAGGTAAGCGAAGAACAGAAAAAAAGACATACATGAAACCTGCTCAAACCACTGTCCGAGCATCACTGATGTTCGGAAAACACGTCATGATGTATTCTAAGTCATCCAGAAGTCATCCATGATGTATTCTAAGTCATACGAATGATTTATGCGTAAAAAGAGCATAAAGGCCTTTTTGCTGATTTTTTGAAATGATACCTACTTTTCAACGCGCTCTAGCGGCGGAACGCCTAATCGTAGAGAATGAAGTCGGGAGTAAAAATTGTAGGAAATTTTATGCACTTTAATTCTGGTAATAGTAAACAAGTCGCTAGAACGCTTACTTTTCGAGTTAAAGGCAAAAAACCGAAAAAAAAGTCGAAAAAAAGGAGAAAAATACCCCCCTCTCGTCGAGCTCACCCCCCATACTAGGGGACTTTTGAGATATAATTTACTACGTGTGAAGGAAGAGCCTGGTGAAGAAATTTCTTTACTATGAATTTTTTCTCCTATTTGCCTCTTTTTGGTCTAATTTGACTGGGCTATTTGTTACAGGGGACGAGTATAGGATATAATGGCGCTTGCAGAGTCGACGACGTGGCGGCGCTGACGTCAGGGAAAAAAGTAGTCCCAAAAAATTAAAGTAGTACCTTTTTTTCTTCTAATTATTAAAACACTTTCACTTCACTTTACATTGTTGGATTATAAAATTAAAATAAATAAATGTGCACATTTCTTTATAATAAAAATAAAATAAACATAATAAATTCCATCATGGATTTACATTTTTATGGAGCTGCATGAACAATCTCGATTAGGCCTTTCTAAAAAGGTGAAATATGATGAATATGTGATGGCTGGAGCAAGAACCATGGAGAAAGACATCATAGGAGAAGGGACCCTTCCCCAAGTCTTCCTGAGAGGAAACTCTAGGCTCTATCTATGACATAATTTCGTTTTTGCTGTTGTTTTTTTGCAAAAACCATTTAGGCCGGGTAACTGGGACGGGTCAGTGGTTACCTCCTTGTTGAGATAAGGCGTAAGTGTTGAAATAAGGCGTAAGTAGAATACGGGTTAGCCCGCCGATAGCCGGCATAAGCTCTGTGATAGGCTAGGGTCGTTGGACGAAAGCTGGATGGCTCTGTATGCGAATCCGGAATTTGGGAAATGGAGGGGGTAAAGCTAGAAAAACGTGTTTTTTTTTCGACAAATTTTGTCGACGCCACCCAGTCCACAATCCTCAACCGATTTTCATGATTCTTATTTGGTTCGATTCCAATTTAGTCTAGTTGTGCAACAAACCTTGGAAATTTCGGATTTATTGTCTCGGTGGGCGCTGTCCAAGCTACAAATCTCAACCGATTTTCGTGATTCTTAGTTTGTTCCATTAAGAATTCGCTATAGTTTTGGAACGTATGTCAGAAGATTTAAATTTCATCATGCGAGGGGGTGAATGGAGGGGGTAAAACTGATAAATCGTGGTTTTAACGATTCTTGTCCGATTTTCGTGATTCTTTTTTTGTTCAACTATGAATTCGGTCTGGTTTTGGATCACATATCAGAAATTTCAAATTTAATTATGGAATGGGGTGAATGCGGGGGGTAATAGTAATAAATCATGATGTTTTAACTTATGTCGTCAGATTTTTATGATTCTTTTTTTTTTTTCAACTAGGAATTCGGTCTAGTTTTGGAAGGCATATCAAGAGTTTCAAATTTTATTATGGAAGAGGGTGAATGGAGGGGGTGGGTAATAATATTAAATCATGATGTTTTAACTATTCTCGTCAAATTTTCGTGATCATTTTTTAAAATTCAATTATCAATGAGGTCTAGTTTTGGAAATTATGTCAGGCATTTCAAATTTCATACTTATGATAGGAATCCGCTATCGATGGAGGGATTTAATGGGGGAGGGGGGATATACTAAAATTTCATTCATATTGGTTGGAAAAGCACGCAAAAAAAAGCCATAAAATTTCCAATTTTTTTTAAATTGCATAATTATATTTAAAACGAGTTTTATTGCCATTAAACCATTGCTATAGGTAGTGAACAAGTTCTTTGCGCTAAATGTGCTCTAATTTCTAAACAATGTAACATTATACAATAGGATAATTTACGAAAATTCGTACATGTGGGATCATGATGCATTACTGGAAATTTTTTATCATGCTTGGGTTCATCCACACCGTCTGGATCAATTCTAATAGGTCATTTCTCATATATCCGAAGCCTATCCCATGTCTATAGGACACACATCACCCCACATCATCACATAAGACACACATCATCCCATGTCTTTAAGACACGCATCACCATGTCTATAAGACTTAGCTTCTGAGGGATGTCCTAAAAACCGACGAAAACACGCGATATCAATTACGAAAACATGTGTCTCCTATTGAAATACGGCGAAATGAACAGATAGACACGAATAAACTTCAATGGACCATAAGCACGTGATACAAGAAATACAATTTTGTGTATTATGAATTTTTATCATTTAATAATGATTAACAGGACGTTTCCATTTGTTTTCGTCTCGTCACGAGCGTCACGTCACGGTGTTGATTTTCACGTACAACCAATGCGTTACTAGGGAAGTGTAACTCCCTTAGTTTTGATAGCAGGAAAATCGTTCGCCACTTTTTGGAATGCTCTCATTTTATCACAACATCTCATGATCCCAAAGCCTCTGTAGTGTCAAGGAAAGCTGATTTATTACGCTAAGTTATAAACTAATATTGCAAAGTAACCATAATGAACTAGTACTGTGTAAAGTTAATCATTATTAAATGATCTGACTGTAGAACCGTAGACTGTCTACCTTCCGTTTTTTTTAAGCCACTCATCAACTAGAAGGGTCGATAGCGGTTGTATTATTGTATATTTTAGTACAATGTATGGTAAATACAATGGTCAATGGTTAAAATATATCATGTAAATACCCATTTACTACGTGAGCTAACTATTATACAAATAGAAAAATTGTGAAAAATCTTTAGTGTTTTTAACATCAGGTATTCTAACTCAGAACTCTGTATTATATCCTAAGGGTTTCTACAAATAAATATATCCATCTAATATATCTATAGATATATGTATTCATCTATACAGCCCACCTCTCGGCGGTGGGCAGGAGCTGTCTTGTGATGTTTTGGCCCGCCGCGCCGGTTACTGTTACAAGGTCGTAAAGATCCCGCGCCCCGTCTGGTCCTATCGAGCGGGGTAACGAGTTGAACGACCCCCTTTCCGCCCCCAACCAACCCCTTCACGTTGGCGATCACCCTCTTACCGCCCCCCGATCACCCCTTGCCGCCCTCCTGATCATCCCTTGCCGCCCCTAACCAAGCCGGCCCACCCCCTTGCACTCTCGATTCCCCCTTGCCGCCTCCAACCAACCTCATCTCACCCCGCCCAACCCCTTGCCACCCCCATCATCCCCTGCCGTCCTCTACCACCCTGTCGGGGGCGGCACACAGGGCTACTGACACCCTCGTTTTCGCTATCAAGTTAGGGGACCGTTTATAAAGGGTGCGCCGCCAATCAATACGCACTCGCATTCCCCTGCTCTGTTTTTTCCTACCGTAAAGCTAAGGCCAAGGACAACGTGATATTTGTCTAGGTATTCACTCTGTAGTTGTCATAGACACTCATTTGAAGAATTATTATATTGGCTGTTATCTATCTATCTATCTATATATGTATAAATCAATTGCTGTTTGTTAGTCTCGCTAAAACTCGAGAACGGATGGTCCAATTTGGCTAATTTAGGTTTTAAATTATTTGCGGAAGTCCAGTGAAGGTTTAAAAGGTTTACAATTCAAATCTGCTCCATAGGGGGTGTTTTAGGGGAGGATGACAAATCTTTGTCATCACTGAACACACTAGGGATTTGATTGTCGAGTATGTTTGGATTACTCCAATTCAAGTCAAAGACTACTTTTTCAAATTTTTCAAATCCGACCCACAATAAAGGGGTGGGGGTGGGGGAGTTAAAGCGTTTCGAACGTCATTGAACGAACTGGGGATCTGAGTTGTCGAATATGTTTGGAATATTCTAACTTAAATCACAGGCTACTTGAAAATTTTCAAATCTAACCCATAGAAGGGGGTGTTTTAGGGGAAGGGAGGGGGGGGGGGGAATGGGGTATCTTTGTCATCACTGAACGAACTGGGGATTTGATTGTCGAATATGTTTGGATTACTCTAATTCAAGTCAAAGACTACTTTTTTTTTTTTTTGAAATCTGACCCAGTGGGGAGGGGAGGGGGGAGGATGTTAAAGCGTTTTGAACGTCACTGAACCAACTGGGGATCTGAGTGGGCGAATCTATCAGAATTAGATCAGACTTTAACTTGGGTCACAGGCTATTTGATAATGTTCAAGTTAACCTGTGCAACGCACGGGTGAACCAGCTAGTATATTATATAATCTCTTATAATTATAATATAACTGATTATTTATTGCTATCTATCTATTTATTGGATTTCATTTAACTTAAGAGATTTTAGACTTCAACACGTCAATATCTATCGCACTGATCGGTTCCCTTCCAATGGTTTCAAAAGTACCGGCGGAGGTGTGCTGGTTGCCATACATTCTCGTATTCAATCTCTAAGGTGGAAAAGAAGAATCTACTGACACTGTTGAACAGGTGTTTGTTGTTTTGCCTGATTTCTAGCTGATTGTGGGAGCTGTCTATTTGCCAGATTACTGTCCACTTCCTACTATGGGTGATACTTCGAGGAACTGGTGCTGGTTACGACAGCTTACCCCAACTTTAGGGTCGTCATTGCTGGAGATTACAAGTTGACAAATATTGATTGGAATCAGGACACGATTGTACCTAACCCAAACTACGGTCCATGAACTCATACAGTCATTCAATGTGAAGTAGTTCAACAATACACCCAACATCCGCGGAAATTTGATTGATCTCCTCCTCTCAGACCTTGATGGAGTGAGGGTGGGATCTGCTGAGCCACTGGTCGATGTGGACCATGTTCACCGACCATTTCAGTTTATGGACTCTATTTCATCTGATTTAATGCTATACCTACTATCACCCAAGCGGTTTAATACAAAAACGAGGAAATTATGAATGTGCAGATCAAGACGCCGGCTCAAGCGAAAACGACCTATAGATTTCCTTGATGAACTGTAAACGACACTTCTGGGTAGGAAAAGATTGTGGACTTATCAGTGGATAGACACATCGTTCAAGTTTCATGTGAAAGTTTTATAATGTCATTTTCTCGCACAACTATAATGTATTTTTTTTTTAAATACAATAAAGTGTAATACAGTTAAAACTCGGCGCGTTGCGCAACGCGTGAGTTCTACTTAGATCCTTTAGCCAAAATTACAAAACATAAATATGCTTTAGCCTAAAACGTCAAGTATCGACCAGCCATCGATCCAGGAACGTTAATTATCGATCGGTGACGTTGAACCATCGATGAGGAAGGTGCTTATGCAATAGTTTATCGAGCGAGTAATCATACGTATGAACGAAGCTACTCCATCAAACGGATTTGCCACTGCAGCTCGCCAATTTAGCATCAATGATATATCAGTGTCAGTTAAACGGTTCAAGCAAAAGATATTTAGTGATACCGAACTATCAAATAATGGACGCACCATTTCAGGTGTATTCGGATTTAGAATATTCATCTCCATGCATCATGCCTCAAAAATTGATATTGACTTGATGGAAGCAGTTGGGGTAGATGAAGTGCAGGATGGAAACTGGAAAAACCTCCTGAAAGGCACTTACTTGCACACAGCCATCATTGTCCAGTTTACCGGATTCAAACTTACCCAGCGTGGTATCACGATGGACATGAATGTGAGATTTATGCTGTACGAACGCATAACTACGTCATCCCCCTCACGGAGGATATCACTACCGTCTTTTAAGAGGAAACCAGCCCGTCACATCAATTCATAAAGTCACGTCACATCAATTCATAATTTCCTAACTTTCTTCGTTAACTTCTCATTCGTCCGGCATTATTTACTAAAGTTCATAATATTTGCATTATTGAATTTTTTGTCTTATCAATATGAGTGTGTATGATACCAGTTCGCCAGAGGACATCACTCCCTAGTAATGGATGTTTATCGGTATCGCGCTACTTTCGTTCCAATCTCATATAACGTTTTTCGGCAGTTAGGTCCCGGCTAAAGCATATTCATGCTTTAAAAAAAAGTTAATAATCGTTTACAGGTGTTGTTAGGGTTACCTTGAAAATCAGTTGCTACCATACCAAACATACATATCCAAAAAGTTGTTTGTTCACCGGGAAAAATTATTTAGCTCAAAAAACACGGGCTTGGGGAAATGGACGGAGCAGAGGCTCCAGGGGCAGACAAGCCTCCGGGGATTGACAAGCCGGTTGTAGTGCGGCGAGCCTGCTCTCGGAGGTGCGTCTGTTCGCTCGGCCTCCGGGATAAGTTGACGTACGAGGCCGCTGAGCTGGTGACGGGCGGTAAAATCTACGGCCGCATCCTCGCTGGAGATCGAGCCACGCGCACCAGGTACTGCGAAACAAAGGAGACGCGTCCTCCAGCCCGAACCTCACGTTTTGTAAGTTTTTTGTTTTATTTTATTTGGCATTAGCAAAGAAAACTATACAGCCATGTCATGTTGGAGTGATTACAATAGTAAAATCAAATTGGACAATTTCAAATACAATAAACCAATTTATATCATTATAATAAATCAGGCTAATAATACTCAGGTTCTAAGAAATTAAAGTTTTAGATAATATTCAGCTTAAATACTCCGATTGATATTTTGAAGAGGTGACATAGGTTGAAGGGAGAATTTACTCTAAGGGTTAACTTGGCGGAAAGCTCTGTTCTCTCGCAATCATAGGTATTACATGTTAAAATTATATGCTCCATTGTTTCGACTCCTTCACAGTGGTTACAAGTGGCAGTTTGCCGATTCTAAAGAAATATTCGTTAGTTGCGGCATGACCATTACGCAATCTCGTAATTGTTTTACAATAAAATTTGGATTTTTCTTTTACAAAATTAAACCACGGCAATCCCCTGATCAAAGGAAAGTTCGATCGATAACCCCGACCAGATCCATACGTGTCAAATAGTTTTTGCCACTCGGTGATCATATTCAGTTTAAATTGCCTTTTTACATCAGTACGTGGGTATCGGAAGGGTTTGGAGCTACAATGATCCAATTGTGCGCCCCTCCTGGCAAAACTATCCCACATACTCATTAGGGCGTATTGCCACATTAGCCTTGACCCATACTAAATACGTCATTTTATTTGATAAACGTAGGTTGTGTGTAAAACGTATTATGTGTGCTTCAACTGAGGACAAGTTCGAGAGCGGGCTGATACTTTTGCGCTTCTGTAGTACGCTCATGGAATCAGAAACCATGGCTATTTTTGTGAAGCTATTTAAATTACTATTTTGAACATACTCGAGGGCCATGGTAATGGCACTACATTCCGTCGTGTAACTGGAAGGTTTATCCCACAAACGGAACACTGCGAAACTCCTGTTGACAAGTCATAAAAAGCACAACCAGCTCGACTGTCAACTACTGAGCCCTCAGTAAATATGTATACTGCATCTGTTATGGAGTTGATGGAGTACTGTGGCGTTCGGTGTTATTGCAGGAGTTCTTGAATTAAGAAGAAATGTCACAGGTGGTTGTTGGGATAATGCTTTATAATCCTAACGAAGTGAAGTAGTGATCGACCCAACAGAATTAATTTGATCAGGATAGGGGTCTGAACTGATTGAAACTACCTTATTGCCAAGGCAATAAGATAGTTTCAATCAGTTACGTATTCCTACTCCATGTCTTCTCTTCATCTACATACATACCTACCTATTTTAACCTTTTAACTGCCGAGCCGTTTTGGACATGACTTCCCCAGGTGCCAAATGGAAATATTAAGTGTAGCCTTTCCTTATGAGACAAATTGGGGTCTTTGCATTCAATGAATGAATTCAACACATTATATATATAAAGTGAATATTGAAATCGGAGACTTCAGATGTTTGTTGAGGTGCGGTCGATTAAGTACGCAGGCTTTTGTAACCAACGTTTCGTACGTTTATTCGTACATCATCAGGTTATGAGTGGTGTTGGAAGGTGAAAAGCACTATATCCGTAAAATGGTAGGTAGTAATAAGAATTCTAACACGAAACTGAGCTCAGCTCATCGCTCATATGTATCATTATGTACTGAGACTGCCGTATAGTGGTCCAGAATTGACATCTGGGGGAAACTTTTCGTTTAATAATCTATGTTTATAGAAAATTTTGCGCTGATTCCGGATATCCCCCCCTCAACCTAAAACGACTTTTTCTTGGATTTTTCAATAAAAAATCGTAAAAACACGCTTTTTTGTTCGTTTTTTTTTCTTCAAATTTATGAAGCGAATTTGCATTCTTATGCAATTTTTCGAAATTGAAAAGTTTTAGAGAATTAAATTCTCCATTGATTGAGCACAAAAGCAGCTAAATCCAATGATAAATAAGTTATGGCGTTTTGAAATTTGAATGTTGATAAAATCGCTTCTAATCGTACATAAAGCCCTTATATATTCATTTTATCGAATTTCGCCAAGGAAAATTGCAGTAGAACATTAAATTCTGCGTCTATTGAACACCAAAAGTTTTCAAAAACTTCAAAACACTGAGAAGTTATTCTCTTGGAAGTTCACTGTGATAGGTGTTTTTTCTTCCTCTCTACATGGCTGCTCCAGAACCTACTGGAACTTTCCAACCCAGCCATAAATTTGTTCTACCATTCAAATGGTTTACAGAAAAACCGAAATCATCACCCCGTGAAATAAAATTTTTTTGTAACCAGTTTTTTCAATTTTACGTGAATTTGCATTCCACCCCCCCCCCCTCCAATTTTTCAAGAAAGTTTGTAGGTATTCAGTTAAATATACGTTGGTTGAGCACAAAAGCAGGTAAATCTGAAGAAAAATAGGAAGGTATATCATGGAATCGTTGAATATGACGATAAAATAACGCGCTTTGACGAGTTTTCATATTATAAGATAAATAATCTTACTATCACATCAGTTCAGGGATTGTAGAGATTTGTTGTGAGATTGTAGCAGTTGAAAACTACATCGGAAATAGAGTAGAATGCGGCCAGCCGCACCGTCCTAGCTCAACCCGTTGCCGAGGTACGATTTTTCGACATAAAAATCCACACGCCTCCTCTCTAAATAAACTCCTTAATTCTCAATTTTTGAACATATTTTCCGAATCAGCGTTATATTTTCAATGAAGACAGATTACCATCATATTCATTTAACATAGAGATGAGTCGATACCAAAATTTATCGATTCCCGATGCCGATACCTAAAAAATCGATTCCCGATTCTCGATACCGATACCATCGGCGCATAATATCTAACTTACCTGTAGGTGAAAAACAAAAATTCCTCTTGAACTAGTAATATATTCAAATTTTATTCTCTCAAATTCAGATTAATTCTTATTACAAATTCTAAATTTCAGATTTATATTGTCATTCAAGGCTTTAGTTAATTTGATTTGTGCAAATACAAAATTTGATATTTTTTTGTTATCTACCTATCAAGTATCAATTAATAGGCAACTTTTATTGCCTAGGATTGATTTCTTTCTGAATAAAACAAGTTAAGCAGACTGACTTGGTTTTTTAGTTTTTCGTCGGTAACTGTAAGGTATTTCCAAATAAGACTGACTGCCTCTAGGCTTTTATACTTGGAAAACATAGCTTTGTCTAATGCTTCTGTTGTCACAAACCAAATAACACAAGCCTACTTGTAAACAAAGTTATATTTGTAAGTTGTGTTTTGGACAATTCATGTTTCGCAACTGCTAACTTCACACAACCGTTGCACGGTACAACCTCCTTCGTTGTTAGATGGTTGCAATAGTACCATAATGTAATAAAACGCCCATCACCGGGCGGTATCATTATCGGCTTTAGGCAATCGATTCTCGATACCGATACCAATGCCGAAGAATCGGTGGTATCGAGAATCGGTATCGGGAATCGACTCATCCCTAATTTAACACTATTTAGACTAATTTATTACTCACAAACGTTAATGCTTTTAGAAGTAGGGAATTTTAAAAATTGTGTAAAAATTGGCCACTCACGAAAACTGCTTCATTTATTACTATTTCCAACGGTATAGATGATTTTACTCTTACTATGGTAAATAGAAGAGAAAATTGTCTTTCAATGATAAAACGCTTTATTTTGTTAAAATGAAACCGAGTTTGCAGTGTCCCTTAGACACCCCTTTTTGATTGCCGCTAATGAACCTTCCTGTTGAGACGCGGCTTAAATTCTAAAAAAACTTAAAAATGATTTTGCAGTTTTTAATTCAGAGACAATTTATGTTAGAATTGAGAATTGAATTGGAGTTCAGGTTTAAAGTTAGATCCAATCGAGAGGATGTCCAATGCGTAGGTTAGGCTACAACCCGCATGACCTACCAGTCTTGATGGTGGGGAAGACTTTTGCGCCTGACCGAACCGAACCTTCCTTGAGCGGAATCAAATTAAAAAATCCTTACATTGCTCTTTTTTCATCACAGAGTAATATCTTGACGCTTCCTCAAATTCATCATCGTCCGTCCAAATACAGAATTATTCATGAGATTATAGAAATCTTTTTCAAAGTCGTTTGAACTAGCTGCGCGTTTATTCGTATTGAAGTCAATGTGTTTTCATAAAGGGTTTCTGATTAAATTCGATAATGCGTTCGATAGTGGTAACTCCCAAACCTAAGCTAGTGTACTATTTAAAATTTTCTATATGTACAACATATCGTTCTTTGTTATTGACAATAGTGCATAGCTTTTGATTGTGGTGTTCTGGAGCTAATGGGAGATATTTGTGATGATCGTGAAGCGATTTTGAATAATGCAAATCAACCTCAAAAATCATTCTCTATGGGTTGTTTTCGTCATATTTTTGGATTATATTTTTCCAAGGTTCCATATCATGATGAGTTGAGGGAACCCATTCAACAAATTTTACATCAGGAAACCAAATTTTTGCCACCTGCAATGAAAATTAGATTGACTGTCCGAAATACCCAATATTGTGTTTTCACTCCAAAAGTTCAACTAAAATTCGCCCTAGGTTAGCCAATAAAGTCCCGGAGCTAATATTTTGGCTTTTGTCTAATCATCAGTGGGGCAGAATCCCCAAAAAAATCACATCTCACAGGAGAATCGGAGAAGTTGTTCCGAAAGTAAGGTTGATTTCGTTGCTTATTCGATTTTGTTCCTTGCAAATATTCGCCACATTTTCTGCCATAATCTGATGCTATAGTTTGAGTTGTGCTATACACTGTAGCAGTGGTTTGGTCGCGGTACGTAGACATCGTCTGTAATATTCTCACAATATTTTGAAGAAAAGCAATTGAATGATTGACGACACGAAACTAATTTTTATATTTCCGCTTATGCCCTTTTTCAAACTAAGAGAAAAGAAAATTTGATTTTAGGAAATAACGGAATTTGTCGAGAAAATCTCGCCATGGCGATGCGCGGTTGCCCGGTTTACTTCTGATGTTCAACCCTGGGGGATCATATGTGCCCAAAACATAAGGATTAGCCTTCTCTGACTGACTGAAGCAGTATTAATTTATGTTCTGCGGGTCCCATTTTCTTTAATATCTTTATACCAAAGAAGTCATAAAACGCAGTATCATGCAAAGGGGCGAGACGGATTTCTGGTAATCTTCCTTTTTCCTAACCACTGATTTTATGGTTATCAAATACAAATCCGCAGGTGAAGTACTGCCTACTACCATAGATAGATCATCGTAGGTACTTCAGTCTCAAAGAAGGCCGTAAGCATAAGTACATTTTGTTAATAGTTACATAAAAAGTCTTTAAACTCAAAATCAATCTCAAAAAAATAACTTTGAAAATAAAAGCTCAAAAAAAAAAAAAAAAAAAAAAAAAAAAAAAAAGGAATGAACCACGTAATGTGTCTAAAAGCAGGGTTGAATGAGAACATATTACTAATGACAGCCTCCCAGAACGCGAGGAGTATGTACCTACTGACAGAAATATTGCACTTTTTGTATTGAAAATTCTGGTTTGAAAATTAATGAAGCGTGTGAAATAATTGGTGAAACAATTGGTTCTATTGGAATCATCTTGAAAGACATTGATTGAAATGTTTTCACAGAATGAGTGGTTGTTGGTTCATTGTTGGTGAGTTAAGAACCTCATCATCTACATCATGCACCGGAAAATAACCATGGATGACGCATTTCATTTTATTTCCTATTCATTTATTGCTTCCGCTCTGCGTCTACCTAAAGGTCGCGGAAACATTATTTTCACTTTCGGGGGACAAACAATTATGGTCTCCCAAATTTCCACTCGCATATTACGTTTTAGACCATTCTGAACCACTTTGGTTCTGTGTCTGTCTGTTTGTCTATGTCTGTGTGTGTTCTGTGTGTGTGTCTGTCGTGTGTCCGCAAATCCTTGTAACAAGCTTATTTTCCACAGTTTTCATCCGATTTGGATGACATTTTCAGGGCATGTGTGGGCTAGGGAGTAGACGGTCCCCTATCAGTTTCATTGTTCTTGACTGAACACCTCACTACGAAAATTTGATCATCTTATATCAATTTCAACAGGATTGTATCATTAATAGCTACTGCGCATGCGCCTATGTGAAATCCTTGTAACGACCTTAATTTCCACCGTTTTCATAATTCCGATGAAATTGCCAAATCAATACTTCATTCTGCGCATGCGCAAACGTAAATTCCATTATGCTCTATTTTTTCACACTTTAGTCGTTCGATTTTGCTTAAATTTGGATGATAGTTGAAAGAAGATGACTTGATTACCTCATATAAATTTCAACACGGTTGTATAATTAATAGCTACTGCGCATGCCCCAATGTGAAATACTTGTAATGATCTTAATGTCCACAGTTTTCATCCGATTTTGATGGAATTATCAGCGAATGCATGGTTCAGGTTTAGATGGTCACATACCTATTTCATTGTTTGCAACTCATCAGTTCATTCTGCGGTTGCACAAACGTAAATTATATTGAGTATCATGTTTTCGTTTCTTAATTGATCAATTATGACATTTCACGCTACTTCTTGATTCAATCTTTTCTGCTATGGAATTTTTCATGATCATTTAAAACTTCTCAATGATCCATACACTTATGGTAGGTAAACGAGGAAGCTAGGTGCCACGCCCAACTTGCAGACGTTTTTTATTTTCCATTGTTATTATTATTTGTCTTTATTTTTTATCTATTTTTTCCGATGCAATGTAGATTTAAAACCCCGCAATACACACAGCTTCTCAATTACCCCCTGGACTTTGTCCATGTACCCTCACTTTAAGAAACACTGCTGTAAGGCATTGAATAATATTAGACTGGTTGTTGTTGTTGAGTTGAAGGTATACTGTTCTGAGTGTTTTTTTGTTTGTTATAATTTGAACCGTCCTAATAAAGAAACGTTGGTTAGTACTAGAGTTGTTAGAAAAGTAATTGTAATTACCATTACAGAAAAGGTAATGGGTAATGGGTCTTTGCAATTACCCATTACAGAAAAGGTAATTACCCCCCATTCCCATTACAGGAACGTTTGCCCTTATGCACCATGTGGGGGTGTGTTTGTGTGTGCACACGTGAGTGCGTGTGCGCGCGCACATATGTAATGTGTACAAATGATATACATATGATATATATATATCATATATATATATATATATATATATATATATCATATGTACATATACATATGATATATATATATATATATATATAGCAAATGTATACATTACATACATATACGCGCAGACACCCTCACACTCGCGCGCTGGAATGGTAATTGCAATTACTTTGGAGGTAATTGCCTGCTTAAAACCCGAATCTTTACTTGTAGGCTTACCTAATCATACTCACTGAACTAATTTTATTCCATTTAAGAGAAATAATTAAAAAAGTAATCATTCCTCAAAGTAATCATTACCCTACAACTCTGGTTAGTACTATATTCGTTCTAGAGCTATGGAGGGACCTACAACTGGAAGGAGATGCTGAAAGAGGCCTGCAAGCCGAGATGTGGACAAACGACCTCCTGGAACGAGAGGAAATTTTCCGTGGAGGAAATTCTCAACATTCGCAGGTGACTGACAGACGGAAAGAACGTTTAATTTATTTAATAAGTTCATTATACAGGGTGGAACCGGATAAGTGAAGACAATTTTAGCATGGAACATGCTTTAATCTCGAGCTAACTGTCCGAAAACGTTACGCTGATGTGTCACGAAATTTTTAATTTCATTTTCACGTACAACCAAGCCGTTGCTGGGGAAATGAAACTTCTTTAGTTTTCACCGGACAAAAATTGTTCCCAATTCGTTGGAAAGCTCTCGATTTATCACGCATTTCTTTCGTACTTCTTCTTCTATTCATGCCGTAGTTTTATATTTATTTATGTTATAAATGGATATATTAAACAATGCTGCTTGCTTTATTGTTGAGAAGTTAATCTTGGTTATAGTAATTGTAGACGCGCACCATAACAGAAAATTACCTACCTAGGTACTTCCATCTAACTTCGATTAGTAAAACATTTATGTCGTAGTTTTAAATTTATTTACATTTACGAATTAGCGGGAATAAAGCATGTTCCATGTTTTAGCATTTTAGCCAAAGGCTCAAAGCGGAAAGCAACCGGGGGATCCAGGTGGAGTCCAGGGCGGACCCTTGCGAGGCCCGGAGGGATGAGTTTTGGTATTAGTTTGCATAAAAAATGTAGTAAAATGCCGCCAACCGCATATTTTTATCTCAATATGTACTCGAGATATGATTTTTTAAAGGTTTTTTTCCAGAAAATCCGTGTTTTCTCCTTTTAAACTCAAATTTCCCAACTTTGCCTCATTTAATTTCAACTTTTGACCAATTTTCGTGAACTTAGAATTTAGTCGATTTATGCAACAAACCTTAGGAGTTTATTTTATTGGTACTTTTCCGTTATACCCCCCCCCAGTCAATTTGTTTTCAACACGCCCGCCCGATGTTTCTAGGCATTACTTCTTACTTAGATTATGTTATGTATTATTAAGATGCGAGCATGCAGACCGCCAAAGTATACACAGCATCCTGACCTACATGTCCAACTAATCTGTATTTTTACTATGGGATTGAGTACTTGATGTTGTGTAATTTTGAGATGTGAGCTTGCGAGCATCCAGACCACCAACCTATACACAGCATTCTGATCTATTTGTGCGAATTCACGTGCATTCTACTTGTGCGAATTCATGTGGAGGCAATCAAACCACAACCACGCCAATTTGTTTCAACAAATCCTCACCGACATCGGCAACTTCTGAAAACACGGTAATTCTTTTTGACATTTTCATGTCTTTGCCCTGGCACATTGCACAAAAAACTGTCACGTAACGTAACGTAAATATTTTGACGATTTCCGCTTACAACCGAGTCGTTGCTAGGGATATGGTACTTCGTCGTTTTTCATCCCAAAAAATTCGTTGACCATTCGTTCGAAAGCTCTCGATTTATCCAACCATATTATGTTAACTACTGCGAAGTGCGTGGCCAACAAGCTGAGTTATGAGCAAGGTTATTTGAATAATTGTGTACACTCAGGTGATCATTCTCAATAATTGATATTGTGAACATGATTGCCGCCGCTTGTTAATTTCTGATGATTTCATTGAGCTGGTGTTTCGATGATTTGATTCATAGCAGGTGATCCAAATATTGCGAGAACGGTTTGATTTGTGAAGCGGTGGTTAAATCATTTTAATAGGTAATTTCTATGCTTTACACTCTAGGAAGCTGTAATTTCTTATGTAGCCTCTTTAGGACATTGACTTGACGATGCCCAGGGTCCGGATCAGATGAGTGGCTTTTGAAGCTAATTTCTATGTTTTACACTCTAGGAAGCTGTAATTTCGTATGTAGTCTCTTTAGCACATTTACGTGACGATGCCCAGGGTCCGGATCAGCTGAGTGGCTCTTAGAGCTTGCATACGAGTCTGCAGGGGGGTAGGTGATGTAGCCTGGCTCGAATTCAATGAAGTACCCACGGGTGTCGGAACATGTGAAAGTTTATATGTTGATCTAATGGAGACCCTCCGGTTAACTGACTTTCGTCTACTGCCAGAGGGCCCCATCAACACAACAGATGGAGGGAGGGGGACTGCTGCCTACCTTCTAGCGAGTTCACTGCCACCACGAATCCGACCTCTATCGGAGGGCAGGCCGGTGAAGCTTTGCCAAAGGCGATGCTTCTGTGGCCTGGGGCTCCCTCCGCCCGTGGTACCATTTTGGTGACTTGAGCCTGCAGGACACCGGACAGAAGCCCAGTAGCCCCCCCGTCTCAAGCCCCCTAAGCCTGGAATGGTCGCAGGCTCGACCCTCCCAATGGGAGGGCCTACCGCTTTTCGTGAGCCAGTGATCGTGTGGTTTGGACTTGCCACTCTTTCACTGTCCCATGATGGATACGGTCCCGAATGTTTTATCGCCACCTGAGTCTAGAGGTCTGAATTCAGGGGCCCACCGCTCGTCCTACCTAACCTAACCCAATCATTCCAAATAATTTACACTCATACCTTAAATTACATTCGTACATCTACTTCCAAACATACTACCTACCTAATATCACAGTTGTTAGGGAGGCTGGCTACTCGATATTCGTCAGCCTCCCGTCCTACCTAAACCTAACTAAAAATATCTACCTAACCTACTATCACAGTTGTTTGGGAGGCTGGCTACTTGATATTCGTCAGCCTCCCGTCCTACCTAAACCTAACTAATATAAATTCCTAACCTACTATCACAGTTGTTTGGGAGGCTAGCTACTCGATATTCGTTAGCCTCCCGTCTTACCTAATTCTAACCCTATTCTACCCTGCTGGCCCCGATGGCCGGACGCACGGACCACTCCTCCTTCCTACCTAAAACGTCCCATGCATACTTCTTCCATACCTCATAACTTTCTTCCTTTCTCACCACGGGTGTCGGAACAATGAGTCAACACGATCGCGAATTCAATTAAGTACCCACGGGTGGGCGGTTTCTCTTATGGCCCATTTAATTGATTTGTACGCCCCGCCATGCGATGCACGGGTGAGATCTGCCTAGTAATAAATACAATAAGAAAACACACATGAAAATGTCCCAATGTGTTGCAGACTCGTATGCAAGTTTTTTTTCCTTCTTTTTTGTAAATAATATAATTTCATCCCACAGCTTGAAATTGTCACCAATTCTACGTAAATATGTAATCTAAGTAAGAAGGAATGTTTAGAAACATCGGGAGGGCGTGTTGAAGACAAATTGACTGGGGGGGGGGGGGGGGGGGGGGTATAACGGAAAAGTACCATTTTATTTACATCCTTTGGTTTAAGTAGATGCGAAAAATAGGGGATTTAATTATGAGGACGGAAGGGGAGATAAACTCAACTACTCAAGCTACTCTCACTAGACTAGACTTTCTAATTCTAATGGGGGGGGGGGGTTGCAGCCATTCATGATAGGTTCTAATCTAGGGTAATCCAGTAAAATCATGATCTATTCGCCATCCTCACCAAAACCATATACAACCTATACATAGAGCTTGTAAAACTTTAGCATTACTTACCAATATTTTTGCCAACTAAGAATCGATTTCTGGCACGTTGTGCTTGATAGATGACTTGTCGGTAGGTGCGGCAAGCGAGAGCTATGGACGCCGTGGATGCTGTACCACCACATGATGCGGATGGAGCGAGCCAACGACGAGGGCGTTTTCAAGGACTATTATTTCCAAGACGTGTTCTGATTCCCAACGCTCGTCCGACACGATTGAATAAATGCATAACGTAAAGTCCCGAGCCAGCACGAGAATATTGAGTAAGATTCACCTATACAAACCCCTGAAGAAGACGCAGAGTCGACCGAAACCCAACCAGTATTCAAGTTCCATAGATGCTTACGGTATTGCTTCCGAGTCTAACTAAAGGAAGCGGAAGCGTTGTTTTCACTTTCGGGGAAAAAAAAGATTTTGGCCTCCAAAATCAAAATTTCCACTCGGATTTTACGTTTTAGACCATTCAGAACAACTTTTGTTCCGTGTGTGTGTGTGTGTGTGTGTGTGTGTGTGTGAGTCGTGTGTCTGCAAATCCTTGTAACAAGCTAATTTCCCACAGTTTTCATCCGATTTGGTTGAAAATTTTCAGGGGTTGTGCGGGCTAGGGGGTAGTTGGTCCCCTGTCAGTTTCATCGTTCTTGACTCAATACCTCACTCTGCGCATGCGCAAACGAAAATTCTACTAAGCATCAGTTTCTCACGTTGTTCCATCTCGCTCAAATTTTGGATGATAGCTGGGGGATTTGGACAATTTGATCATCTTATATAAATTTCAACATTATTGTATCATTAATAACTACTGCGCATGCGCGAATATGAAATGCTTGTACTAAGCTTCTTCGTTTACCTATCATCTTCTTCCAACTTCATCCAAATTTAAGCGAACTCGAACGACTAGAGAGTGAAAAGATGGAATATGATGGAATTAACGTTTGCGCAAGCGTAGAATGAAGTATTGATTTGATAGGGATGGATTTGATGAAACTGATAGGGGACCATCTACAACCTAACCCGCACATCCTTTGACAATTCATCGGAATCGGATGAAGGCAATGGAAATTAAGTCCCAACTCCCAACTTGCAGACGTTTTTTGCTTCTTCTCTAACGATGGTACGAAAGCTGTGTGTTCTTCAAAGAAGACGAGTAGAGTTCTGTCCTCCAAAATTGAAATTTTCACTGGCTTCTGGCGTGTCAGAGTATACTGGCTGGTCTGTTCAAAGAGTTAAATAAACAATCGGGCAAGACTTGACAGAAAATGCACTAAAAGCACAAATGCAGGAAATGCAGAAATGCTAAGATATGATACTTTCAGAAGCCTTTGTTTTTCGAAATAACCTCGTTTTTTGACATGACCCACATTTCTCGCATTTTAATCAAAATTTCTCAACTTTTGACCATATTTTCGGATACGAACTAAATCACTCGCGACGATGTTGTGGAAACCCATTTCAATAAACATATTGATAAGTAATGCATGATTTACAGGGACTTCCCTCTGAATGGCTTTCATATAATTTCGGAGAGAGTTCAAAGAGTAGAAAAAACAAATAAATCTTGACTTATCGGATTTAGTCCCCCTCCCTCCCAATAACTCCCTCCACCGACAGCAAATTCCTAAAATAAAACTTCCAGTATGAAATTTGAAACTCCTGACACACACACACACCCATATATATATATATATTACTATGCTCTAGGATTCGTTTCAGATTGCCACAAAACGGATTTAAATGAAGAAAGTTTTCAAAAATTGTGATGTTAAAATTTTCCTAGTCATAGCAATAGTTAATTTTCTACAAAAATTCGGTAAAAGTATTAAAATTATCATATAACATGAAAATATAAATGAGGTGTTTCAATTTGTTCCAAGTGAGTAAGCAAAAAGTGATGAAAACAAAACAGGTAACAAAGAGCAATGCGGCTCCCTGAAAAATCGATTTTACATGTAATGGTCTTAGCTCTTAGCCTACTTCCACCCCACTAGTGAGGGAAGTCAGTAGGGAGTGTTAAGGGTGGCGGTGCTGTGGGTGGAGGTGCTAAGGGTGGAGAAAGGCCTAGAACACCCGCATAACCTAGCAACCGCCTTGACGGAGGGGACCAACATAAATATCATAACTCGTAGTCCCTTCTTGAGCGCCGACGCACCGACTCCACTGGGGCGATCCCCTTCCTCAAGCTTCTCGAGGGAAAGGCCTACAGAACTTCGATTTTTTTCTCTTTTTTTCCCTGCATCTCTCCTGGATAAAGGCGTAACCTTGGAGACCGGGCCCCTCCTGGCGGGTCGGCTCCCCTTTTCTCTGTCGAGGAAGGGAGAAAACCTCGTCCTTCTACCCCTGATACTCCGAGTGGAGGGAAGGCCTTGGGGGTTTTATCTTCAGGTCATAAGGGAAAAACCCCCCTCGAGGGAATCAATAGTCGAGGCGTCTTCAGGAGGCTCCGGCTCTTGTAGGGTCTGGCGAGTGAGGGAGTTTCTTCGTCTAGAGCGGGAGGCGGAAGGCTGCGACGGAAGGACAGCCGAGGAGGGACGGAAGGACGGAAAGCGGCGCACAGCGGGACGAAACCTGAATCTATTCAAAAGTCAAAACCTCTGGTGCGAGGCTACACACTACTTTCCCTACTTGTATTCATTGCAGACTGGACCTCCACCGTTGGGGTGCAGGGTTGCCAGTAGGGTTGCCAGATTTTTTCGGATCATATAAAGTATATCCTAGCTGCAACCAAGGAAAAGTATAGTATTTCAATGAAAGTTGAAGTATGAATTAAAAACGTTTCCGACTCACACACTAAGGTATTTTTCATTCAGCATCTGCACACAAGGGCTTAAATGTGTCAGGTTACTGAAAATAAGAAAGTTCGGTTTTAGGAATTAAAAAAGAACCATGGATAGTAGGTAATATTTTTACTGTACGTAGGTCACAAAATTTTTATTCCGAAGAAAAAATTACTAGACATTTCAATCTTAACGAGTCCATATTTCAGTAAGATTGTAGTACATACATAAATGTAATTAGGAACATCAGAAATTTTGGGGATGATGTGTCAGTGGTACCGATGACACAGCTAAAGAAGAAGAGGTTCTAAAAAAACCGAGTCTTTCTTTTGGGAGTCATTTTCCACTAGTTTAAGCAAACAACATCGTATATAGGCACCTACTCATTAAAAATAACCAAAATAGCTGAAGGAATCCTCATCACATAGGTATCACATACAGAACAGACCCAGGGTATCACATTATCATGACAGATGACATCCAAAAAGTAAATAAAATCATTGAACGTTTCGTTGCTATTGTGTTGTATGGGGTTGATCGCACGGCGGGAGATGGTCAGCCTTCTCAACTTCTCGAGTATACGTGAGCGACCCTAGATCAATTTTCGTCCATGCAGGTAGGTAGTTCTGGTTTAGGAAGGTATGGGAACCTCGTCCTTGACTAGTAAGTAGTGCGGGGGCTGAACTTTTCTTCTTCGTTTCAAATATAAAGATTTTGGTCTACTTTAAAGTTTTTATAAAGTATACAGTATTTTGAACCAAAATAAAGTACTTAGGATTCTTTAAATTAAATTTGATCTGGCAACCCTAGTTACCAGGTGTCCGGTTTTGGCCCGGACAGTCCGATTTTTTAAAAAGCTATCCGGGCGAAAATGACTGAAAACCGAATGTGCGGTTTTCCTAGGAAGAGCGGCACATTTCCAGTTGTGGATCCCATCCTAGGTTGCTATTCTACCAACTCAGGCGTGACCAGTGTTGGGCATAATCTTATCGTCGAATACGAATACAATTGTAATCGCGATAATTATTCGTTGATTCTGAGTCAACTGCGATTATATTCGTATTCGTGTGATCCTATCCTTCTGTCGGCGATTACACGAATACATACAACCCACAAAAATACGTCACGGTCATCAATTTCAACAGGGCGTCCCTCCTATAATATGCGAAGCTTTGCTAATATTACTGTGGTGAAAACCACCCCCTCTTGTCAACAGCCCTTTTCAGGGCTACCAAAAAGAGGTAGACACAACACAAAAATATTTATAAGACGTCGAGTTATAACTCCGTCAAACAAAATATTTCACCAGAGAGAAAATACGAAATTCTCTCTCAAAAGTGAAATATTAACTAATAACATACAAGGCGACCTCCCTAGACACTTACTGGGCGAGAGAGACGCGACAAGTATCTCGAACCAAGTCGCCTTGAATGAGAAAACTCAAACAGAAAATCAAACGTCCTCTAAAACTAACAAGGACAATTCAAACAAGCCTACTCGCCAATCAGAAACACTGATTACACGAGAGACAATAGGCGAACCAACCAGGAGGCGGCAAGCAACCACCTCTGGTCCAGCAGCCACCCCGGGGACCCCGTCTGAACAACGGACGCAGGGAAACCACCCGAGGTCCCCGTCTAAACTCAAGGTCGTCGGCTCCGCGACGGACGCTCGTAAGCCACCCCCGGGACCCCGTCGCAGCGACGGACATGGGGAAACCACCCCGGAGGACCAGCTCAGCTATCATACTCGCAGATACTGAGAAAACAATGTGCGAGCCAATGAGATTACACAGTTGAATTAACGAAATTAAGCGGACCAATCAGGAGGCGGCAGGAGGCGGCCACCTCCCTATAATTACCCCGCTCGGAGCCCTCCGAATTCATTCTACTCTCCGCTCTCGACGACTACACCTCGAAGTACGAAGATTTCTACACGCTCTACGCTGACGAACCTTCTGCTCCCGAGTTCATCTCAAGAACGGCTTCCTACTGCTTTCTACAAGGCCTACCTTCTCTCCACACAGATCTCGCATTGGCATCTACGAGTCCAGTGATTATTCATCCTGCTCATTGCCCAACGTAGTTCTTCTGTCAGGACGCCACCCGGTACATCTATTGATATTCTCATTAGATCGTACGCCCGCTGGGACGTTCCTAGTCGTGTCGCCCGGGTTTCGTAGCACTAGGCTCGTCACCGACCGCTGTGGGCACGCCGGTAAATTACTCAGCTCATACGCTCTAATTTACCGTCCAAGGAAGTCTTTTTCAAGACTACAAGGTAGGACCCTGACATCCGAGCAAAGGAAAGAAGCTCTGTCAAGCGAGTCCACCTTCTAAACCTTCTATTTCTATACATAGAGGTATCGAAAACGAGTTAATAAACTCGGATATTTCGATGGAGCGTCGGCCGTCCTATTTCCTCATGCAAGGGGAGGCGGAACACGGCGCGGACGGGCCTCTTAGCCCACGCAGCGCTACCTACCCGCTGCCTGGCCAGTCCGCTGTTCCTAGCAACGGCTCAAGGCTCGATCCTCGCGACGAGATCGCCTTCTCACCTAACGTATTCACGAAGGAAACGTTAGATCAAGCCTCACCTACACAAAAGTTCGAGGATACCTTTCAGACCCGCTCTGAAGTCAATCATTATGATTCGACAAAGATTTCCGAATATCCACGATATTCTATACAAGGCTACCCGGCCGATCCGAGTGTCAAATACACTCCAAATGGACAAAAAACAAAGGATACTTTTCAGTACCTCAACCAAGCTCAACATATTCCTCCTACAGATATAAATCTTAGGCCGGAATATTACAAAACGGCTCAGTACCAAACTGATCGAACCCAGCACCCACTATGCGAGCCCAGTGCTCCACGCGGCTGCGACACGAACTATCCCTCAGTTCATCCCGCCAAGCAAGCTGACCTTGGCGATTTCGCTCACATTCCTTACAGAAATACCTCAGGGACTAACCCGCATAATCAGAATATAAATGTCCCACTTGGTCTACCTACACCAAGTAAAACATATATAAATCCACTACAAATGGTGACCCCGCCTTTGAACAGGCTTAACACGGAGCATTTCGTTCCCTCTTATGAAGCTAGTGGATTTCAGGGAACCACTGCGGGCGTGCGACCCCCGCCGGGCCTCTACGCCCCACATCTCACTCAACAACCCTCTACACAAAGTGGCTTTCGAGCACTTTTAGAGGAAATGGGAGATTATCAAAAACCAATCTTCCAAAAGAAGAATATCGATCGTGCACTCGCCGAGTTCGATCAATACTGCGTGCGAAAACACCTGAGAACGCAGAACGAATGCTTCTCAGCTATATACAAGTGGGTACCAGAAGAAATGAGGGAAGCTATCGACTCAGCTTACCTCACGGCACCCCACGCACCTTATGAAGAGGCCAAACAGCGCCTACAGCGAGAATACGGGTTGTCCTTACAGGACAGGCTCCTCGCACTCGAGGACCCCGCATCTCTCGCCAAAAAACCCAGCACCAAGTACCACGAAATGTACTCTAAAGCTGTTGGGTACTTCTCAGAGGCTCTGATCACTCAAAAGTGGATCGAAACTCTACCTATCGAAGCACGAGGTATGGTCGCAGCTCAGCCTACCACGACCGCCCGGCTCGACCTAGCTGATACGCTACACGCGTACAAAACAGAGAACCCCTCTCTCAACATACGAGGAGTAGAATCTACTCCGAAACCCATGAAAACTGGTTTCAAAAAGGCCCTCTCACAACAAGCTGAGTTCAAACCCCAACCAGTAGAGGGTAGGCCTCACAAACCGACGGCCTATGTCTGTCGAAACCACGCACGTTTCGGTAGCGAAACTCGCAAATGTGCAGACCCAGAACACTGCACTTGGAAGGCAAACACTGCCTCCAAAACTAGCAAAAAGGCAGCGCCTATAAGCCAGCCTAAAACCTGGGTTTCAAACGAAAATACTCAGAGATCGGTACAAGAAAGTACCGTTCCAACCTCCGACGTAGAGAGTTCGGAAAACGAATAACTGCCAGTGTATCTGAGCCTATACACCGGCAGTCTAATGAGTATAAAAGGCTTTTTTTCAAGTGCAAACTAAATGGCACTGAATTTCTCATCGACACGGGAGCAGAAGTGAACATTCTGCCCCACAATGTCACCAAAAAATTGGGCTTAAAAATTCGTAAGTCCAACGTAAAGCTCACAGCAGCTAACGGAGCCCCTATAGACACACTAGGGCGTGCTGACACGACAATTAACATCGGCCTCGGAGACATGACCACCGATTTTATGATCACGAAAGTTGATCTAGCGATCCTCGGTATACCATTCCTCGAGTCTTGGGATATCGGAATACGGGTCAAACACAAATACATTTATAAAGATAAAATAAAAAGCTATGCCGATCAAAAAATAGCTGCAGTCATGAACAAAAAATTCACTGACGAACAAATAGCAGCTACTATCCCTCATCGTGACAACAGCCCTCAACCAGAGGACATGCAAATCACGGAGGACGAAAACATTCGCTCTATCATTGAAAAATACAATGATAAAATGAGCAAACTTCAAGGAAAGTGGAAAAACAACGGGGTTTACCACCGTATAACCACGGAAGGAACACCAGTACACTTCCGAGCAAGACCCATGGCGGGCGAAAAACGGGCTCAAGTCAAAAGTACTTTTGACAAAATGCTTTCCGAAGGCATAATTGCACCATCAGATTCCGAATGGGCATCCCCGTTACACTGTGTGCCAAAAAAAGACGGGTCATGGAGGATCACCGGCGACTACCGTTTCCTGAACGCGAAAACGAAGAAAGACGCCTACCCTCCTCCTCACATTCGCTCTTTCCAAGCGAATTTACATGATACACAAATCTATTCGACAATAGATTTAAAATCGGCATATTACCATATTCCGATGCACCCAGATGACGCTCATAAAACCTAGCTTCAGAGGGATGTCCTTAAAGCGAATTCAAAGATTGGAGCTCAGCCTATTTGTCTCAAATCTATTTCAATAGGACGTCCCGCTGAAGCAAGGTAATATTAGCAAGGCTTCGCATATTATGGGAGGGACGCCCTATCCTGCGCTGCGCTCAAAACACCCCAACCGGCGTTCTCACGACGTCTTGGGGGGGCGCCTGTGGTGAAAACCACCCCCTCTTGTCAACAGCCCTTTTCAGGGCTACCAAAAAGAGGTAGACACAACACAAAAATATTTATAAGACGTCGAGTTATAACTCCGTCAAACAAAATATTTCACCAGAGAGAAAATTTCTCTCTCAAAAGTGAAATATTAACTAATAACATACAAGGCGACCTCCCTAGACACTTACTGGGCGAGAGAGACGCGACAAGTATCTCGAACCAAGTCGCCTTGAATGAGAAAACTCAAACAGAAAATCAAACGTCCTCTAAAACTAACAAGGACAATTCAAACAAGCCTACTCGCCAATCAGAAACACTGATTACACGAGAGACAATAGGCGAACCAACCAGGAGGCGGCAAGCAACCACCTCTGGTCCAGCAGCCACCCCGGGGACCCCGTCTGAACGACGGACGCAGGGAAACCACCCGAGGTCCCCGTCTAAACTCAAGGTCGTCGGCTCCGCGACGGACGCTCGTAAGCCACCCCCGGGGACCCCGTCGCAGCGACGGACGTGGGGAAACCACCCCGGAGGACCAGCTCAGCTATCATACTCGCAGATACTGAGAAAACAATGTGCGAGCCAATGAGATTACACAGTTGAATTAACGAAATTAAGCGGACCAATCAGGAGGCGGCAGGAGGCGGCCACCTCCCTATAATTACCCCGCTCGGAGCCCTCCGAATTCATTCTACTCTCCGCTGTCGACGACTACACCTCGAAGTACGAAGATTTCTACACGCTCTACGCTGACGAACCTTCTGCTCCCGAGTTCATCTCAAGAACGGCTTCCTACTGCTTTCTACAAGGCCTACCTTCTCTCCACACAGATCTCGCATTGGCATCTACGAGTCCAGTGATTATTCATCCTGCTCATTGCCCAACGTAGTTCTCTGTCAGGACGCCACCCGGTACATCTATTGATATTCTCATTAGATCGTACGCCCGCTGGGACGTTCCTAGTCGTGTCGCCCGGGTTTCGTAGCACTAGGCTCGTCACCGACCGCTGTGGGCACGCCGGTAAATTACTCAGCTCATACGCTCTAATTTACCGTCCAAGGAAGTCTTTTTCAAGACTACAAGGTAGAAGTTGATATGGAATGACCAATACGTCATCCCCCAACTATCAACCAACTTTGAGCGAAACCGGACGACTAGATCGTGAAAAAATGGAGAATGATGGAATTTACGTTTGCGCATGCGCAGAATGAAGCATTGATTTGCCAACAATGAAACTGACAGGGGACTGTCTAACCCCTAGCCTACACATTCCCTGAAAATTGCATCCAGATCGGATGAAAACTGTGGAATATAAGCTTGTTACAAGGATTTCATATTGGCGCATGCGCAGTAGCTATTGATGATACAACCATGTTGAAATTTAAACAAAATGATCAAATTGACATCCTTTAACTATCATCCAAATTTGAGCGAGATCGGACGTCTAGGGCGTGAGAAAATGAAACATAATGGAATTTACGTTTGCGCATGCGCAGAGTGAAGTATTGATTTGGCAACCATGAAACTGACAGGGGGTTTTTTACCCCCTAGCCCGCACATTCCATTCTATTTACCTATCATCTTCTTCCAACTATCATCCAAATTCAAGCGAACTCGTACGACTACAGAGTGAAAATATGGAACATGGTGGAATTTACGTTTGCGCATGAGCAGAATGAGGTATTGAGTCTAGAACGACGATACTAATAGAGGACCATCTATCCCATAACCCGCACATCCCCTGAAAATTTCATCCAAATCGGATGAAAACTGTGGAAAATAAGCTTGTTACAAGGATTTGCTTACACACGACAGACACACACACAGACAGACAGACACGGAACCAAAGTTGTCCAGAATGGTCTAAAACGAAAAATGCGAGTGGAAATTTTGATTTTGGAG
Source organism: Adelphocoris suturalis (assembly GCA_030762985.1). NCBI lineage: Eukaryota > Metazoa > Arthropoda > Insecta > Hemiptera > Miridae > Adelphocoris > Adelphocoris suturalis. The sequence continues at coordinate 54,454,694 of CM061044.1, forward strand.
ACCAAAAATTTTGTTTAACCGAAAGTGAAAACAATGCTTCCGCTCCCTTTAGGTAGACTCGGAAGCAAAACCTTAAAAGTGAAATAACTCGGAAACGAAGCCTCGAAAAAATTCTAGGACACTTTTTGTTGAAAATTAGTGGCAGAATCTATCCCTGAAGATGCGTCATTCTTATACCGAACACATGTACTTACACAGTACATTCGTACTTACATGCATTATAGTACATGCATTCCAACACTCATGTAATGTCACTCGGCTCGTAAGAGGAGGCTCACTGACGTTCGTCAATACAGTTAAGCTCATGGAAAATGCTCTGTTCACGTTTCCAGAAAATGTAGTTACAGAGAGTAGTTAATTGATGAGTAGTTAACTACTAACTAGCAGTTAGTCAAAAAGTAGTTAACTACTTTTTTGGCAACTACTAGTTGGTAGTTGAATAAGGTATCTACTAACTACAAGTTACGAAGAAAGTAGTTGTTCCACCCAACTACCAACTTCTAGTTAATAGTTGCTCTGTGAAACTACTCAACTTGTAGTTTGTAGTTAAAAATGTAGTTAATTGCTGAAATTATCAACTTGAGACAAACTCTGCAGTCATGGGGGGTTGGAAAGACAGAAGGAGGCCGATGATTCAGCCAGAAGCGTGACGTCGTGGAAGACCCCGCGACTCAGACTGACAATGACTACCCCCCCCCCCCCCCCCCCCCTTCCCCCTTCGTCACACAGCATTCACCCACTCGTTGACTAAAGGAAAACCCAAGCATAGTGTCTACAGGAAAATCCAATTTCCCAGGGTTTTCCAGGATTTTCTTGGGGGTTCGAACAGTTCCGCTGCCGCCCGCACGCTCAACCCAATAAGTTGGCAACGGCTCATGGGGAAAAGAAAATTATTTCAATTTCAATTTAAAAAATGTATTTCCTAAGTGTAAATAGGCAGGGTGTCCCCAAAAATGCTAAAATCGTTTGTTTATATTGGGTCAAAAAATAATTTTTTTTTTTCAATCTTGATGTTTTTTTGTAAAGATCTCTGGAATGATAAAATTGGGCATTGCGCACGTGCGCACACATCTACTTCGTTTTTTAAAGAGAGAACCCCCATTTTTTATTGCAGATTTGAATTCTACGTGAAATGTCATGAAGAAATGGGCGCGTTTCCGCTACAAAAGTGCGCAACTCAAAAAGTACAATAAATTAATGTAAAATATTGAGTTTTTTAAGATACTCAATTGACACCTGTAATACATGATTCTGAAGAATTTTTTCGTGCTGAACCTCGTAATGATGTTCATTTATTAATAATTGCAAAATTGACTGAAAATGCACTTCGCTTACACATTTCCACACAGCACAAAGCGTACTGAAATATAGGTTTTTCGGTGTATTACCAAAGTCGTTGTTGCAAATATCAATAAATGAATATCATTAAGAGGTTCAGCACGAAAAAATACTCGAAAATTATGTAATACATGTGGCGATTGAGTATCTTCAAAAACGCATTGTTTCACATTTATTGCACTTTTAGAGCAGAATCGCGCCCATTTGCGCACGCTTAATAAAATCGAGTGATGTGTCATTCCTTCATGAAATTTCACGTAGAATTCAAATCAGCAAGGAAAAATGGGGGTTCCCTATTTAAAATAAGAAATTGATGCCGGTTACGCACGTTTGCGCAAGTGCGCAGTGGACAATTTTGCCATTTCTGAGATCTTTACAAAAAAGCGTTAAGATTGAAAAAAAGATACATTTTTTTTTTTTAAACTCAAAATGAACGATTTTAGCAGGAAGGGGGTGGGGGGGGGGGCGTTTTTGGGGACTCCCTGGATAATGGTTTTAGGTACCTACTTACGTATATTATGACCACTACAGCTACAGATTTGGCGGTTTTTAAGTATTTCTTATCGTCTTTCTATTTGTTTAATCTGTATTCTACTAAAAGGATTGATTTAGATTTTTGTACTCTTTGAGATACGAACTTGCATGCAAACTATACACATCATTCAGATCTATTTGTCCATCTAATATTGGACCTTTTCAGTTATCGTCCCGCCAGGCCCCCCACCGTTATCATTCGCCACCCTGATAATAATCTGTACATTCAACTAGTCCGAATTTTTACTAATGGATTAACTACTTGACGTTATGTATTTTCGAGATGCAAGCATAGCGAGCATAAGAAATTCTCACTGATACTTTTCTTATGATTCTCGCTTACAACCAAATCGTTAGGTACCATTTTTTATCGTACAAAAATCATTTGCCAGACGTTGGGATGATCTCAATTCATGCTAAAATCTAAGCCACTGAGTATTAATGAACCCACAGGAGCTGAGTTATTAATTAACAAGATACAATTACGAGATTTGGTAGTAACCAAGTTAGCTTACTTCGAAGGCGAATGAAACATGAAAATATCTACCGAACTCGTACGTAAAGTGTAATTTAAAACCGTTTTAAAGTGTTTTTTTCCTCGAAAAAAAAAAAAAAAAAAAAAACACGTTTTTAACATCTAAACCCACATCTCAAGTTCGAGGCATGTGAAGAGTTTATAACCAACACCGTATCTCAAAGAATAAGTTTTTGGTTGTCATTGATAGATATCATCCCAAAGAATCGAATGAAACCACCTGGATCGTACGCTGTTCGTTAATCCGTTTTCCCTGAAGGCTTGAACTTTGACACGAAAAAATCTCATCAAACTGAATATAGTAAAAATCACCTTATAACCTACGACGATCGTATCAACTGATGCAATACCAATGGAATTCTGACTTCGCAAATTGTTTTATTCGATTTTCGGATTTGAGCATTTTCAAACGTTGCATTTTCTCAGTTTTTTTCTCTCGAATTTTTAATGCTCGAACGTGAAGAAGGCAATGTGTCTTTTTCCCAAGGTCAGCTTTTTCGACCATTGCTCATCCTGAAGGAGCATTTTCAAACTCACTTGGGAAAATTAGAACGTGTTCTAATTTTTACCTCTACTCAAGAAAAATGCTAAAACATAACCCTTGGGAAGGTAACAATTCAATGGAAAACCTCTGGGAACCTTAACCTGACCGATTTAATAAAACTGCCTTCCACCAGAAACCGCTGTTTTTGCACTTATTCCTCTTCCACATTCACAGTAGGGTAAACCTGTACACTTACATCCGAACGCTCATTAAAATTGACGTCATCAGCCTGGAGCTGTATTTTTTCGGATACAAACGCACGAAAGTAAGTAAGATATGGTTGATTTTAAGCTCCAAACCGGCCTATCCCGAAGTTTTTTTGTTTGGAAACGCACACACAAAGTAAAATTACATGATGCCTGGTTTTTAGAATGTAAAAAAAGAAAAAAAAAAAACATGGTCGGGAGCGGAAAATGCATTAATTTGGCGCGCACTGCTGGATTTCACTATAACGAAAAGCACGGTGACCTTGTCTACTGCTACGCTTGCGAAGGAGGTATTCAAGATTGGGAAATGAACGACGACCCATGAATTGAGCATGTACGAGTGTATGAAGAATGTCCACATGTCCCGAATGCCAAAAGATCAGCTTTTGTTAATGCTGCAAAAAGATCTAAACATGAATGTACGTGGATTTAAGTTGGTTGGTTCATGCAACAAAAACTAAAAAAATTACCGCATTTATTATTTCACAAGTACTCCCCCATATACCAACCTTATATAATACTTGCTATTGTAATAAGTAGCTTCTTAAAATACTATTGTAGATTAAGCGTAGCAGCATCGAAGAGGAGGCGGCAGCAACATACCGAGTCGACGTGTACGGTAAGTTTACAATGTATCATAGATTATAATGAGGATGCCCCCAAAAGCACGAAACGCACAGAAATTGGCCAAAAGAGCCTTCACCATCGTATTGAGTTTTTTATACGCCTGTTTGCTGGCGGCCACACCACTAGTGCGCGCCAAATCAATGCTTTTTCAGCTCCCGACCCCGGTTTTTTTTTGTTCCTTTTTTACTAAATAAAAAGCAGGCATCTTGCAATTTTACTCTGTGTGTGCGTTTCCTAGCAAAAAAGCTTCAGGATAGGCCGGTTTGGAGGCCGGCTTAAAATCAACCATATCTCAGTTACTTTCGTGCGTTTTTATGCGAAAAAACAGCTCCTGGATGATGACGTCGATTTTAATGAGCGTTCGAATGTAAGTGTACAGGTTTACACTACTATTCACAGTTTACCTTGGGAAAAAGCACTTTGCCTTCTTCACGTTCGAGCATTAAAAATTCGAGAAACAAGCTGAAAAAACGCATCTGTGATGCGCCTTTAACCAAATGATTTTGAGGGGGATTAACTATAGTTTTTCTTGGTCGATAACAAGTGTTCATTATTGAAAATCATAATCCAATAGCCAAATTAGCTCGTAAGGTCATTTGGATTTTTCTTTAGCTGCAGCCTTATTTACGGTGAAAAATTGCGGGGCTGCCGTTGTGGGTTTGATGAAGCAGGTTAGCAAGTGGAGGGAGAAAGTTGAGCAGTGCGGAGGAGCGACCCTTCCTCGTTGTTATGGCGTTTCGAGGGGTCCCCCAGCACAATTTCTCCCCTAAAAGCGCAGCATTGATTTAACCCTAACGCTCTCCCGGAGGGTCGGGGAAAAACCTTCTTTTTTCCCTTTCATTTCAGCCTTGTTTGCCGAAAGAAAAACCCCGAAGCTGATGATGCTGATTTAACTGCTGTAGTCAGATGCTGCAGCAGAACTACCTACCCAACGTGCTGATTCCTTGACGTTTCGTGGGAGGAAGACGACTTCTCCTCTTCTCATGGGTCTTGAAACACTAGTTCCCTAGTTTCAATACCAAGAGAAGTCTTTGTTTGGTTATTTCTTTTGCATCTATTGCAACAATTCAGGAGCGCCCATGCTGATGCGAACATGTCCAGCGTAGGGATTTTCAGTAGAGGCCAAAAACTGTTCCTGCAAGCATTCATAGTTCTTCTCGCATTGGAAGTGTCTACATCTCTTCACACTGATTACATAAGCATATGGGAATTTACGTTTGCGCATGCGCAGAGTGAAGTATTGATTTGGCAACAATTAAACTGATATGGGACCGTCTGCACTCTAGCCCGCACATTCCCTAAAAATTGCATCCAGATCGGATGAAAACTGTGAAAAATAAGCTTGTTACCAGGATTTTATATTGGTGAATGAGAAGTAGTGTTATTAATGATACAATCATGTTGATATAAGATGATCAAATTGTCATTCCCCAACTATCATCAATATTTGAGCGAGATCAAACAACTAGGGCGTGCGAAAATGATGCTTGGTAAAATTTACGTTTGCACATGCGCAGAGTTAGGTATTGAGTCAAGAGCGATGAAACTGACAGAGATCTTCTACCCCCTAGCTCCCATATTCCCTGAAAATTTCATCGAAATCGGATGAAAACTGTGGAAAATAAGCTTGTTACAAGGATTTCCAGATACACAACAGACAGACAGACAGACAGACAGACAGACACACACACACACACACACACACACACACACACTCACACACACACACACACACACACACACACACACACACACACTCTCTCTCTCTCTCTCTCTCACACACGCAGACTGACAGACACGGAACTAAAGTTGTTGTTAAAACGTAAAATGCGAGTGGAAATTTTGATTTTGGAGACCTATAATTTTTTCCTCCCGAAAGTGAAATCAATGCTTCTGCTACCTTTAGGTTGACTAATAAGTAGACTTTGAACTAAACATGAACAAGTCAATCAAGGCAACAAAACAATAAGATACAAAATTACATTAAATGGGCGAAATTTATGAACTCAAGAAAGCTAAAAGGTGCAACTCTCTTTAAAAAAGCAGCCACCCTACACCTAAAAAGTCTAAAAAACTAATTGAATTCTCGAATCGATACTGGTAAAGAGTTGTACAATTTGATGCACCACCATTCGACGTCTGAAAAGAACCAAGCTATTCGATCTTGGATGCTTATGTGCTGCAGTAGTGTGTTGTAAATTAATGTTTACACTCAATTAAAAATGCGTAATTTATGTTACCTGTATAAGTAGTATTTTATATGTAACTAGTTGATATATTAATAAAAAAAAGCTTTACAACGACGAAGTACCATTTCCCTAGCTACGACTCGGTTGTAAGCGGAAATCATCAGAACTGAAATTTGGTATTTAGCAACATTACTACGAGAGAAGCATGATACATGATTTTTATTTATTGGTTGCAACAGAAAATCGACATTTTTTATAATTGAAATCCGTTTTGAGGCATTCTGGAGCGAATCCTAGAGTTTAAAACTTTGTCATGTACAGGGTGTGCCGCATAAGGTGGCCAGTACATCAGGGGTCGATTCTAAAGCTCATCCTAGAGATTTCCCCCCATGGTGTGTTTCAGATTTCTTTACACCGCAGTTTTGATACACTTTCTTGGAGATCTCTCAGCTGTTAGAACAAAATAAAATTATATTCAAAACTACTACCTCTTACAAAACGCTTGCATACGAGTCTCAACACATTGGGACATTTTATCTTTAGTTGCAGACTCGTATGCAAGCTCTAAGAGCCACTCAGCTGATCCGGACCCTGGGCATCGTCGAGTAAATTTCCTAAAGAGGCTACATACGAAATTACAGCTTCCTAAAGTGTAAAGCATAAAAATTACCCATTAAAATGATTTAACCACCGCTTCACAAATCAAACCGTTCTCGCAATATTCGGATTACCTGCTATGAATCAAATCAGCGAAACACCAGCTCAATGAAATCATCAGAAATTAACAAGCGGTTGCAATCATGTTCACAATATAAATCATTGAGAATGATCACCTGAGTGTACACAATTATTCAAATAACCATGCTCATAACTAGGGATGAGTCGATTCCCGATACCGATTCTCGATACCACCGATTCTTAGGCATTGGTATCGGTATCGAGAATCGATCGCCTAAAGCCGATACCGATACCGCCCGGTGATGGGCGTTTTATTACACTACGGTACTATTGCAACCATCTAACAACGAAGATGGTAGTACCGTGCAATCGTTGTGTGAAGTTAGCAGCTGCAAAACATGAATTGTCCAAAACACAACTTTCAATTATAACTTTGTTTACAAGCAGGCATGTGTTATTTCGTTTGTGACAACAGAAGCATTAGACAAAGCTATGTTTTTCAAGTGTAAAAGCCTAGAGCCAGTCTTATTTGGAAATACCTTACAGTTACCGACGAAAAACTAAAAAACCAAGTCAGTCTGCTTAACTTGTTTTATTCAGAAAGAAATCAATCCTAGGCAATAGAAGTTGCCTATTAATTGATACTTGATAGACAACAAAAAAATATCAAATTTCGTATTTGCACAAATCAAATTAACTAAAGCCTTGAATGAAAATATCTTTTTAAACAAAAACCTTAAGTAGAACAGATGGAGAATAAAGGTTTTATTATCCATGTTTTGTTTTTATTTAAAAATTACCTCATTTGCAAATATATTGGGATCAATTTTTTGTAAGTATGTTATATGTTGTACAAAAAAAAAATTGAATATATTACTAGTTCAAGAGGAATTTTTGTTTTTCACCAACAGGTAAGTTAGGTATTATGCGTCGATGGTATCGGTATCGAGAATCGGGAATCGATTTTTTAGGTATCGGTATCGGTATCGGGAACCGATAAATTTTGGTATCGACTCATCTCTACTCATAACTCAGCTTGTTGGCCACGCACTTCGCAGTAGTTAACATAATATGGTTGGATAAATCGAGAGCTTTCGAACGAATGGTCAACGAATTTTGTGGGATGAAAAACGACGAAGTACCATTTCCCTAGCAACGACTCGGTGTAAGCGGAAATCATCAAAAAACCAACCGTAACGCTTTTTTTTAAACGCTTTTTTCGTTTATGTGCCAAAGTAAAGACATAAAATGTCACAAAGCATGTCGGTTATAAATATTACTTTCCCTGGTAATCCCGTGAGTGATGGGAGAATAGTGGAATGCCGTATTCGTCAAGGGAAGCGCGTGCATCGGCTTAGGTCGTGTTGTCAGGCTGATTCATTATACATCGCCGCCCGCATTGTAGGGTATCCCCGTGATCGATAAACCACCTGCGTTTGTGCGTAGTTTGCGCGGGTGGCGCCTATTCACACGCGCTAGCATTAGAAGGCGAGACGCACGTTGAAATCCTTATTGGCCTCCGCCATGATTTCTAAGACAGTTTTGACATAGTATCCTTCTCCCTTATTCATAAAGTTCGAAGTAAAAAAGTAAAGTATACAAACCATTCCAGGTTGGGGCTGTTAGTCCGAATGTCTCGGGCTTCGCGGACGCTATCAGCTGTCCTCCAAATGGAGGATCAGAATTTGTTCTGATGATTTCGCTTAAAGCTACTCATTGCCTCGCCCCCTTGAGTGGAGAGGGGTTTGCCAAACAGAATCGTGAATTTTACTTGGACGTTTGACCCTTACCTGGGCGGTCACCCATTCAAGTACTCACCACGCTCGGCGTTGGCGAGGTGTCTGGGCATAAGAGCGAGTTCTGCTTGGCGGTGGACTTACATTGACATCATTCATGAGACATGTTGAGGGATAGGCCACCAAATCATGAGTTTTACCGTCTCAAATGATATAGCAAATTGGTCGGATACAGATGCGACAGATAATACCAAGCACGAAGACTTACAAATTAAGGACACCCCCTAATCTTCAATAATCCTTCCTTGGAAGGCTTCATACATCTTTCCAGGGTGGAAGCTGGACCTGTGGAAAGTCAAGAAGAGAAGAATTATTTTGATTTATTTGAAGTAAATGCGTTTACTTTTGTATATTTTTTCCAATAAAACTTCTTGTCAATGCTTAACTTCGCTAATTGCATGAGAAATGGTTCATTGCAACGCCTAACCCATACAGCTACAGTTCGAAGTATGTCTACTTGTGTTTTATACAACGCTCAGGAAGATTTGAATGCAGTTTCTTGGATAATGATCAGCAAGTTCCGAAGACAGCGAAATTCTCTGAAGTTCCTCAATAATTCTAAACCAGACAATACTTTACAACGTCACCCAGTAAACATCTTCTTAGTTAAACAAAAAGAGCTAATTTTAGCTTAGATGACGAAATCATTCTTCAAATGTGGTAATTTATTGGTTGCTGGAAAGATATTTTTGCTACAAATATATTTTGTAAATTGAACCAGTTTATTAATTCAAGTAAGTTTCAAATCTAATAGCTTACAGCACTTCAGGAATACGTACTTTGAGTTATAAAAAATTCTCACAACTATAATATTGCATGCCAGCAAATTACTCCACTTCATTGTTTCTCACGTGATTTTGCGTGGTTGAATCGAAGAAACCTCGCCTTCGAGTTTTAAGAATCCAAGGGTGTAACGAGCAATGAAATATTGATTAGGTACATAATGAAATTTTGTGAATATAGGTTACTAGCTGGTACCCGGCGAGATGCTGCTTCATTGTTAAGAAGTTCATCAACAAGAAGAAATTATTCGTAAGTAAATAATGCATACGTATGTTATTGCGTCATATGACTGCCAAGCTGATGGTAGGTACTTTGTCATCCAATGGCAAGGATGGGAAGAGGATCCACCGTATGCATAGTGACCAGGGCTATAAACCGGATATCGTCGCCTTCATGCCCTGTACTGTTGTTCTGCAGCGTCTAGACGTGGAGCAGACCTGGCGGGTTGAGATGAATAAGTCTGACAGAAATGACCTGCGGCAAGCGATTTCTAAGTTAAAAGGAGGGGAGGCAAATATCATCACGGTCATGGTAACGACTGTGTCATGGCGCTGGGTGTGGTGCGGGAGAAGTGCCACGGAGATACTCGAGTTGGAATTCCTTCCATCCCTATTTCTCCCCTCCCTCTTACACTACTTCCATAATCCCTAAGGCCATCGAAGGTAAACCTGGCTGTACTCTCCACTTTTAAATTAGGGGTTTAAAAATTTTGTCCAGTTGTACGTGCTCTCTGCCTTTGAGAGAATTTTTATGAAGGAAAGAAAAAATAAATATAATAAAATAATAAATACAACAATTAAGGGTTGTAGCGGCATTTTATTATTTGTAACATTAATTAGACAAATCTGATTTCGACTTTTCTCATACAACTCACAACAAATAGAATCGCTGAAATTTCGCCAAAGGTGGTCAGTTCACTGGAGAAGGCTGAAGGTAATACGACGTCGATTAGCTTGACAGAGACTTGGTGGTACCACAGCAATGATATCAACGTTGGTAATCAGGTAACCTGATGAGACATTTCTGGAACATTGCGCCAAACCTCCACTGAGTTCATATAGTTTTAGGACACAATCGTAAGTAAAAAGCACAGACTTATGTGTGACTTATGTTATAGTTAGTCACATTGATTGGACATCAACAATTTCAACATTTTTGTAGAACAAAGAATAAACATCACGAACGGTTAGTTAAGTTAAGTAGTTAACAAGAGGAGTCTGAAATCATGGTACTTGAGTGAATATGAAGGTACTATTTCCAACTATTTAAAGCTGCATTCGCGCTAAATGCCATTGTTATGTTGACGTTAAGACTGATATTGGTATTGATGACTTGGTAAGCTGGTGAGTAACACATACCGTACCCTTCTTGTACATTTCACCAAAGCACAGCGTAGTTCAAAAAACTCTTGTACAATTTTTAAAAGTCTAAATAAGAATCCCAGGGTGGAGGCTTATTTCGTAATTCGTAACATTCATTGGACATCCCCAACTTTTACGTTGTTCATAGGACTTTGGACATAGGAAAACAAACAGGTTTTTACTTTTTATCATTACTTCCACTGTACTTTAACAGTTCACAAGAGAAGGCTGGAATTATTGTTCATTTGATGGTCGTAATTTCAACTTAAATAGCTGGACCGGTATTTGGCACTATTGCAGGAAGTTGACTGTGGGAAAGATATGGAGTTAGTGATCAAGGAAACTGGTGAGCGACACCTACATGTACCTTTTCTGAATTCTTGAGCATACCACCAAAGCTCAACAGAGTTCGAAAGGACCAGAGCACCCTCAACAATCAGGGGGTATGATTGAATTGTTTTTACCAATTACTGATCATCTCTAATTTCCACATTTTTCAAAGGACTCACGAAAAAACAGAATAATATCGTGAGTTCCGTTGTAGTTGTACAGTTCATAGGATGATTGAAATAGTGGTCCTTTGAAAGTAGGTCGTATTTCAGCATGAATAATTGATCTGGCGGTTGGTGCCTTTGATCATCCGTAAAACAGCAGATGTTCGGTAGAGTACGACACACATACTATGATTCAGAGTAGTCAAAGTTTCAACGGCTTTTAAGGGAATTGAGTGCACGATGTAATGGTATTCATTGGGCTTATGGACACCATGGTGCCTACGGTGCCACGACAGGGGAATACGGAAGCACCCAGGGCTCTTCGTCTGAAGCGTACACCACGCGGATGTTGTTGGTGAAGCCAGCCCCTTGCCGCCACCCGCTAACCAACACCACAGGGTCACCTGGCTTGATGAGACCTTCCAATTTCCCAGCGTTGATGCCGAACTGAAGTCGCAAGTCCACATCCAGACACCAATTGGGGTTAGGGGCGACTGCAAAATAGGTAAAAAACAACATGAATGAATCATTATTAACGCTAGAATTACTCAATGTACGAGTAGATGCAGTAAGAAGATCGTAATGATATACAGGGTGCCCCACGGAAAGGTTACATCCTCTCTCTTCTTTCCCGTGAATTCAGCGTAAAAAATTGGGACCAATGCCATTCTTCATAATTTTTTAACGTAAATCTCAGGGAAAAATACTTTGGTGGCGCATAACGACATAAACTTTGTTTTTTCAAGAAGGAACTCCCAGTTTTTAGTGCAGATTCGAATTTACATATGGACAAATTACCCATCAATCGATTCTTTACCGCTCCAGATGTGCACAACTCTGCTCAAAAAGTGCAAAAATTAGTATTTTTTTGTATTGAACCTCGTAGTGATGTTCATTTATTGATATTTGCAACATCAACTCGGGAAAACACCGACATATTGACCAGAATTGCACTTATATTACATTTCCACATATCACGAAGCGTAATAAAATGTAGTTTCTTCGGTGTTTCCCCATGTTGGTGTTGCAAATATCAATAAATAAACAACATTACGAGGTTCAGCACGAAAAAATACCCCAAAATCATGTTTTACATGTGGCAATTGAATATCTTCAAAAACTCATTATTTCACAATTTTTGCACTTTTAGAGCGGAATTGCGCACTTTTCGCGCACTAAAAAAGATCGAGTGATGGTTTATTTCTTCATGAAATTTCACTTAGAATTTGAATCTGTAATAAAAAATGGAGTTCTCATTTCGCGCTAAAGTATTTTTCCTGAGATCTTCGTAAAAAATTATGAAGAATTAAGTCGGTCCCAATTTTGGTTTATTATTTTCGTATAGCAAAAAATTTTTATAACCCCCCCTCAAACTTTGTCATTTTACGTTTCAAAGTGCGTAGAATCCAAATTTGCAATCTCCGTTCGCCGTCCGGGCCATAAAAGGCCTTAGAATTGACTTAAAAAATCCGATCTTTAGCACATAGACTCCACTTGGGGTCTAGTTGGTCCTAACTTCTCGCCAGCTCGATCACTCCACAACCATGGGTGCTATGAGCCAAAAATAGGTGAATAAGTGTCTTTTTCGAGGCTTTGAGTGTTACACTGACGTACGCGCGCACGCCTGGCACGCTCAGTGGAATGATGAAAACGTTGGCAGAGGGTCATGAGGGTGGAGGGGGAAGCTTGTAGGAGCATAGCGGCACGTGACCAGGGGCGTAGCAGAACGGCGCCAGGGGCGTAGGATAATGGATATATATTACTTTTACAAGTAACACCCATATAATACACCGGGGCACCATGAGGTGGGTACGGCGTTATGGGCAAATCGGAACGGCGCCAGGGGCGTAGGAGAACGGATATTGATTACTTATACTTGTAATACCCATAAACATATTATACCTTAAACAAGACATAGTGTATTTTGTATATTATAAAATACTATAGGATGTTATAAATAATTATCCAGCCCATTTAGAATGCAAATCATTCATAAATTAAAATTGCATTACTTCAGCGGATTGGAGTCCGAACCCTCTGGGTGAATAGCTATTTACTTAGATTTTTAAACATCTTTACTATGAAGCGTAAAATTGCGGGGTCTTGGAACTGTAAAAGTGTGAACCCTTCTTAGAGGCACGATGCACCATGTTCTGATCATATATTACACACGGGGTTTAATAATTATGTACCAATGATCTTCGTAGAAGGGCTATCTAACACAAAAATAATAAACCATTGTGTAATAATTTGCAGCGTTTTTACGCTTAATTCAGGGGAAATGGAGGGGGGGGGGGGGGCTTTCCGTGGGACACCCTGTATAGAAAGTACGACCTGTATAGTTATAAATAATAATTTCACTAAACACAATTCAACGCAATGAAGATGCTGTAAAAAATGCTTCCGCTACTTGCAGTAAAATCAGAAGTAAAATTTAACAAAATTGACCTGACCACAACTGATAAACGAATTGGTTCGGCGGTCAGAACGGTGGTGAACGGGTGATTCGGTTCGATTTGTGGGGGCTTGGTTAAGAAAAGTGCCTATCGGTTTACAAAAACCTATTTACAAAAATAGCTAAACCACCTATTAAATATGAGAATTGCCAAGTGCTTTTATTGCCATCCAGCGCCGAACATCAAAGACACGCTCAATCTATGTTGAATTTGATGAGAATAGCGTTTACCTACCGATCACTCTCATTTTCTGCAACTCAATATTTATTAAGAACTTCTACCCGGGTAATGAATGCAAAAGCCCATTATCCAGATTCAACATCCCGCATAGTAATGAAGCGGAACTCGTTTAATTTGCATGAAACTCCGCTGTTCTAGATTAACTCCATAAATAAGAACTTAAGCAAGCGAATTGTTTCGACATAACTAGTAACCTATTAGCACCCTAACGCCTTCACACGAAATTTTATTAATTTTAATCAATTGATAACCATAGCCGCTAGATTGGAGGATATGTGATAAGCCGTGTTAGGATTTACTGGAATAACATCAAACTCGCGTATTCACAAGAATCCAGCGATAGGACTCTTCGAGCAATAATATCTGTGTCATTTAGATTTTGCTTCCGAGTCTACCTAAAGGTAGCGGAAGCATTGTTTTTACTTTCGAACCCATGTACAGACAGACATACGATTTTATTAATATAGATTCAAACGGAGGTTTTGAATTTTTAGCTTTTTTGAAGTTTTTATCGATTTTTTAGCAAGTTTTAATGAATTTTAAGTATATGTTTCAGCATAACTTTGTACATAAATTTTTGAATGTTCTATTTTATAGTCAATAAACTTTATTTGAGCAATATTTTGGTGCCAAAAAATATAAATTTAACGATTTTTAGCAGTTTTTTACCATTTGTAGTGATTTTTTTAGTAAATTTTTTGAATTCCAATTTAATGTGATCAATAAAGCGCTAGCCAACGAAGTCATCCTTTCGTTTAAAAAGCTTGATTATTTGGCTCAAAATTTTTTATCTCAATCCTAAGGAGAGTTATCGTCTGGAAGGACATATATATATATATAAATAAATAAATAAATATATATATATATATATATATATATATATATATATATATATATATATATATATATATATATATAATGTGACTTTGTTCTTGACCGCTATATAAAGATTAAATTCGGTGTAGGGTTCTTGAGAGTCGGTCTTAAGACCGACTCTCAAGAACCCTACACCGAATTTAATCTATACAGGGTGATTCCCTCGCAGATGCAAAAAAAAAAAAAAATTTTGGGTGAAACTACATCAAAAATGGAGTAAAATGCCGCCAACTGCATATTTTTATCTCAATCCGTTCTCGAGATATGATTGTTTAAAGGTTTTTTCAGGAAAACCGTGTTTTTTTCCTTTTAAACTCAAAATTCTCCACTTTACTTCATTCAATTTTAACTTTTGATCATATTTTTGGAATCAAAATTAAATTTACTATAAGAATAGTGTACTTGAGTTTTTAAAAAGTACCATCTAAAGGCCCTCACATCAGCTCAAACATTGACGATTTTGAAAAAAGAATATTTCTGAAAATCTTTAAAACTTTACTACTCTTTCAAAAAGAATCCTGGAAACTGGCAAATCTCATGAAAACTGCTTCGTCTAATACTCTTTCCAACGGTATAATCAAGTTTACTTTTATTTTGTTATTTAGTGGAGAAAATTATGTTTTAATGTTAAAAAATGAGGGTTTTTCAATGAAATTGTTGGTTTTCTCGAAAGATTACCCTCCATGAACCTACGAGTAAGGGGTCGTTTTCTATGTATTTTTTCACGCTGTATCGAATGGTAACACTAGTAGATCTCTCCAACTCCGTTATAACCGAGTTTTAAACTTAAAATCGCAAATGTTTAGTTTGTTTGTTACGATTAAATGTATGTGTGTTATGGGGTAAAACTAGTTAATTAAAGTGTAAAACTCGATTATAACGTAGTTGAGAGATCTGCAAGAGTTTCCATTCGATCCAGCGAAAAAAAATACATAGAAACCGACCCCATACTAGTTGGTTCATGGAGGGTCAACTTTCGAGAAAACCAACAATTTCATTGAAAAACCCACATTTTTTAACATTAAAACATTATTTTCTCCCCTAAATAACAAAATAAAAGTAAAATTGATAATAACATTAGAAAGCATATTAAATGAAGCAGTTTTCATGAGATTTGCCAGTTTCCAGGATTCTTTTTAAAAGAGTAGTAAAGTTTTAAAGATTTTCAGAAATATTCTTATTTCAAAATCGTCAATGTTTGAGCTGATGTGAGGGTCTTCAGGTGGTACTTTTTAAGAACCCAAGTACACTATTCTTGTAGGAAAGTTAATGCTGATACCGAAAATGAGGTTGAAAGTTAAAACTAAATGAGCCAAAGTGGAGAAATCCGAGTTTAAAATGAAAAAACACGGTATTCCTGAAAAAACCTTTAAAAAATCATATCTCGGGTACGGATTGAGATAAAGATATGCGATTGGCGGCATTTTACTCCATTTTTGATGTAGTTTCACCCATATTTTTTTTTTGCATCTGCGAGGGAATCACCCTGTATATATAGTTATATATGAAAAAGCGTTAAACTCTAGGATTCGTTTCAGAATGACGCAAAACGGATTCCAACGAAGAAATTTTTCAAAATTTTCATTTTAAAATTTTCCGAGCCATTGCAATAGTTCATTTTCTACGAAAATCTTAAAAAACTACAATAAGGACTGGGATCGGTTGTATTTGGCTGGTAGGTACTTGTCATCTTCAGACAACATATAATCGTTTTACTTTTTTGTTTTTAACTTTTTTTTATGAATCCATATATGAGTGCTCTTCGGATCTCACCTAGTACTAGTTCCAGATTTGGATTTATCTTGAGTTACTAAAATTCAGCTGAGATCCCACTCACCGATGTAGTGGAGAGGCCAAATCGCTCTGAACATGTGGAGCTTCCTGGCAACGCTGCCGTACCTGGTGACGGCGATAATGGGGCATCTTGGACGGTACTTGGCCAAATACCTGGCAGAAGTGCCTGACGTGGTTGCCAGCACGATCGCAGTTGCGTGAGCCTTGTTGGCAGCTTCTATGGCGGATATCACCACTGCGTGCGCGGGGTCGACCGGCGGTGATGCCTGGAACCACAGATAATTCGTACACTAGGGATGCTGCATGGAACAAAACACTCACAAAAGTCATACACGAGCAATGCTGTATTTCCGATATTTGGGTTCAGGGTAAACCTCTACACTTACATTCGAACACTCATTAAAATTGACGTCATCATCCTGGAGCTGTTTTTTCGCATAAAAGCGCACGAAAATAACTGAGATATGGTTGATTTTGAGATCCGAACCGGCCTATCCTGAAGCTTTTTCACTTGGAAACACACACACACACACAGAGTAAAATTACATGGTACCTGCTTTTTAGTTAGTAAAATAGGAACAACATTATTTAAGTTATACTGAACAATGGCGAAAAATACTTCGAAATAGACGAAAAAATAGTATTTTCGTCCACTTTGCTGTTATACACCTCTTACAACTTCAATTTCCGCCACTGTTCAGTATAACTTAAATAATGTTGTTCAGTTTTCTCAGCATATCCCAAAGATGTTGTTCAAGTAGATAGTAGCCTACTAAAGCTCTATGACGAGGATTGATATGAAATTAGCGTCAAAATACAGTTTTCCAAGCCCTGAAGATGAAATAGAAATATTTCGAAATGTCGGCCTAGAACATTAGACTTTTCATTGACCAACCCTCGAAAAACCCAAAACATTAGCGTGCAGTGAGATCACTGGGTCCATCTTTAGATAAATAGTAACTATGACGCATTCACTCACCGCTTCATTGAGGCTCCTCCAAATCTAGTGTTGCCAAATCAGACCCTCAGCTTCCCTAGCTAGCGTGGCCAGAGTCCTCACAGCCAAGGCCGGGCCCAGTGAGATCACTGGGTCCATCCTTAGATAAATAGTAACAATGATGCATTCACTCACCGCTTCATTGAGGCTCCTCCAAATCTCGTGTTGCCATATCTGACCCTCAGCTTCCCTAGCAAGCGTGGCCAGAGTCCTCACAGCCAAGGCCGGATACTCTCCTCTCGCCGTCTCTTCTTTGAGGACGAGACCGTCAGTTCCTTCGATGATGGCGTTGATGGCGTCGGTGGCCTCAGCAAATGTCGGACAGTTCCGCGTTATCATGGAGTTGAGGTATTCGCAAGCTCCAAACACCGGTTTCCCTACCTATGAAAGAAGATTAATTTCATAAGAATTTCTCAAAAAATTTCTAAAACGAGTATGTAACTGGACTTCAGAGAAACATATAACGGTGGAGATTCTGTTTTTCTCGTGCTTAGTGTTTTGCGGTGCTGAACATGATAATGCTGATCCTCCAGCTCTTCTCTGGCTAAAATTGTCAAAATAGCAAGGAATTTCGAAATTTCGGGACTTTTAGCGAATTTTTGAAGAAAATTAAGCTATTGCTCTCGCCTCAAAATTTGTAGAATGTGAATTTTTGAAAAAAACTTATGCAGAAATCCGTTTCAGGCTATTCTGAATCATATTCTGAAGTTTAACGCATTTTTTTATGTATGTATGTATATATGTATGTATATATGTATGTATATATGTATGTATGTATGTATGTGTCATTCCAGACGATAACTGTCCGTAGAATTGTGCTAGAAACTTCAAACAAATTTTAAAATGTTCAGGACACAAAACGAAAGTTCAAGTTCGTTGGCCAGCATGATCGGATTACATCTTCGGGTTGAAATTTTCAAAAATGTAGTCAAAAATTTCAAAATAGCCTGTTTTTTGACACCCGAAGGAAGCGATTTGTTGTGCGAAATAATTTTTTTTCACCATACTAACATGTGGTATATTTCGGAATCAGCGTAAGATTTCCTATAAGAATATGTATCAAGGTCTCAAAAATTTCAAAGTTGAAAAATCAGTCAAAAATCGAAATAATGCCGTTCGCTAGTTGTAAAAATCGGTAACATTTGCATGAAACATCTTCAAAAATTCGCTCATAGGGTCATGCTGCATGACTGGACTTTTTTTTGGTGTTTTGCTTTTTACTTCAAAATTGTGCATCCTGGCGAAAGAGTTCAATTAATGAAATCAGTATCACACAATTGTGCATCTAATGATTTACCTAAACGTCAATTCGGTTCAGCGGTAAGTGTGTAATCAACAGTCGAAAGAGACCACCCAAAATGAGCAAATAGCATGACATCACGATAACTGCGGATTTTTTGGGGTTTTGGTATCACTGCACTTAGAAAAATGAATCAATTTTTTTTCTATTTATTGGGACTTCTTTGAAGAGTTGGAGTTATGATTTCATATTATGATAAATTATATAATAGCACATTAGAATGGGTGTCTTTCAAAATCTGAAAGCAATGAGTGCCCACCTCTAATATTAATCCTACCTATTTTAGTTCAGGGAGTTTGTTCTTCCCCACCTGCTTCGTTTTCAAAAAATTTAAACTAAACTAAAATTTATTTTTATATTTTCAGAAACCAGCCCACCGAGGCAAATGTTTTCTTCTATAGTCTAAGATTTCCCTGTTTCGTCTGTGGAATAGGAGACATTTGTAGCAAATTCCAATTACATCATAGTTAATCAATAATAATACATTATATGCATTCGAAGCACGTTTTTCCTGTATCCATTAAATTGAGAAAACGGCTAGGTGTAAACATTTAATTGAGGTACTTAAAAAAGGAAACAGTTAACTACCAGTTTAATGAAAAGTGCCAAACCATATATAAATTTCTCCCTTGTGGGGGAAAAACGATAGATCATGGATATGTCAAAGTTGTATACATTACTTTACACTCTGTTGGAAAAGTAATAATGGACATTACTTTCCACTCTGTAGGAATGTTGGGAAAGTGAAAATGGACAAAACTTTCCACTCTGCTGGGAAAGTAAAAGTGAACATTACTTTCCATTATGTAGGGATGTTGGGAAAGTTAAAGTGAACATTACTTTCCATTATGTTGGGATGTTGGGAAAGTAAAAGTGGACATTACTTTCCACTCTGTTGGGATGTTGGGAAAGTAAAAATGGACATTACTTTCCACTCTGTTGGGAAAGTAAAAATGGAGATCACTTTCTACTCTGTTGGGATGTTGGGAAAGTAAAAAATCCCGCTGTTCCGCTGTTCCATGATAAAAAAAATATAACCTGCTGTTTAACGCAGGAGTTAAATCATCAGTTGTCCATGCATATTTTGTAGAAGTACATTGCGGTAGTAGGTACCTCATTGATTTCTACCTAGCCTTCACTTTTCGAGTTAATAATAATCTAAAGTGCCGGAGCGTTGCATTTTGTGTGGAGAAAAAATAGTGTCGCGAAAAGTTTGTTGACCCGTGGAGAAAAAAAGTGTCTCGAAAAATTCCTTGACCCCCAGCCAAAAGACATATGCATGTCAAAAAGAGAAAAAAAAGTTCAGGTATGATGTAGATTTTTCATCAACAGAGAGAAATAGAAAAAGTAAAACGGAAAGAGAGAGGCTCATTTCACCATTGAGCCTATTGCGATACAATTAATAGGAAACTTTCTAGTTTACATCAATTCACATCAAGTTCATAATTATTATTAGTACAACCTTGTTTGCCTTCGCCACCATGGTTTTCTGAGCCTGCATAACTTTTTCGGTGGACACTTCAACGCTTATTTTCCCCCTGTCGATGATGATACCGTCTGCTGTCTCCAAGATGTCGTCAAAATTCCTGTACCCCAGTTTCGAGTCAATTT
Source organism: Adelphocoris suturalis (assembly GCA_030762985.1). Taxonomy (NCBI): domain Eukaryota; kingdom Metazoa; phylum Arthropoda; class Insecta; order Hemiptera; family Miridae; genus Adelphocoris; species Adelphocoris suturalis. The sequence continues at coordinate 54,475,053 of CM061044.1, forward strand.
TGGCCATGAGCTGGATGCCCGTATTCCTAACTCCTGGAAATCATCACCAACCAAAAAATCGTCCATCAAATAAGTATGACGTCACTGCAAAAAATCTATGTAAAGCCGATGATCGTGCAGAAAAAAAAAAAAAAAAAAAAAAAAAAATTGAAATCACACGAATACTACCTTGTATGGGTAGCCAAGTGATTTAAACCAATCAATAGATGCCTTTTTTCGGTGGCTATAATAAACGTCTTTGAAAACTGCCTAAGTGTTATTATTTTGATTAAACTAAAGTTAAGGTGAACAAGACTTTTCCACTTCATTTTTAATTTGACCATATCATCTTATATCAATTTAGAAAATTTTTTATTTTTTCTTCTTTTTTTTCCACCTAAGATTTTAAGAGGAACATTGGCAATAAGCGCTTGATTATAGAAATTCAAGTTTCGTGAAGAATGGCGACAGTTGAGAAAGGTTTTCGAACCATTTATGTTATAAAACAAATAAACTACACGAGACGTTCTCGAACAATTAAGTCGAGTCACGAAACTCTAGATCTTGCCTTGATCTTTGGTTCCCAGCGTTCCAGTTGCCATGAGATTTCACTCAGATCAGTTTTTTGCTTAGATCAGTAAGCAAAAGCACAGATGAACTGCCAACGAACTTGCAACTGAAGATGAACTTGCCAAGCACGGAACTGAGATGGAGCAACCAACTCCACCAATATCCTACTTTATCAGCAAAACGTTCTATAGAAGCCAATCTATAAAAGTCCTATAGAAAAGTCCAAAAGAAAAAGAAAAATATAAAAAATGAAGAACGCAAAGACCTGATCCATAATAAGCAATGAGAAAGCCTGTGTGAAGAAAATGGAAGAGTAATCCTTCCTAGGGCTTGCTTTAGGATGAAAACTGGGCATGCCTATCTACAGAGCCACCTCAATCGTATTGGAATAACATCAAACCCAAAATGTCCACTTTGTGATGGCATCAAGGGGATAAGAGGCCCACTTTGGCTGTTTTTCAGATTTTCAGGACGTTAGACAGAATTTCAAATCCAATGATGACGAGTTCACTGAATCTGCACAAACTATACTGGGCTGCCAGAACACATGGCCGAGCTGCCAGTCGTTATGGCGAGGGAAAAAAAAAACTATCCATTCTGAAGAGGTAATGATACGCAGGCACTGAATAAGTGAAGGAGTGAACAAGATTGTTACCTACTCATGAGCTCAGGGAAAAAAAAACTGTTTTATACAGTGACAATGGGTGACCGTGACAGTGGGTGACCGTACCCAGTGTCCCAGCAGAGTTCTGCTACCACTGGAGCAATTTCCAGAAAAATATTGCCTAATAACCTTAACAACAAGGAAAATAAGTAGGTAGGAAAATAAAAATAGATAATTAAGGGAAAAATAAACTGTACTTGTTTGAAAAGACAAAAGGCATATCCGCAGGGGAAATAAATAAAGGGAAAATCAGAACCTCTAAGAAAAAGGGAAATTAACCAAAAATGGAAATGAAAAGTCATAATGCTGAAAAAGAAAACTAAATTGTGCTCAAACCTGGCTGTGGACACTGATGCAAACTTAGGTGGCGAAAATAAATGGAAAATAAACACTTTCAATAACTTGGTGAAAAGGAAAAGAAAAAGAGCACTAGGCTGTATAAAAATCAAATATGGAAAAATGGAGGAGTTGGCTTATTAGATACAAAACGATATAGATGGCTTCAGAGAAGAGAATGGGTAATAATTTCTTCACAATTGGTCACCCATTGTCACATGGTAGCAGAGCGTGGTTAATGTTTCAAGATATTGCAGTGAAAGGAATAGAAAAATGGAGGCTATTGTTAGGAACAGTGCTCCTGATAAATCCTGTTAAGGTTTCTTAAGTCATGGGTACCAGGTGGCAACCAATTACCTCTCAGGAATGATTCTGAAATGAGGTGATGAAAGGAAAAAAAAGAAGAATAAACTGAAATTATGGAAGGAAATTACCTCTCAGGAATGGACCTGAAATGAGTGTAAATGAAAAATGAGGCACAAATGGAAATTATAAATGGAAATTATCCCTCAGGATACCTGAAATAGGGGTTAAATAGAAAATAAATAAGCACACGTGCTGGAAATGAAAAAAATAGAGTAGGGATCGTCCCTAACAGCTGAATTTAAGCTAATTAGGTAACGCTCAAGCTACCATGTGACAATGGGTACTAATTACTTCATAATATTAGTCACCCATTGTCAAATTATGGAGGAATTGGTACCCATTGTCACAATACACATCTTGGACCTTTTAAATTCCTTCCTTCATAAACCTGCAACGGTTTTGCTGAATGTGATTATGATGTTAACCTATTTGCTTGCGGACTTCATCGAGGCATTTGCGGTCCTCGACGTGGGGGATGATGATGATGTCGACTTGCTCCGCAGTGAGAATGTCAATGTCCTTCTTGTCCTTGTTGGTGAGGTAGGGGATGTTGAGTGGGACGTCAATGACAGTCACGTCCGCGTACGATTGCAGCGCTCCGCCCGTCACCACTTCGCACACGATCTCATGATCGTCTGAAACCAGGTGAATCAACCATTAGTTTAATTCTAATTCAAGTTTTATACAAGGCGAACTGCTTAAGATAGAAAAATTTGAAAAATTAGAATTTCTGAAAACCTTTAAAACGCTGTAATTCTTCCAAAAATAATCACGAAAACTGCATCATTAATTTATTACACTTTCCAATGGTATAGTAAATTCTACTTTTGCAATGCTATGTGGGGGGAGAAAAGCTTGTTCCAATGTTAAAAAATGTGTTTTTTTTTCCACTGAAATCGAGGGTTTCCTGGAAACATGACCCTCTATGAACCTACGAGTTTGGGGTGGGTTTTTACGTATTTTTCTCGCTGAATCAGGTGGTAAAACTTGCAGATATCTCCAATATCTGTCATAACCGACTTGTTTACTTTTTTCAACTAGTTTTCCACTTAAAAACACATACAATTTTTAATATGCATAACAAACTAAAAATTTGCGATTCCAAGTGTAAAACTCGGTTATATCGAAGTTGGATAAATCTGCAAGTGTTACAATTCGATTCAGCGCTAAACAATACGTAGATCCGAGAACAACTCTTCGTGGTTACCATCTGCTTAGTTTGTTCTGAAATGCACCACTCTCAGTCAACCCACATGTTACTATTTTTCCTAAAGTACCCCGTCTTATATTTCAACCAGAAATTGTTGATAATGTTTAATAGCATTTCCAAGTGTCAAGTTTACTACGTGGTTAAACCCAGTTACCATATTTGGCCTGCACAAGAAGCCCTCCCTCCACTATGAGACAATAATCTTTTTTAGTGCTCTGATGATGAGAAATAAATAAAGAAAAGAAATAAACTTCTTTTATTCGACCGATTCTCCAAATCCCTTGCAAGGTATTATTTTCTCGGTCAAGATCTTCCCCAACACTGTTCTATCTACTGTTCTGTAGACATCAATCTTTGTATAGATGAGCTTACAAGGATGGATAGTTTGACGAATGAAGACCACCATATGCAAAACATTCTAAGTAGTGCCCTTTATAAAATTGTCCAGCAGACCCAAAAAACTATTCATGACCGGAAAAAAAAAAAATGTCTTTTGTAGTTTTCCATGTCTGCTGTTTTGTTATTTTATTATTGTTTAATTAGTAAATAAATCAACAACTAAAATTAACTATCCTATTTTTAGCAAATTCCAACCAAAACACCCTAAGTCCCCACCCCCTTGTATAACTTAGTTTGGTAACCAGGAAGGTCAAATTTTAGTTTATTGAATACATTTCAGCCTGTGTTCTGATTCTTGTATCACAAAATGTTGAAGAAAGGGTTGAATATGAAGTAGGTAGGTAATCAAAACTTTTAGTGCACCAACAGTATTTAAAATAATTAATTAAAATGTAAGGAAAGCATGAGACGTAAAACAGTTTGAAAAAAATTAAAACATACAATTTCCCTCATTTTTGATATAATCTATATTATTAGGTACCTATATAAAAATCTAATGGTGTCTATCTTTGTGTTATTCAATCACGTAAAAAATACTGGACCCATTGAGCTGACATTGTACATGGTAATTCATAGGTCATTCATTAGGTTGTTTTGCATATGGCGGTCTTCAATTATTTCGATAACTCACAGCATCCTCGTACGGAGAGGGTTATCCTCCCGTAGTCCAGCAGGATTTTGTCTTTGGGCTTGAGGACGTACGGCAGCTCTTTGTGGTCAATGAAAACGCAGGATTTATTTCCCTTGACGTCAAAGCCCGGGTGAGTCGTCAGGTTGATCGTGTCCCCCTCATCCAGCACCACCTTGTCCACCTGCAGTGGACGAAATATTTATGGTAGTCTCCAAGTTGGCCAAGTAATGGCAGTCAATTACACGATAAAATACTTGTGCACGTGCCTATGTCATAATTGATTCCGCGTCTACCTAAAGGCAGCGGAAGCAGTTTTCACTTCCGAGAGAAAAAAAATTTTTTGGTCTCCGAAATCAAACTTTCCACTCACATTTTTCGTTTTAGACCATTCTGAACAACTTTGGTTCCGTGTCTGAGTGTGTGCGTGTGTGAGTCGTGTCTCCGCCAATCCTTGTAACAAGCTTATTTTCCACAGTTTACGTCCGATTTGGATGAAATTTTCAGGGAATGTACGGGTTCAGGTACATCGTTTTTGACTCAATACAACGTAAATTCTACCAAGCATCATTTTGTCACGCCCTTGTCATCTCACTCAAATTTAGATGATAGTTGGAGGATGTCAATTTGGTCATCTTATATCAATTTCAACATGATTGTATCATTGATAGCTACTGCGCATGTGCCTATGTGAAATCCTTGTAACGACCTTGATTTCCACAGATTTCATCCGATTTTCAATTGTTTTATTATATTTTTATTATTTTTCGGGTAGAAAATTGAAAACGCTCTTGCCCCACTATACGTACGCACTTGCCCCTCAACAGGGGGAGTTGTTTGAATGCTTCTAGGTTTTTCCCTATTCTTAATTAATTACATACTTCAATTCAGTATATCCACGCGTTCTTCGACGTGGAAATGTCTGGGGAATGTAATAAAACCGTAGTCATTATTTGACTCGTAGTTTGATGGAAATGGTAGCATCACAAAGTAAGATTTATGAAAAACGCCCCGTCTGAACCTATATTATCAAACTAATTCTAATAGCGGCACAGATTGAATGTTCATTATGTAATTATTGTACCTCTAGGGCTCCAGTAAGAATCTGAGGTCCTTTGAGTTCAGCAGCGATGGCTATGGGAGCGACTCTCTGGACGGCTGCGCTGTACTCCATCACGGCTTCTCTCGCCTTCTTGATCTGCTCCACGTGATAGTTCTGATCTCCTATGGACATGTCCACTCTGGCGATGGCCATTCCGTTTTTCATCATTTGACCGAAGACTTGCGGGTCCAAACAACTATCACCTATGGAATGCAATAGTTCGATCATTCGATTCTTCTGTTCGCGCTGGTTACGATTACTTGTATAACTAACTCAAAGTAATTTAAATGAGATCGAAATCATCACGGCAAACAATTTTTTCGAATGTAGATATCTTTAACCCTAGAATAATACAACGCCTTATTTTTCCTATTCCAATTTTCATCGTTTTGCCAAAATGGCGATCATCATTTGTGCCATAAGCGGGTACGTTACTTCAACGCTAGCCCGAGGGGCTGTTAAATTTGAGGGGGGTGGTTTACTCTACAGCCTCTTGACGGTCTCCTAAAAAGTAATGTCATGCAGCATGACTAATAGAGCGAACTTTCAAAGAAAAGTAGTGGATAACAATAAGTTAGGCACTTAAATTCTGATCATTGAGGCTAACCATGTCCTGAATAAAAGGTTGTGTAGAACTACATCGAAGAGTAACAGGTAAAACAGGTAAAATACAAACATTCATGACGATGAACAACGGCGTCGAAAGATATCGGCGTATAGAATACAGAAGTATACGATAGCGCATATCCTTGAAAAAAAAAAAAAAAAAAAAAAAACCAGAGCACTCGATCACATAGAAAATTTGCCCTTGTTTTCGACGTCGTTACTCTTCGATGCCCGTCTATACCGCATAACCACGGCGAAAAATATTATCTTTGAAATCTCCAAGTGTGTAACGGAGTCGAAAAAAAGCGGCGTCGAAATGGATACTATAAAACCTTCTTTCTTCGTCGGGCCCAAGGGTTGGGGCAATTTTCCGTTAATTTTTGCAGTTTTCTACGACATTTTTGTAATTTCAGCGAACCTTAGAGGATATTTACGTGAAGGGGAAAGTACTGAGTATCAAATAGCAATGATAGGCCAAAAAAAAAAAAAAAAAAAAAAAAAAAAACGCGAAAATCGAATGTTTGTCACCAAGTTTGATTTTTTTACGCCTTTGAAATGACCCCCCCCCCCCCCCCCCCCCCTCCCAAACCCTCTTGTCAATCTCGCGTGAAGCTTGGATGTATTGCAGGTTCTTCCCAAAGCATCCCTCTGTCTAGTTCTGTATAGTATCTATCCTTCTTCACCTTTTCGAAGCGGTTATTCATTCGATGCGGTTGTGCGCTCCCGTTCGATCATTCGATTCTTCTGCACGCGCAGGTTACGATTACTTGTATAACTAACGCAAAGTAATTTAAATGAGATTGAAATCATCACGGCAAAACATTTTTTCAAAATGTAGATATCTTTAACCAACTGTACAACGCCTTATTTTTCCTATTCCAATTTTCATCGTTTTGCCAAAATGGCGATCATCATTTGTGCCATAAGCGGGTACGTTACTTCAACGCTAGCCCGAGGGGCTGTTAAATTTGAGGGGGGTGGTTTACTCTTGAGCCCCTCAATGGTCTCCTAAAAAGTAATCAATCATGCAGCATGACTAATAGAGCGAACTTTCAAAGAAAAGTAGTGGATAACAATAAGTTAGGCACTTAAATTCTGATCATTGAGGCCAACCGTGTTCTGAATAAAAGGTTGTGTAGAACTACATCGAAGAGTAACAGCGTCGAAAACAGGTAAAATACAAACATTCATGACGATGAACAACGGCGCCGAAAGATATCGGCGTATGAAATTCAGAATTATACGATAGCGCATATCCTTGAAAAAAAAAAAAAAAAAAAAAACCAGAGCACTCGATCACATAGAAAATTTGCCCTTGTTTTCGACGTCGTTACTCTTCGATGCCGTTCTATACCGCATAACCGCGGCGAAAAGTATTAGCCACGAAGTCTCCTAGTGTGTCGTGAAAAACGGCCTCGTCGAAATGGATGCTATAAAAACCTTTTTTCTTCGTCGGGCGCAAGCGTTGGGGTAATTTTTCGTCAATTTTTGCAGTTTTCTACGTGATTTTTGTACTTTCAGCGAACTTTAGTGAATATTTACGTGAAGGGGGAAGTACTGGATATTAAATTTATCTACTAAAAGTGGAAGTCAAGTGAATTTAATCAAAATATATATGGCGATGATAGGTGAAAAGTACGAAAAGACGCGGAAATCGAACGTTTGTCAGCTACTTCGATTTTTTTACACCTTTGAAATGAAGCCCCCCCTCAATCCCTCTTGTCCATCTCGCGTGAAGCTTAGATGTATAGCAGGTTCTTCACCTTTTCGACACGGTTGTTCTTCGACGTGGTTACACTATTGAGTTTTCGTTTACGCTACTTCTGAAAGTTTATCCGCCGCTGTTCTTTGACATCTATCTTCCATTTTATGTACGGTTATTTTTCGATGCGGTTGTACTTTACATTGAGATATTATTTTAAAAAACCCCTTTTTATACGCGATTATTCAGCTGTGCGCTCCTGTTCGATCATTCGATTCTTCTGTACGCGCAGGTTACGATTACTTGTATAACTAACGCAAAGTAATTTAAATGAGATCGAAATCATGACGGCAAAACATTTTTTCAAGTTGTAGATATCTGTAACTCTAAATAGTACAAAGTTTTATTTTTCCTATTCTAATGTTCATCATTTTGCCAAATTGGCGATCATCATTTGTGCCATAAGCGGGTACGTTACTTCAACGCTATCCCGAGGGGCTGTTAAATTTGAGGGGGGTGGTTTACTCTTGAGCCCCTCAATGGTCTCCTAAAAAGTAATCAATCATGCAGCATGACTAATAGAGCGAACTTTCAAAGAAAAGTAGTGGATAACAATAAGTTAGGCACTTAAATTCTGATCATTGAGGCCAACCATGTCCTGAATAAAACTAAGGGGACAGCCGTGAGACGAGATCGCAAAGAAAATTTTAGAACACGCATCAGCCGAACTCGAAAATGTCGTCAATTATGGGCATTTTCACTTAAAAATCGATTTTTTTTCCGTTATGAATCTTAGAGATTTTTGAGTGGTCGCAATCGATTTAGCAATGAAAAATACTTCGACGATTTTTTTTAAGCGCACACAGCTTTTGAACAGATTTTTATAGATTTTATTTTTTTAAATTTTCTTTAAATCTTTCACAGTCACTTTCAAGGTTATTTTCGGTATATTATTTATTTTGTATTATTTATCTAGTAACAGAACCGGCACACGGCCCACAGAAACGATCTTATTCTTCATAACGTTCTAGAAGGGAAAGAAAACGTGAATATTCACAAGAGCAAAATGATGGACATTTTTAGAACGGAATTGAATTGCGTTCTTGAGGATTATGAAGTTATAGGTATAAGACGTTTAGGCACCATCCAACCTTCTAGAAGGAGACCAGTTCACATTCATTTTGCTAATAATTTCTCTAAATCTAAAGTACTCCAAAACATTTACAAGTTCAAGGGATCCCAATTTAATGCATCCGAGTTCTACGATAGACAAACACGGGAATCTCTTGCCCAAGTTGTTTCAAGCAAGAAAAGACGGGAAGCATGCCGTCTTGATTGGAGATGAACTACTGGTTGGTGGAAAAAAATTATCATTCACTATGGACGAATTCCGTGGGAGGATTCTACATCTACTGGGTCAGAAGTGGAGATTAATCTGAATACTCCTCCTCCGTCCCCTCCCAACATTTCCAGAAAACAGGTCAAGAAGAAGATGAAAATCTACAAGAGGTAGAACGAACATCAGGATGACTCGGGATTATTATTGAAATTTGCTGTGGAGTGTAGGCATTATTGATTGTGATCTATGTTAACTATGCAGTGCTCATTTATTATACGTAAATTATGTAGACCTATATAAGTAATTATGTGACACATCATGCGTAAAAGTTTAACATTATTTGTTGAGACAGAAATGAAGGCAAGATATGTGCTATTTTTAATATGTATTTAAGGAACTCCTTGTAATACCTACGGGTTATACAATAAAATTGAATGGAATTGAATCGTATTAATGATTAATTAATTATAGTTTTACAATTTATTTTTTTTAGTAGAAAATACAGCTAAATTTCGATAATGCGCCGTAGTCTCAATATGATAAGTAACGTTTTGTAGACCAGTGATCTGGGCTGAAGGGCTATCTAGTACAGAAATAATAAACCTTTGCGTAGTAATTTGTAGCGTTTCTTCCCTAAGGAGAGCCTATAGATATTTGCCTCCAGGCCTGGATTTTCTCTCCATGGTGTATTCTCACCGTGTTTACATTGAAACCATGCACCTGTTCATTTATCAATATCGTTATCCACGTTAATTATGTTAATTATTGTCGTACATAGATCACCCACCAAGTGTACACATTATCTTGGAAAGTAGAGCAGGTCCTTTAGGCGACTCGATGTCCAGATGAGCATTGTGCTCTAGCAGATGAGTCTTGAAGCAGGCGTTATCCTGCATTTTTAGCGGTTTGAAAGGATCTGGCCTTTGCTAAAACACGAAAGAGGTCAATAATTTATCAAATAATTATTGTTGGTTTTTTGTGTGTGTGAATACACCCATAAGATAATAAATACCAGAGTTGAAAGTGCAAAGCAACTATTAAAAGTTCATCATGCAGCATGATCGTATGAGCGAATTTTCGTAATCGTATTTATATTATGTTATATTGTTTTGACATTAGAGCACTTTGAGTGAAAAGAAATTGTTAACGACCAATTTTATGGCAAAAAATGAGAAAAAAAGCACATTAAACTGGTCAAATTTTAAAAAATATGCTGAAAAATAACTACAACGGATAAAAATGGCCAAAAATCGTTGAATTTAAAATTTTTAGCAGAATTTTAGTCAAAACCAATTTTTTAAAAATTAACCAGGACATTAAAAATTTTTTATACAAAATTGCTGAAAACGTACTTAAATTTCATTTGCTAAAAAATCTATAAAAAATGCAAAAATCCAAAATTAGTTTTGAATTGTCGAATTGCATTTAGTTTGAGGATTTTGACGTTTCATGTCTTTGCTATGGCACACAACTAAATTTTCGTTATGTCACGTTACGTTACGTACCTAACGAAATATGCTCAATGATTTTCTGATGATTTCCGCTTACAACCGAGTCGTTGCTAGGGAAATGGTACTTCGTCGTTTTTCATCCCACAAAATTCGTTGACCATTCGTTCGAAAGCTCTCGATTTATCCAACCATATTATGTTAACTACTGCGAAGTGCGTGGCCAACAAGCTGAGTTATGAGCATGGTTATATATGAATAATTGTTTACACACAGGTGATCATTCTCAATTATTGATATTGTGAACATGATTGCAACCGCTTGTTAATTTCTGATGATTTCATTGAGCTGGTGTTTCGATGATTTGATTCATAGCAGGTGATCCGAATATTGCGAGAACGGTTTGATTTGTGAAGAGGTGGTTAAATCATTTAATAGGTAATCATTTTAATAGACGAGTCTGCAACTAAAGACATGAAATGTCCCAATGTGTTGCAGACTAGTATGCAAGCGTTACTGATGATTATCGTTTGCTTGCTCACTACCGAAGGTAGGGAAGCTCTGTTTTTCACATGAAATTGGTTGTTAACAATTTCTTTGTACTCAATCTGCTGAAATTTCAATACAACTTAACTTGTTATACTACGATAGGAATTATTTTAGAAAAATCCTCCATACGATCATGCTGCATGATTGGAACTTTCAGAAAATTTTGATGAAATTTAAGTACTTTTTCAAAATAATTTTGAGCACAATTTTTTTTAATGACCTAGTTCATTGTTGATCAAGTTACGTTGACTAAAATTGTGATAAAAAATATAAATTTTACAATTTTTAGCCATTTTTAGTGATTTTTTTAAACACATTTTTGAAATTTGACCAATTTAATTTGCTCAAAAAGTGCTGGCCAACAAACGTGTCCTTTCGTTTGGGAACCTTGATTTTTTGACGCAAAAACGGAATTTTGATCTCAATCCCAAGGAGAGTTATCGTCTGGAATGGCATATATATGTCATTCCACAATTTAACATTTGATATGATAGGTAATTTAAGAAAATTTGCTCATACTATCATGCTGCATGACGGGAACGTTTTGTGAATCTCCCTTAACTTATGATGGATTTCTCATAATCCATTGATTTGATTTCGTTTGATTAGTTGAGTAATGACAATTTCACATGCGTAAACTAAATTTGGTTGACACTGACGGAACTCCATGAATAACGGACATTTTGGTTTATTATTTTCATAATGAACCTTTGTAGTCGACTAAAAAAAAAAAAAAAAAGTTAACCCCCCCTCTGAAAATGTATTTGTTTACGTTTCAAGTTCCGTAGAATCCAAAAATCGAGAAAAAAAAAAAAAAAAAAAAAAAATCTGTCCGTCCGCCGTCCGCGGCTTATTTTAAAAGGTAATAGACCAAACTTCATCTAAAAACCGCATTTGGGGTCTAGATGGTCCTAGAAGCTCGGCATCAATTTGCGTCAACCCTAAAGGGTAGCATTAAAGGACTAAACATTCAAAAATCGATATCCCAAAAACTTTCAGGGTAACATTAATGATATTTTGCTTGTCAATGATAAATATGATCCCAAGTGGTCTAAAACGTAAAATGCGAGTGGAAATTTTGATTTTGGCGACCAAAAAATTTTTTTCTTTCGAAAGTGAAATTAATGCTTCCGTTACCTGTAAGTAGACTCGGAAGCAATGAATAAAAACAGTTTAAATTAAGAAAAAAAAACCTAATGGGACTCTGCTTTTGAATCCGCATCATACGTATACCGTTCATACGAGCATAGCATAAAGTAGAATGTACATTCGTTAAACTAAGAAGTTGCAAATACAAACCCATGGCATAATCATTAAATTGTTCTGATTGAAATCCCGGCATTTCATCAAAACGTTGTTAAAAGGCTGAGAAGGTGGCGGCATTTTGAATTTTTGATTTGAGCTGAATGCAAAAGTGAATTAGAAATGTGATGGCTTGTGTTGTGTGTAAATTGCTGAAACTGTGATCTTGTTGGCTTGTTTTAGTCTTGTAAATGTGAGTTTCAGTGTTTTCTTGCCGAAATATTTGTGTCAATGATGACGGTAGGTATTACTTGGTTATGATATTTTTCTGAATTAAAGGAGAAATAATAACTTTCGGAGGTACAACGACATGTGAGAGCTATTTTGTTGAAGCAAAAATATGTGAAACGTCTCAACAGTTTTTGAATCAGTGGAAACCACAACGAAATTAGAGTACCTACCGAAAACTATGAGTTCCAAACATAATATAGGATGTTGTCTGTCAAGGTCCAACCAATGTTTGTAGATTTCACAAATCAAGAGTAAAAGCCGGGCTGACCTCCAAAAGACCCCAAAAGGTGACCATTGGGGTAGCAGGTGCTGTTCACACAACACCTCCTGCCTCCAGCTATCCCAGGTTATAAAAGTTACAGTCATGCAGTATGATCGTATGAGCGAATTTTCGTAAATTATCGTATTGTATAATGCTAAATTGTTTTGACATTTGAGCTTGTGAGTTGCAATGTATTTATATAAATATAAAATTGAATTTTCTCGTCTTATTATTATGAGTGTGTATTATATATCAGGACGAGACCTTTTCGAACGATCAAGTTTGTCCTCACCCCGGCAACTACTTAAAACCGTTCCCTACAAGAAGAACTGTGAGTTCTTCAATTCCGTTCAACGCGGAGCAGCTCATGAGTCACAAATGAAAAGCCACATTTACGTTTCTAAACTGTTATGTGATAGTGTTATGACCACCAAACTATACTCTTCATTCTGATCTACATATCCAACTAATCTGCACTTTTACTAAGGGATTGACTACTTGATGTTATGTATTTTTGAGATGCGAGCTTGCGAGCATCCAGACCACCAAACTATACACTTCATTCTGACCTACATGGAATTGAAGAACTCACAGTTCTTCTTGTAGGGAACGGTTCCAAGTAGTTGCCGGGGTGGGGGACAAACTTGATCGTTCGAGAAGGTCTCGTTATATGGGGTTGCTAGCAGACATCACTCCCTAGCAATGGATTTTTATTGGTATCGCGCAACTTTCGTTCCAATCTCATAGTATATAATGTTTTTCGGACAAGACGTTCGTGAACAATCAATTTTAGACACAAGACTCTAGACCCTGACCAACTAATCTAAATTCTTACTAAGGGATTGACTACTTGATGCTATGTACTTTTGAGATGCGAGCGTAGCGAGCATCCAGACCACTAATCTAAGCAGAAAAATGATCTGCGTAATATCTAATGGCGGATGGAGCGCTCGGAATGCCACGCAGTGGGTACCTAGTCGAACCAAAGAGCAAGTCAGAGTCTAGTCTAGTGTCTCAACTTGATTGTTTGCGAACGTCTCGTTTTTTCGGCAGTTAGGTCAAGGCTAAAGCATATTCATGCTAAAATAAAGAACGAATGACAAGAACGAATAGAGATCCAGATTGATAGCACTGTCAATCACTGAGGGGAGAATCAGTTTGGGGACTAGTAATTGGCACTGCATTTTCACATGTTATCTTTGATTATTTCCAAAAAATGATAGCATAAATGCAAGCTACACAAAAACTGATTGAGAAAAACCATGGAAACAATCGAATTTGAGTATGTGGAGGGCATGGTGAAGCAGAATAAAACGCTTACCTCCATAGCAAAATCGCAAGAAACAGCACCAAAGAAATTACAACACGAGGTTCTGTTGGGTAACCGTCTCCAGATGTCACAAAACCCACCTTAAACCTTTTTCCGCCTTTATATTTTACTGAGAAGGTATTTTGCCTCAAAATTCAAAAAGATCAAGCCCGTAAAACACTTTTAAATGCCTTATTATTAAAACTTCTTGGTGAGATGTCAATCACTGGTCCCTTCACCCTAGTGTAATTTCTTTTTTGTACCTACATTTCAATCTCACCTTAGGTTTGAGATAAAAATCCTATTCTTGCTCCCAAAAATTAAGTTTTCCAAATGAAAGGATGAGTTCGTTGGCATGCACTTTTTGAGCTCTCTCTCTCTCTCTCTCTTTTGTGTCTTTTTTCAAATTTTCAGAACTTAGCAAGTTTCCTGATTTTCCAGGTTTTACAGATTTTCTTGGTTGCTAGGCGTCGGGTCGACTCTTTGGAGGTCATTACGCTGCTGGAAGCAGCGCGCTTTTGACCTTAGGCCGCCTACCTGCAAGTTCACGGTACAAACGCATTTCAATCGCGAGTCTATGGAAGAGCTTTCTCGGAAGGCGAGCTCGGACGGGGCTCATCGACGACGGGGCCTTTTGTTTCGGGGCCGTCCGGAGCTGATGAGATCCTCCGACTTCAATTCCCTTCCTTCGAGGGCCCCCGAGATGATTCCCAGGGGGGTTCCGAGAATCCGAGGCCCCCACGAGACGTCCGAGCGGTCTCCGGCCCCGGGGCCCGTGACCCTTCTCATTGTCCCCGGGCTCCGAATGAGCGGCTACCTCCGCCGGGACCTCCATCTCCGGATACACATTCAACAACACCTGCACAAATTAAAGATACCGGTTGTTCTAAATGTGGGATCCCAAAAATAATGTTAAACTCAGTGTTGGGCATAATCTTATCGTCGAATACGATTGTAATCGCGATAATCATTCGTTGATTCTGAGTCAACTGCGATTATATTCGTGTAATCGTATTCGTCTGTCGGCGAAAAGCCGAATACAACCTTTAAAAATGCGTCACGGTCATCAATTTCAATAGGGCGTCCATCCTATAAGATGCGAAGCTTTGCTAATATTACCTAGCTCCAGTTGACGTCCTATTAAAACAGATTTGAGACAAATAGGCTGGGCTCCTATTGTAAATTTGCTTTAAGGACGTCCCTCTGAAGCTAGGAAATATCAGCAAGGCTTCGCATATAATAGGAGGGGACTCTCTATTGAAATTGATGACCGAGACGCATTTTTATGGGTTGTAAGCAGGGTTACCAAGGTCCTGTTACATAAAACAACAAGTTACAAGTGTACAAGTTAACAAGTGCAGGTACTTTCGTAAGTGTTTCACCAAAACAAAGAGTACAAGTGTAGAAAAGTTACACTTTTAGAAGCTAAGTTTACAACTGCAGCAGTGTGGGGACAAACGAAATGAACAACGTCAAGCGGGATGCCGAAATTGAAGTTTTGTCAGCGAATCAATATAAAACGGTGTTAAGTACACAATAGGATGTTTATCGTACATGACAAGGTGTAATGATTGGAAGGCACACAAATTATAAACTGAAAAGTCGAGAAAGTATTTGATTTCAACTTATTTTGATGGTGGCATAATCCGATTTTTCTCCTTCATTTTGCGGAAATGATTAATCAATCAGTTCATCATGTCTTATTGTTGCTTTAGGAATGTCATCTGTAACTTCGAGATGATCTTCACACTTCACTTTGTTCTTCAATGATGGGGAGATCCTCAATACCCGATCAGGAAAAGTTGCCATTGGTTCGAATTGATCAAGAAAGAGCCCATAATCTTAATCGTCCGTAATTGTCCCAAAAAGTCTCCCTGTCAAATTTCAACTTCCTAGGGTGAACAGAAGAGAATTTAGGTCATGCTGTTGATCATGCAAGAGCCCATCTTTTCAATCGTCTCTTAATGACCCAGTGTCTATTCAATCGTCTCTATCAAATTTCAACTTTCTAGGGTGAGCAGGAGAGTTTTTGCTCACTCAGCTGTTCCATGCTTCACTCAGAACACCCGTATAGCAACCCGTCAAGGCTTCTCCATTTGTCAAGAATTTCCGCCGCTAACAAACTGCTTCTTAGCAACCGTAATAACAAAAGTTGGGAACTAAACAAATCGGTTGCGAAGGGTAGCTCCGTTCATGAAGTAGAAGGATGTTTCGGAGGTTTAGACCCAGCCTATGTTGTGCGCCGGAACTTGCTGATAATTTTACGACCTCTCCCAGAATCGGTCCAGCCGTTTTGCCGTATATTGGGAACATACATTCATAGATAGATGGATAGATAGAAACAAATTTGAGTTTTATATATACTAAGGATAGAATGTACATGGTGAAGTTTTGAAAGCGAGCTGTAAAGAGTGAATCAGTCGGGGAAAGGACTCCGAGTAAGAACGTGAAGGATGTTGAGGACACGGAGGACAAGTCTTGTGTGAGCGGAATATTTTATCGCTTGGAAACCAGGGGGAAGGCAGTAGCTGTAAAATCTGTAAGTACGTCGTGAGAGGTCGGTAGGTACTGAGTTGATAGGCGAGAGGAGAGCAAGGGGAGGAAGGACATTGTACTCAGTCAAACGGTCACCGACCGCATCTGCCCTTGAACTGATAGTCAACTTGCAATGCACTCCACCTCTAGGACGTCTCTAGGGCTCCTTTTTCTCATTCCATTCCTTACAAACGTCTGGTGCGAGGCTTCGCACTATTTTCCTAAAGTGGGTTTTGATTGCCGGCCCGGTTTTTCCAAAGATGCTTCCTTGTGTCAATCAGAAACCGTTCTTGCACCGTTCGTTGTTGTTCTGGGTATTATTGTCATTTTATATCTTTACTGTGGCACATGGAATCGAAAAGTGTTACGTTACGTTACGTTTGATTTTCTGATGATTGTCGCTTACAACCAAATCGTTGCTACGGCACTGCATCTTAAGCATTTATCATCTTACAAAAATCGCCAGTCGTTGGAAAGCTCTCGATTTACCTAAACGTATTATGGTAACCTCTGCGCAGTGCGTGGCCAACAATCTGAGGTATGAGCGTGGTTATCTGAATAATTGTTTACATACAGTTGATCCTTCTCAGTTAATTTTGCAAACATGATCGCAACCTCTATTAGACTGGGAAGTGAAGATAATATATAAAATGTCTCAATGTCTTGCAGACTTGTAGCAAGATTTTCGGCATTTATCATCGTACAAAAATCGTTCGCCTATCGTTTAATCCAGTTTTGTAAAACTTTTTGTTTTTTTTGTGTGTTTTGTTGGTTTATGCATGTTTTGACGTTCCAGAAGCCCATTTAAGGAACATACAGGACTTTTATAAATACGTGAGATCACCTGTGACGCTCACGGCACAGACAGGAAATATATTCACCTATGTGCCATGAGAGCCACCGGTGATCTCACTGATACTGTGGATATTTCTGGTAGGCTTCATTAAAGAACTTCCGGTAGTTAATTATCTGCTATATGATCTTGTATGAACTGAATCATAACGAATTTCGGTCTAATTCGAACTAGGTAACTGAGCTGATATCTTTCTTTGGTCGTGCTCTACTTCTGTGAGAACCTTCCTTTTGCTCGTTAGTTTTGATCCTGTCATTTCCCCAATACAACCGGACTTGTCCATTTTTGCAGGGAAAAAAAAAAAGATTGAGAAAAAGAATTATGTAGCCAAAAGGGGCAATTATCGAACAAAGAATTATGTCAGAAAAAAAATCTCCAGTGAAAACCGTGATCACATTATTTAATAGGGGAGAGTGGGGTAATACCGCCAAGTCGGGGAATACCGTCACCCCATATAATTATTTAACCACCTGAGTGACAAAACTTGTAGCCAAATATCGTCATCTTTAGATCACCAGTAATGTTGGAAAAGTTGGTTTTGGGTCATTAATTTGTTTTTATCAGAGATAAGCGAGTTCACTGTTTTCGGAGCTAGGCGTTCTAGTTTTACTGTTGTCGAATTTTCGTGGTAACAGTTTTTCATACGTTTATGTAAATTTTTGAGCATGGTGGCGTAGAAAAATCTTAGCTTTAATTTCCACCCATTACTTCGTTTTTTTCTTTTTTTTTTTTTTTTTTAACGAAAACTGTAGTTTTAATGATTTTTTATCTCGAAACGTTTACTGGGGCAGTATCGTCACACCAAATCAGGCTAATTCTTGTTGGATTTTTTTCCAAAGGTTTTTACCCCCCCCCCCCCCCTACCCCCCTACCTACTTCTATTGATTCTGATTATATAAAATATGAATTAATATTTAAAAGTCGAATTATATTGTGATAGCTTATCTCAATAAGCACTTCTATATTTAATCGTAATTGATTAGATCCGACTCGCC
This sequence comes from Adelphocoris suturalis, assembly GCA_030762985.1. Classification (NCBI taxonomy): domain Eukaryota; kingdom Metazoa; phylum Arthropoda; class Insecta; order Hemiptera; family Miridae; genus Adelphocoris; species Adelphocoris suturalis. The sequence continues at coordinate 54,493,438 of CM061044.1, forward strand.
TCCACATCCAGCCGGGGGGGAGGGAGGGGGCAAGCCCCCCCCGGACCCCCTCGTGGAAGTATATTACAATTGAAACCATCACATGTTTAAGTTTATTCATGAGTAGAAACGGCATCTGTTATTTTCTCTACCCTTTAAAAAACCTCTGAGAGGCTCTGGAACGTGGAAAGTATCTTCGGATGATCTAGTTCACAAGTTTAACGAATGATATACACATTTTATCGCAAGTTTTCATAAACACAACTGATTAAGGCAATGCAAACAATGTAATGCATTGTAAGCAAAGGTAATGCACTCGGTAATACAAATGCATTATAAAAAGGTCAATAAAATCACCTATTTTTATGGCCTTACTAATAAAAATTTGAATCAGCCATGCAAACTGGATAGGTAAGGTACCGTTTGGAAAGTGTGAAGCCTTGCATCAGATCACACTCAAAAGGACTATCTTAACTTATCTACATAGGGGATGAAGAAACATAGTGGAAAAATGCCTTTTTATTCGCTCGTGATTCGCATCAAATATACGAATGTTGTCAGTAATTTAAGGATCAATCTTAGCAAATAACGTAGGCTTAACGTTGGTATGGTTGAAAAATTGTGGGGCTGGAGTTGGATTTGTGTTTTGGCGCCGTAGAGGGTGGTGCTATCTCCGATTGATCCCAACCCGGCGAAGCAGGTTTACTGAGGGCGCGGTAGATGGCTCTGAAGTGGCGAATTGAGTTTTAACACCGAGGCTACTCCGATTTAGGGCAGAGCAGGAAATGATAACGCCAAATTTCACATAATCTCATATAGTTAGGTAAGTAAATTGATGTTAAAAAAAAAAAAATATATAAAAAAAAAAAAAAAAAAAAAATTAATTAATAAAATATATTAAAAAAACCGATAGGAGAGCATATAATTTATAAGCTTCCGCTTCGGTATCTATGCACCTAGGCATCTACCAATAATAAAAACGCTGCAAATTATTTCACAAAGGTTTATTATTTTTTCAATTGAGTTTGATCGTAGTTTTAGTTGGCTTGCGTACGTCGTAAGGCCCGTCAGACTCCTCGGCGTGTCCTATTTCGAGTTGCCACAACCTATACTTCTATAATTATATACGCATGTTTATATTTCTCGATTTGAGCTCCTATTTACTCAAATAGTTATTGCCTTAATAATATCATTATCTAAGTACGTACGAAAAGTCGAGAGGATATGTTATTAAATATGCGTAGGAAAAGCATTGGTATTAACACACAACTTTGACCTAGAAAAAAACATATATATTCATGCCTCGAAGGAACGCTGTACCCACCTCATGGTGCCGCGGTGTATTATATGGGTATAACACGTAAAAGTAATAAATACCTATCCATTCTCCTACACCCCTCCGCCACGCCCCTGGTCACTCCAGCCACCACAAGGTGCCGCGGCGCCTCCTCTCACTCCACCCCCCGCTCACCCCCTCACCACCCACCGCGACCCCCTGCCAAGCGTGCCAGGCGTGCATCTAACATGTCTAACACTCAAAGCTTTGAAAAATACACTTTTTCGCCCGTTTTTGGCCCATAGCATCTATGCGAGTAAAGCGATCGGATGGTTAAACGTTAGGACCAAATAGACCCCAAATGGAGTCTATGTGCGAAGGAACGGGGTTTTAAAGTAAATTCTTAGGCCTTTTATGGCCCGGACGGCGAACGGCGAACGGCGGACGGACATTTCAAATTTGGATTCTACGCACCTTGAAACGTAAAGTGACAAAGTTTGAGGGGGGGTTATACAAATTTTTTGCTACACGATCACATAGGCTTATCATTGGAATTAATAAACCAAAAACGTGATCTCTATTGAAAAAGAACCTCAAAATTATTTTTGAAAAATTTATTGAAATCCGTTTTGAGGCATTCTGAAACGAATCCTAGAGTTTAAAACATTGTCAAATGTATATATATAGGTATATATGCATGTGTATTTATTTATTTATATGTGTATCATTGCAGACGATAACTCTCCTTAGGATTGAGATAAAAATTCCGTTCTTGTGCCAAAAACGTCAAGCGTTCCAAACGAAAGGATGAGTTCGTTGGCCAGCACTTTTTGAGCACATTAAATTGGTCAACTCGAAAATTAAGTGTTAGAAAAAATCACCAAGAGGAACTTTCGATAAGAAATAAGCTCTAAAATTGACTCCTGAAGTACTGACCATCTTATGCGGGACACCCTGTAGATAACTTTACATGCTTACACGATGACTTTTTTTCAATAATTACTAACATGTAATGGTTTATTTGACATGAATTTCAAGAGTAGGTACTGTTTAGAGAACAGAGTAAACCACCACTTGATGACTATTTTAAATAATCGAAAAGGTCCTTGGAGACGCATTCATCAACGCAGTGCATGAAATCATACAATTCCTCCATGCAGCTCTCGGTGGTTTCATGTCTAGAGGTTACGCGCTGGTTGCAAGATTGCAGTTTCTCGTTGTATTTACTGCAGGGCTCTTTGCATTCCTCTTTCAGAACATCCTGCCAATCAGTGTCCTCCCCTCCTGCTCTCTCTTTCTTCCCCTTTTTCTTGAATAGAGGCATCGTGTGAACTGCACAATTTTAGATATGTGAACTGAATTTTCAAGAGATTTACGTGATGTGGAACGAAGCTTGTTTTGTGTGATACAGATAAGGATAGATTGAAAGTATCTATGTCACAATTAAATTTGTACGCCACCTGTAATGTATGATTATAGCCTATGTACGTTAGAGACCTCTCCTATATCCACAGGTAAAGAAATGAAGCAAAAATACCACTTGTTTTTCTGCAGACTGGTACCTACCATAGTTGTACAGTGCATACTATATCATTAAACATTATCATGGTATCTCATGGATTAATTATAGATAAAATCCAAGTAGTTTATTCAGAATATTAAGCTCGAAGATGAAAGCTGATGAAATATCGTTTTAGAATATGTTTGTATGCCATAAATTTGAACTGTAGTTAATAACGTACAAGTAGGAGTCTGTACGCAAGCGACAGACTCTTATAATACTCTAAATATCAATTATCAGCTGGTACTTATCGATGAAATTTGCAGGGATTACAAGAGTAAGACATAAGTAATCCCCTTCAATTTGCATTCCAGTCGGATCAAAGCTTATCTTTGCGTACGCATTAGATGGTCTCTATGAATAAGTAGTTATGTATTAATGGCATGGGATTGAAGATAGCTACGTGAAATTTTATATCACAATTTCCATTACTTCTGTGACATTTGCAGAAATTTAGAAATTCATTTATTTAAGTTAGAAAATGAAATTAATAAAGACTAATTAACATGGTAGAGATATATTGTTTGTCATGCTCACCAGAGAATACATTCATCAAAACCTGTGCTCCCCCGTGGAGTTCATCGCGACCTCATGAATTCTCTTACAGTATAGCTAACACAAATGAAAGTATGATACTACGTGAAAACAAATTTATTAGGTACACTAAACTGCATTTTTTATGATGTAGAAAGACAACGTATTACTTTCTGTTTAAAAGCCTTCAAGTTTTGAAAGTCATCTAAATTGATATTATTCTCATATAAGAAGGATAAAGCAATAAGAATTGCGTTTAAATAGTTGAGTATTACACTTTGGCAATCTGGCGTTGGTTAACAAAGCTAGTCTCGTATTGGACGGCAAAGACCGGTCACCGGTTAAAGATGTGAACACAGGATTCTAAAACGAAAAATTTTCTGAACCCCATCACAGAAAACTCATCGAACAACAGCACCGTTGGGTACCTGTACGGTTTGATCAGAATAATTCTAAGAAGAGAATTCTGAAGTACCAGTATACTCTGCAAATGACATTTACAAGTACTACCCCATATCAACAATCCATAATTTACAAGTGGGAAAGCCAAGCAAAGTAAATACAAATTACAAGTACAAAAAAATTAATCGTATTTGAGCTATACTGTGAATGATCTTCCAGTCGACGTCTTCATCAATCAGCCGATTTTCGTAAACATTTTTCTGGATATTGTGGAGTTCATCGTTTCCAAAGCGAATAATTTCCCATTGTGAAATTAACCCTCACAACTCCGTGTGGGACTTTCATTTCATAAGGTGATAGCCACTGCACATCAGTGATAGCTTTGTAATATCGTGCACAACATTCAACATTTCTATTCGATAAGAATTGCATTGCCTTTAAATCAAGAGTATGTTCGAACGATACCATCTCCTCCGGGCACATGCGTGATCCGTCCCCTTTCCCACCGCGCCTGAGATACTTCCAGTAACGAGGAAAATAGTCTAAGCATTTTCGGTAATAAGAGGTACCATATTGATTGAGCTCATCACTACTATTTGCCGAATATTTGCAGGACCGTGTCAATATAAAGGTAACTCGAGATCGTTCGTTGTTGTACAACCAAATTTTGGCGTACATTTGTATGTAGGGACATCCTAGGTAAAAGAAGGTCGACACTTCCTTAGAACACTCAAACTAATATGACATGGTTTATATGTCTTAGAAATGGGGTTCATTCCAAGTTCCCGTCCGACAGAAAAACGCTGCAAATTATTACACAATGGTTTATTATTTCTGTATTAGATAGGTAGCCCTTCTACGCAGATCATTGTTCTATAGTTATTAAACCCCTTATGTATATATTAGCATAGGATCCTGTTCTCTCCACTGTACTATCTCTTACAACTAGGTATTTTGAATGTTACATTTTTACATTCCAATCAGAACCTCCCCTTTTGAAGGGAGTTTTCCATAGCCCCCATACTGTCTCAAAGATATCCTGAATACACATCTGCATGTCACAATGTATCAGCGTGTAGCGTAGATACATTGATTTCGGTATCACGTACGTAGCAATAGTTTGAGCATTGGTGGTGTTCCCCCCTTACTCATAGCCTAGTTTAAATATGCTCTTTAAACCAAAATTCTATTCAAAACTGACTTCCCTCCTTTCTGCGATCAGTTGCATTGCATTGCACAAGAAGCCAAAATAAGTCACCGGTGCTTAGTTACATCTCAACCCTTATTGCGACCCCTTCAGAAGGACAATCCACCTGGCGCCAAAACCTATCGCCCCGGACTGCAACGCAAAACGAGTTGGGAAGTCCACAAAACTATGTTTTTAGGTTAAGTCGGGTTAAGGAAGTCTTATTATAGCCGGGCCGACTGCATATGGGTCCTCCCCTTTTCGCCCAGCTGTAAAAGGATATGCGTTACGCAAGTGGAAGAGTTGAGTGTCGGAATACGAGGACGGCCAGGACAAATGCGTCGGAGAGCTCTAGAGCTACAGTTGTATGGCCTGCACTTGAAAGGCTGCGCTTCCGAAAGAAGGATTCGAACTCATCCAACCTACAAATAAAGGTAGGCATTACCTGCACCCACTCAGAAATATCGGCTGCTTTACTCTTATTGCTTCAAAAAACTTACATAATGTTCTGTACAGATATTTATTGACACACAAAATGTAGATTATAAGTACCTACCAAGTAAATGTGCGTTGTAGAGGAGTTTTTTGAAATCTTGAACTGAGTTGAATATATGAAGTATATGCTTCACGTAGGTACTACAATACATGCGTAAGTCTTAGGCGCCCTCTTTTTAAAAACCTGACTGTCCGGGCCAAAACCGGACACCTGGCAAACCTGGTATGAAGGGGCAGCTCTCGACTCAGAGACGGGTGTGTACCCGTTGAAGGTTAAAAAGTTATTCAATACTTCATTTTCTTCTGATTCCTGGTTTTCTCGTAGAAGCGTGAATCATACGTGTGTACTCTGGTAGGTATAGAAACAGTGTAAACGACGTCACGCTCCTTGACGACTGTTAATCACCAGCTCAGCCAAGCGTATCAGTACCAGGTCGAGGTGATCTCCTAAAAATTATTGCCTTCATGACGAAAGTAACTTAAGAATCAATGTCTTGCACCCCTATCCAATTTAGTCACTGTTATCATCCCTGTTAGGGCACGGTGAATACGAGTTCAATTTTCCACAGATATAAAATTAATGGCTTTTGTACTGTCATTTCGAATAATGAACATCCGAAGATTGATCTCTACAAATGATGACGTATAGGGGGGATTATGCCAAATTGTACACCATCTTACTTTTCCATTTGTGTCGTTGTATTTTAAAGATTTTTAGCATGAGTACCTATGCTTTAGCGGGGACCTAACTGCCGAAAAACGTTATATGTATATTATGAGATTGGAACGAAAGTTGCGCGATACCGATAAACATCCATTGCTAGGGAGTGATGTATGCTAGCAACCTGGTATAATACACACTCATAATAATTCGATGGTTTTTTTGACTCGGTCGATGTTCAATTATTCAGGATTATTTAGGACCTCACCAGTCGTTTGAATCTCTGCTTTATTTGCAATATTTCGGTGCCTTTGATGAGCCACCCTCTTCAGGCATGGATATCACAGTCGTGATAGAGACTTGCTACTTATGGTAGTAGCACTTAGTGCTTAAAGCACTAAGTGACTACTACCATAAGTAGCAAGTCTCTATCACCACTGTGATATCCATGCCTGAAGAGGGTGGCCCATCAATGGTACCGAAATATTGCAAATAAAGCAGAGATTCAAACGACTGGTGAGGTCCTAAATAATCCTGAATAACTCATAATAATAAGACAAGAAAATTCAATAATGCAAATATTATTAACTTCAATAAATAATGCCAGACGAATGAGAGCGAATGGGAATTTAACGAAGGAAGTTACGAAACCTTGAATTGATGTGACGTGACTTTATGAATTGATGTGACGGGGACGGAACATCGTCCTCAGATGCTGGTTTCCTCTTAAAAGACGGTAGTGATATCCTCCGTGTGGGGGATGACGTAGTTATGCGTTCGTACAGCATAAATCTCACATTCATATCCAACGTGATACCACACTGGGTAAGTTTGAATCCGGTAAACTGGACAATGATGGCTGTGTGCCTTTCAGGAGTTTTTCCAGTTTCCATCCTGCACCTCATCTACCCCAACTGCTTCCATCGAGTCAACATCAATTTTTGAAGCATGATGCATGGAGGTGAATATTCTAACTCCGAATACACCTGGAACCTGGTCCATTATTTGTTAGTTCGGTATCACTAAATAGCTTTTGCTCGAACCGTTTAATTGACTCTGATATATCATTGATGCTAAATCGGTAAGCTGCAGCGACAAGTTCGTTGATGGAGTAGCTTCGTTGATACATATGATTACTCGCTCGATAAACTGTTGCATAAGCTCCTTCCTCATCGATGGTTCAACGTCGCCGATCGATAATTAACGTTCCTCGGTCGATAACTGATCGATTCTTGACGTTCTAGGCTAAAGCATATTCATGTTTTGTAATTTTGGTTGAAGGCTCTAAGTAGAACTCACGCGAGGCGCGACTCGCCGAGTTTAATCTCATTTGTTTCAAAATGTGGGGAAAGTTCAAATTCACAGAAATCCAACTTTTGGTTTATTATTTTCAATATAAAACATTTCTAATTGACCAAGAAACAAAGGTTAACCATTAACCCAACTCTTAAAATGCATAGGTTTACCTATAGTTTTAACCTACTAGAAAACCGAATGAGATTGAGCCGAATTAGCTGAAGTTCAACCTACTCCTGCACGTCTTAGTTTTATTTTTTAGTTTTGGGGTTTTTATTCGCTATAAGGGTTAACTATGGTCCTCACTGCATCCCTTGTATATGTATATGTTGCTAATAAAAATGCAGATTCCGATCTACGAGCAATAAAGAGATGGATGAATATCAACACCTTAACTGTCAGCGCCGATAAATCAGCCCATATGACCATTCCGAGGAAAACATAGCACAAAGGAACAGAGTAGCAAGAAGAACGAAGTCTTCGATATCACAGCTGCAGTGGAGATCCTTGTCAATGCCTAATATTATTAGAAAAACTGGTAACTTAAAATACCTAGGAATCATGATTGATAACAAGATGAAATGGGATGTTCATGTACCTACTGGTATCGATACTTCGGAAGTATCGAACGTTCCTAGGTGCGTCCCGAATGCAGGTGGTTAACTGATACGCTGTTGCTCGGCGATATTGGCCTGCAGCAATCGTATAGAGTGTGGGCCATTTAACTCTCAACTTGTTTTTTTTATTGTTTTATTTTGGCATTAAGTACAATTGTGTTCACAGTCATGTGGTTAATATATATATTTAGTTACATTATAATTTTATTTTAGAATTTCTTAACAAATTCTACAATTCTCTGTAAATTAATAAATTCTTTGATGCTAGGATAAAGTTGTAATTTAAAATAATTGAGGTTCTTTTTGACAATGCACTGAAAAAGTTTGCTTTATTCCCTTCTTGCGTCGCACATTCCGTTATTAAGTGTTTAAGGGTTCAATTTGGATGCCCACGTGCTCGGCATTGAGGTGACTCCAGTTGTTGGGTCCGGTACAAATATTGTTCGCGAATTCCGTAGTCAACCCTTAATCTGCATATTGTTCTTCCGAGACTTTTATTAACTGGTTTTTGTTGAAGAACCAAGAGTATTTGCGGTTTTGGGAAGTGTTGGTTTTGTTTGTACAAAACAATCAACATTGGAAGAGTGAAGAACAGCTTAATTGGCCGATTACAAAGACTCCTTGAAATAAGCGGAGAACAAGAAAAAAACATAATATTTGTATGGGGGAAGCTCATCCAGGATTGTTTGAAAATGAAAGGGTGGATCAATAAGCCAAACAAGGAGCGGAAACAGGAAGAATATTGAATACCCCGGTCTTGACAGAGGAACTGAAGCCATCAATTGCCAAAAAATATAGAGAGAAATGGAGACAATATATTCAATCACACAATGCTCTCATCATGTTAAAATCGTATATGTATTAAGTATTTTAGGGGTTTGAACGACGTTTTTGAAGCCCCCCCCCCCCCCCCCATCCAGTTTCTCATTTCACTAACCTTCCTCAATATCTTTTACCTCTCACCCGGTTTTCAGTTTCAATCAATCGGAATTTCTTTTGTTGACGCCCACAGTTTCGTTTCCTTCCTCTTTACAGAGCTCGCAGATCGAGTCGCGCGTGTCAAGTGAATAGAGATCCAATCCCTTTATTTTCCATTGGACGGAAATGGGGAGCTCCGAAGAAAAAACAAAAACAAAAAAAAGCAAAGGGTTTTTTTTTGGGGGGGGGGGGGGGGGGTTTCTGGGAGGGAAAATGTTTTGGGAATTTCTTTGAGTGTAACGCGCTTCCTACAGCGATCCTAAAATAGATTATAGACGTGAAAATGGAAGAACAAGGTGAAAAGTGTTTTATTTCTTTCAACAATAATTTAAACATATTGGTGAAATATTGGTAGGGACGTCTCTTTGTATAGGTTTTATATGCTTTTGGTGTGGATGGCGAATAGATCGTGATTTTACTGGTTGTACTCCAATTAATATAGATTATACTTCAAGATGAATATGTTACAAGCTGAACTGTTTTTTACATATTGGTTGAAAATATCACGATAAATCGGTATCCCTAACTCCAAACACTGAAATTTTAAATTACTGAGAATTACTGAAAGAAATCTAATTCTTCGAGCAAAATAGTGTTGAAAATTCGAATTAAAGATGATACCCCAAAATCAACTGAGAACCGCGAATTTTTTTTTGTTTTTTTTTCTTTTTCAAAGGTTTAAGCCGCACCTCAGCCAGAAGGGTCATTAGCGACATTGAACAAGTTGTCCGAAGGGACACTGGATGTAGCACGATTCTAAGGGGAGCCATGTTGCCATCCTCGACAAAAAAGGAGCGCCATCATGGACTCCACTGGCAACTCGGAGGGGGAAAAAATGAGGGGCACAGCGATGACTAATGTTAAGCCCCAAAGTGGATTAAAAAAAAACCCCAAAAATAAAATAATACAACTAAGACTAGATGTAAAATAGGCTAACAACTATATACATGCTATTATATACAATCAGCTAAGTGAAATAAAACTACGACTAGATGTATATAAATATATCACAGATCAGATATCACAGTTCGTAGTAGAGCTCAGCGGCTCTCAGGTACAACAACAGGGATCAGACCTTGTCTGGTCCGGATAAAACGTCAACCCACTGAGGGGGCTGATGCTGGACTCGGAGGTCCACAACGGCTGGGCAGTCCTCCAGAAAGTGGCGGATGTACAGATCTGTCCAAGACCTGTTTATTTTTCTTATTTGTATTTTTTCTTCGAATTATTCTATACTACCCTTGTATTGGGCTTTCCCGTATAATAAATAAATAAATAAAAATGTACCTACAGACTGAGTGAGATTGCTATTTCATATTACCCTCTTCCCGTACAACCCTCTCTCCACCACTAAATGGTTGTATAGCGGATCAAACCTCTGAAAGGCACTCCCACAGGACAAATGTAGCCTATGTTTCATATTTCATCAAAATCTGGACTAGAATGAATAGTGGGGTAATCTAAGTTCTGCCCATACCATCTGCCAGATTTCTGCTTCCTTCTCTCTCCCTCATTCAGTTTACTTGAAGTCAGTGCTTGAATAATATTGTTACTATTGTAACTAGTGATGTTAGCTATGATGTATGATTTCTAATTACTTATTACCACTTCTAAATTTAGCTTGTAATAGATTATAAAGTCTTATTGACAGATTTTTCCAATTCGATCCTTTGTTATTTGAGCCTTGTAGATTTTTGAAGTTACAAGTTTGACCTTCAGTCCTGATGTTGTCAATCCTAGTATTATCTTATCACCATAAGAGCCTTATCAAGTATAGCTTTGTGTCTTAATTTCTTCAGTTTCGACCCCTTCTGTAACAGTATTCATTGTACTCTGTATCAATTGCATTACATCCTTTTCACACGTGTATTCTCGTTGATTGGAACCATTCATTCCAGTGATGACTGCTAGCACACTACAGTGATCACTACTCTGTTGTCTTGAAAAGTATTAGCTTCTGAGGTATCACCGCCAAATAATGGAAGAGGGCATAGAAAGGGTGAGAGGATTGGCTAATGAGCTCATCGCAACTTTAGGTGTCCTGGTTCCATCTCTCCCCCTCAATCTGTTCAAATTAATACTGTGCTTCATGAATGAAAATGATGACACTAGTGATGACAGCTACGAAGTATAATTTCTAAATAGTGTACTACTCCTACATTCAGCATGTATTAGCTGCTGAAGTATTATTGACAGTTTCTTTCCAACTCAATCCTTTGTGTTTAGTGCCAGATCCCCTTTAATTCTCAGGTTCCTTTTGCAATATATGATCAATTGACCTTGGGCATCAAACTCATCCATTTTGATAATTCATGGTCCACTTTTAACATTTTACCAGATGCCCAAAGGACACTTCGTCAGGTTGGAGGAAATTGGCTGAGGAGAACTGGCAGAAGTGGGTAAGCAAAGAGATATAGAATAGATCTATTTTTACATATTTGGCATCAGGCAACTCAGGGTTTATGTCCCTCCCAGAGTATGCAAAGAAAATTAAGTTTGAGCCTACAGTATAAAGAGGGTTAGGAGGAGGACAATGCTGGCCGTTCTACTTTGTTACTTACCTCGGCGCGTTTCGTTATTGCAGAGGCGGCTAGTCGGCTTTTTTAATGCTTGACAATCTTTTTCTAACCAAATTTTCACACAATAGTACGTAAAGTCACACTGTGTAAAGAAATTAATGCTTGTTTCATTTTGAAGTTATTGTAATTGCTAAATTTTTAACTAAAATTAGTTAATGATATCGCCTACATATCAATTTTTTTTCGAACGATGAGGCCTAAAGACGTTTTATTAACTATTAGCAACAATTTTTCATGTGATAACACAATGCGTTAAGAGGACTTGGCATCTCATCACCTTGGCTGCTGTCGAGAAGGTAAAGGACCCGCAGATCGGCCGGGGGAGCCCGCGGGTTCGCAGTCGCCATTGTCCCGTCCATTGATGTTTTTTTGACCCCGAAAACCTGCGTGTCGTAGTTGGGGGCTCTTTGTCTTGTGCCCGCTCACTTTTGGCGGTCATTAACTCCACCGACTCCCCCCCACTGAACAGCCAATCGCCCTCCTGACGCCTCGAGCACTGGATAACCTTCGTTTGGCTTTGAGGGCAACAGCGGCCACCAGCCATCCGTATGTATAGAACAGGTTGTATACAGCTTCGTTCTCAGGAGCTGTTCTGACAAAGTCCAGAACTAGTCAGAACTGAGCCAAATCGTACCTTAAGCCCGTATCACACTTGCATTTTTTCAGCTTTTTTCTCGAATTTTTAAGCTCCAACATGAAGATGGCAAAGCGCTTTTTTTCCAAGGTCAGCTTTTTCGACCATTGCGCATCCTGGCGGAGCATTTTTAAACTCACTTGGGAAAATTGAAACGTTCTAATTTTTACCTAAACGTGAAAAATGCTAAAACGTAACCCTTGGAAAGGTAGCAATTCAATGGATCACCCCAAGGAGCCCTAACCTGACAGACTTAATTTAAAACTGCATTCCGCCAGAATGCGCTGTTTTTGCACTTATTTCTCCTTAAAATGAGATAAGATGGAATGAAAATGAAATGTATTCCTCCAACATTACAAGAATACATTTGTGACAAAAAGTATAGAAAAAAAGAAGTGTAAAACACTATTTGAATGATCAGATCCACTTAATTGACTAGAATTTCCCCACACGTAGAACATATTCCGTGCTGCGTGGGGGAGTTAACTCCCGATTTTTACATGGATATGCGTTGCGAACTAAAAAGAATCCTTCCTACAGATTGGGGGGAAAAAACCGCGAAAAACCACATTCAATTTATAATAGTAAACAACTTGGATCATTGACTCCAAACATTACTGCATATAAATACTTTTAAATATGTTTTCACAAATGAATTGTCCCTGAAAAATATGCCAACTAAAAACAATTTTTTCATTTGCTGATCTTTTATAATTAGTAGGGTTGGTTATAGTAGAGGGTGCTTTTCGCAGTTATAGCGGCATACTATAAAAAATGTGGCGTGCTGTACTTTTTAAACGTGACTGAGGAGTAGGTATAATATTCTGCGTAGTAGATCGAAAAGAATATGCACAATAATTGGACATAAGTCCGTAATTGAACAAATCCGGATGCTTGTGCGTAAACAAGAGAGCAGACTTGACATATAATTGGCCAACAGAGAAAACCTTAGTCATCGAGGATAAATCAGTTGTCGGAAACCTTTTAGGTTTTTTAACTATGATTTTTATGATCGCCTTTGAGCTGCCACCAAATGACACAACAGTGATGGGAAGGCTCCACCCCCACACAACTATGCCAAAGCTCAATATACTCTGTGTCACCGATTTGTATACAATTAAAAGATGATCATAGCCGAGACTATTCCTGACACTGTAGTATACGTAACGTACCAGGTTCATTACTTTTTTAGTGAGAGACAGAACGTGCTCCTCCCATTCAAGATTTTCATCCACAATGACGCCCAAGTACCTTGCAGAGGCCACTCTTCCCATTATTGCAGCTGTGACGTTTAAAAACATGCTGTATATGCTATATATTTAGGAATTTCGAAAATACCAAATATTTCGTTTCGTGACTTCAACATTCACAGCTGACCTCGGAAAACAGCACTTTGCCCTCTTCACGTCCGAGCATTAAGAACGCGAGAAAAAAGGTGAATAAATGCAAGTGTGATGCGGCGTTTAAGAAGTGTTTCCGAACTAATGGTACCGCTGCGAACGATTTTGAAACTCTGGAAACGCGCATGCGTAAACGAGCGTCCAAGATCCGACAGTTCCAGAAAACAAACAGAAACTGTCAGAGAACCGGTTAGAGTCCCAGTTAACATTAATTTGTGTGCTTTGTGAGATTTGTGATTTTCTAGTATATAACGAGTCGAGCAATGAGGGTGTTGTTTTGTTCATTTTCATCTCCTGCCTGCCCTGATTACTCTATACCAGCGTTTCTTAAAGTGGGGTACTGTCCAGGGGGTACTTGAAAAGCTCTGTGTATTGCAGGGTTTTAAATCTACAATGCATCGTGAAAAAAAAAATAATAATAAAAAATAAAATAATAATAAATTAATAAATAAATATAAAAACATTTGCTGAAAAATAACCTCAACGGCTCCACAACCACATTTACAAAACAGTCTCGTACTTGGTCCTTCTTTATCCGTATTCGTTTTGAAACGTTTTTAATCTACACCTGCGGTCACGCTGAAAGAAAAGCAGTCAAATACGCTTTCAACAATCACGAGGGAGGTATAAAACGTAAAAGATGAGTGGAAATTCCAGTTTCGGAGCTAACCAAATTTTCATTTAGGAACACAATGTTTCTGCCACCTTGGTAGATTCAGAGCAATAACAGCATGTTGGCATGTTTTTAAATTGTTTTCTTTTTTTCAGGACAGACAAGGGAACCATGTAATCAGACGTTGGAGTCCAACACGCGAAGGCAGCTGACATTTTTCAAATTCGTCTCTTTTTCTCTAAATGGGAAGTTCCAATCCACAGATTTATAATCGTTCAACGACTGCTCTGACGAAAAATTGCAGAATTGAAGGGATATGAAGGATAGGAGGAACAGCAATATCACAAAGGGTATTTCAGATAGTTCAGTTCAGTCTTTATTTCATGCTTTGCGCACAATTTGTCCATAACATCGTCATTACATAATTTTTATGGAATTTAACAATAACATAGCTCGAACACGTCAGCATTATAATCAAGGTGTTGTGGGGGCATGCGGTAACCCCCACGCCGGCCGGGCGCATCCCGACCGGCCCCAGGCCCCACCCACCATGGCGGCTTCCCGGACCAGGCAACTGATGATGGAAACCGCCAGCGGGAGCAGAAGCTCTCTCCACCACCAGACACCCGTCCAAAATGTAACGTAAACACGCTCACTTTGCTCCACGCAATGCAGCGCATTCACCAAAACAAATCAACGCCAATGGGAGGCCGCCGCCCAGGACCAGCCAGGCAACCAGACCGAGAGGAAAGAAACAACAAACACACACACACACACACACACACACACACACACACACACACACACACACACACACACGATTTAATATGATTTATGTATTACAAACAACTATATAATAATTTTATTTAAAATGTGGTGTTGAAGAACAAATTTGAGTTGATTACGAATTTTGATTATTTAATGTTACTATTTTGTGAAACGCATGTAATAAGAAATTGGGGCATGCGGAATAAACGGCCTTGATGCAGGGTTTACTGTGTCAAGGGAAAAAAAAAAAAAAAAAAAAAAAAAAAAAAAACACAACAGTCCCACACTAATTATTTACATTCACGCTCCAGATACTTACCTATAATAAAAAATAACAATATGATATAGAAACTGAAAACAAACAACGAAGAAAAATAAAAATTTTGAAAAGCCGATAACAAGATAATTTTAAAAACACCTAAAATATCACAGACCTAAGACTACTAAGTACTACAGATCATGCGAGAGTACAATACATAATATCCTCCGCTTGTGTCATAATAAGTTAAGAGCAAGTGACGGTCAGATTTTGTGACGGTCACAGGCCTGGAAACGATTTTAGAGATAATTTCTGATCAAAAGTTCCTCCGAGAGATATTTTTAAACGCTTTGTTTCCGAATTATTTAATTGTCAAGATTTTGTTCGTGTTTTCTACCCTATGACATTAAAACGGCCACAACTCCCTTAAAAACTTGCGAATTCAAATTTGATTACACCGTTGGAAAGAGCGCTAATTTTCTCGCTCCCAAAGGGAAAACCAGATTTTTTTCAATCGGAAAAAATGTGATAAAGTTCCAGTCATACAGCATGATTGTGTTCGTAAATTATCGGGTGTATAATGTTAAATTGTTATGAAATTTGATCTTTTTGGATGCAAAGAAATTGTTTAACTACTAATTATATTACAAAAAACGTATTCTAAATAATAATCTGCTATTCAAAAAGTAATTTTGGATTTTTAGCTTATTTCGCAGTTTAATTTTTATTAAATTTAAGTAGGTACCTACCTACATCAATGAATGTACTAATGAATGAATGTTATATGTTATAGTTAATAAACTTTACTTGAGTAATATTCTGCTAAAAATGATAGATTTCGCTGACCAATTTTGGTTCCGTGTCTCTCAGTCTATTTGTCTGTCTGCGGTAAATCCTGGTCACGCACGAAACTATACCTAGTTTTCAAGGATTTAGCGGGTTACCTCCTAGACGGTCCCATATAATTTTCAAGGCCGCCAAATCAACAGTAGTCTGTGCGCATGCGCATACGTGAATTTCTCATAACGTCGATTTCTTATCGTCTGCTTGTCCGATTTCGTTTAAACTCGGTAGGTAATTGGGTACCTACATGTTCAAGAAAAACGCCCTATAAATTATATCGCAATTGGTAAAGTAATGTCCATTGTGCTTGGTTGAAACTGATATCGGTTGACACAGGCAAAACTCCGAGTCTAATGAAACGATTTTATTGAAATTTTCAGGGATAGGGCGGGATAGCTTCTAGACAGCCCCCCACAACTTTAATTGCCGTCACATTAATGGTAGTGTGCGCATGAGCAATCGTTAATTTTATGTAACGTCGATTTATTTTCATCTATTAGTCTGATTTCGTTCATACTTGAGGGTTAGATAGATATATGTGTTCTAGGAAAATTCCCTATGAATTATATCGTGGTTGGTGGAGTAATAACTAAAGCACATGCGCAAATCTAAAAGTGAACGACACAAGCAAAACACCGAGACTAATGGACCAATTTTTATGAAATTTCCAAGAATTGTGCGGTTTAACTCCAAGACGGTCTTCTATGAATTTCCTTGCCGTTGGATTGATATCTAGTAGTCTGTGTTCAAGCTCAAACGTTAATTTCTTGTATCGTCGACTTATCAATCATTTCGACTCGTACTTTGTTCTTCAACTAATTCTATACGCCCGTGTTACAATAATTATGTGAGGAAGCTATACTGCTCGCCCAAATCGGCAGACGTTTCCATTTATAGCAATTTTCAGTAAAATGAAACCTTTTTTCTATCAAATGAAACTTCGTACCGACTAAATGAAACCTTGTTCCATTCAAATGAAACTTCGTACCTTCCAAATGAAATCTCGTACCTACCAAATGTATAATGAATGTCAACAATCGGGAATGGGGTCGGAACTAATAAAGCGCCTCTATCGCCGAGCTTTCGAAAAATATATTTTCTTCATCAGGGCTCAAGGGCTCTTAGTGCTGATGAGAAGCGCCACCCCTCACAGTCACAACAGATATACAATATATATCATACAGATATACAATAATATTTGGAACTACCAAATAAAACCGTTTACCCATCGAATGAAACCATTTACCAACCATATGAAACCATGTACCAATCAAATGAAACCTCTTATCAACTAAAGACACATTTTTCTTCAAAGAAATGAAACCTTACTTCAATCAAATGTAACTTTTTCGAGTCATCCAGAAAAAAATAACATTCTTTATTTCAGATTTAAGCTAAACAAATTAAGACAGAGTCACTACAAATCAATTTAATGAAGCGGTGTGGCAGCAGTTTCATCATTATGTTTATGAGGAAGTTGGAGCAGTCTGTCGCGGTGATCAATATTATTGTGGATCAAAGAGTTTCATTTGATTGAAATGAGATTTCATTTGTTTGAAAAAAGAAAAGTTTCATTTGCTTAAAAAGAAGTTTCATTTGGTTGGTGTAAAGTTTTATTTGGTAGGTACGAGGTTTCATTTCATAGGAATAAAGTTTCAATTGGTTGGTACGAGGTTTCATTTGATAAGAACCAGGTTTCATTTGATCGGTACAAAGTTTCATTTGATAGAAAAAAGGTTTAATTTTACTAAAAAATGATATATTTGCTAAATGAAGTAGGTAATCTTATTAGGCGTACTATAGTTTTCCAGTATCAAGGACTCAATGTATTACCTATACTTTCCTTAAACTACATTCTGCCTTCCTTAAGTAGACTATACTAGAAGTTCATCTGATTAAGGAACTATTGCCAAAACTCAATCAGTATTTGGGCATTCGACATTTCCTGACACAATTAAGGAAACGTTGTATAAAGGTTTCTTTACCAATAACTTGCTTGTTTTTGTTTAATTTTAGCCCCAGAGTTGAAGAGGACGAGTCTTTTTCGGGAGTCCTTTGTGCTCCAGTTATCGTTCAATATGGTAATTAGTGAAAAGTCAAGGTCTGAGGCGGCGGAGCGGAGCGGCCTGCGGGTTTGAGAGGGGGAGGGCGTAGCCTCTGCGTGAGGGAGCGGGGCGGAGGGGTGAAGTAATGGGGAGTTTTAGGGGGGGATATGGGGGCGATGGGGCAATTGCGTGGTTGAAGTGGTGCTGGGGGGGTTCTCGGTCAAGGTCGGGCAAACCTTCCCTCCCGGGCCACTTGGGCACGCCGACCCCCGGGGCTCCCCCCCCCCCCCCCCCTTCTCCCACCCTCTCATCCTCTCGTCGTCGTTCTCTCATCGTTCACCGCCATTCCCTCTCGCTCCCATCATCTCGCTCGCTCTCCTCCCGTTTCCAACTCAATCGGTTCACTTGACGTACAACATCGCGCGCCGCGGAGGTTTCGATCCCGATTTATATTGTAATACTTTAGAATAGAAAAGAATATAGTTTATTGGTAAAAAAAAACTGAAATACAACTTACCAACGAGTACATCAAAACCGAAAACCCTGCAAATTATTACACAAAGTATTATTTCTGTACTAGTGGAAAAGCCCGTGTCACCACGGGATGCAAGTACAAACTTTAATTATGCAAATAATTGTGTAATAATTTGCGCGCGTAATTTTGTAATAATTTAATTTTGAGGTACGTTGGCTGCGATGTGTACGGTCAAATTTGCGGAGCAAATTCGGCAAGTATGCAGCTATTGGGTTTTTCACGTGTGGCTGGTCGGTAGGTGCGTGCGGGCCAATGGTTTTATTGTCGAGTGCGATGACCTCATCGTATAATGACCCTATTGGCTAATCTATTGGCCGTTATCGAACTACCTATATATACCAATATCTCCCCAATGATTTTTTAGTTTCCATGGATACCTCAATTTTAAATAATTCTACAACTTTCCCTCGTTTTTGCATTTTTTCTTGTTTTTTAATATGAAGGAATCTGATTTATAACTTGGTAGAATTATCTGCACCAGTTTTCTTCATGCCGGTCAGTTTAAAAAAAATTTGAAGAGAATCGGTGCAGGCGTTCAAGCGTTATCACTTTGTATGTATCCTATTATTATAATAGATTCTATGCAGATCACTGGTCTATAATTATTATTAAGCCCCATATATCATGTACCACATGGTGTGATTGAATAACTTGAAAAACGGGCCCAATTCCGTTTTAAAGTGCGCAAATTGTGAGATACATAGTTTTTGAAGATATTCAATTGCCACATGTGATACAAGATTTTGGGGTATATTTTCACGCTGAATCATATTACGAGTATAATGATGTTCATTTATTGATATTTGCTACACCAACTTGCAAAACCACCGAAAAAAAAAAAAAAAAAAAAAAACGCTGCAAATATTACACAAAGGTTTATTATTTCTGTATTAGATAGCCCTTCTACGCAGATCATTGGTCTATAATTATTATTAAGCCCCATATATCATGTATCACATGGTGTGATTGAATAACTTGAAAAACGGGCACAATTCCGTTTTTAAAGTAAGCAAATTGTCAAATACAGAGCTTTTGAAGATATTCAATTGCCACATGTGATACAAGATTTTTGGGTATATTTTCACGCTGAATCATATTATAATGATGTTCATTTATTGATATTTGCTACACCAACTTGCGAAAACACCGAAAAAACGCTGCAAATTATTACACAAAGGTTAATTATTTCTGTATTAGATAGCCCTTCTACGCAGATCACTGGTCTATAATTATTATTAAGCCCCATATATATCTAGTGAATGATTAAAACTTGGCGCATGGTGCCTCCCTAAAGGTTCTCACCTTTACAACTCAGGACCCCACAATTTTACGGTTTATAGTAGATGAACGTTAAAAATTGTCAAAAAAAAAAAGAATAATTTCCAGTTATGGTGAGCGTTTACAATTACTATAACCAAGATTACCTTCTCAACCAAGTGACAACACAACAAGCGGCATTGTTAACTACGAGTATATCCATTTATAACATGAAATGTTCAGAGGATGTGCGGGCTAGGGGGTAGACGGTCCCCTATCAGTTTCATCGTTCTTGACTCAATTTCACTCTGCGCATGTGCAAACGTAAATTCCATTATGTTCAATTTTTCCACGCTCTAGTAGTCATCCGATCTCGCTCAAATTTGGATGATAGTTGGGGAATGACGATTTGATCATCCCATATCAATTTCAACATGATTGTATCATTACCTAATAGCCACTTCGAGTGCTCCAATGTGAAATACTTGTCATGACATTAAGCTTATTTTACACAGTTTTCATCCGATTTTGATGAAATTGTCAGGGAATGTGCGGGTCAAGGAGTAGACGGTCCCCTGTCCGTTTCATTGTTGCCAAATCAATACTTCACTCTGCGCATGCGCAAACGTAAATTCCATTATGTTCAATTTTTCCACGCTCTAGTAGTCATCCGATCTCGCTCAAATTTGGACGATAGTTGGGGAATGACGATTTCATCATCCCATATCAATTTCAACATAATTGTATCGTTAACAGCTACAGTGTAAGCGCCTATGTGAAATACTTGTACTTAATGACCTTAATTTCCACAGTTTTCATCTGATTTTGATGGAATTGTCATCGAATGCGTGGTTTAGGTTGTAGATGGTTTCTGCGCTTGCACAAACGTAAATTACATTGAGTATCATTTTTTTCGTTTTTAATTGACCAATTATGACATTTGACGCTACTTCTTTTCCGCTATGGAATTTTTCAAGATCATTTAAAACTTCTCAATGATCTATACATTCATGATAGGTAAACGAGGAAGCTATGTGCCGCCCCCAACTTGGAAGACGTTTTTTCTATTCATTCAACTCTCCGTAGATTTGGCAACCCTCGTCTTAGCAGCCTTCTTCAACCGCATCCACCTATTGAGTCTGACGACCTTCTAATTGGGGCAAACCCGCTCGCTTTCGTTCGAATCATTCGGAGCTGAATAATTCATGAACACATCGCATGTACATATCGCGGCCGCAACTGTGAGAGCTGTGGCATATGTTCTCTGCCGTCGACGGCAGCTGCCAAGTTTGACCGTTTCATTCCTGTCTTCCGTTTTCTTCGTACGTAATTCATTCGGCTTCCGTTCGTTTGGGGGTTTCGTCCGTTGAAAATTTGTAGTTTTCGCCTTCTCACTTCTGAACCCAATTAGAACTTTGTAGAAAAAGAAGAGTAGGGTTAACCTGTACACTTACATTCGAACGCTCATGAAAATTGACGTTATCATCCTGGAGTTTTTTTTCTCATAAAAATGCACGAAAATAACTGAGGTATGGTTGATTCTAAGCTCCAAACCGGCCTGTCCTGAAGTTTTTTTTTACGCAAACAGTAAAATTACGATGCCTGCTTGGTCGAGAGCTGAAAAATGCATTAATTTGGTGCTCACTGGTGGTTTGGCCGCCAGCGAAGAGGCGTATCAAAATCTCAATACGATGGTAAAGGCTCTTTTGGCCAATTCGTGTGCGTTTCGTGCAGTTCCAGTCATACAGCATGATCATAATGTCAGAATGTTCGTAATTTTTCGCTTTCGTTAAATTATTTCGTAATTATTCGTTTATTTGTGTGGGCGGAAACTCTCAACTATTGAATTGAGCAAAAAAGACATTGTTCTAATAATCAGAAATGGACGGACTTATGGAAATAGAAGGTAACCGACAACAGCTAAACTTTTCGGAATCATCGATTAAAGTTTTTTAGTCAGGCTGGGTTTTATCGACCACTGAGTTGAATGTAAAATGTTTCGGGTTTCTCGAGGTTTGGTCAATGAAAAGTCTATATTCTAGGCCGACGTTTATAAATATTTATATTTCATCTTCAGGCCTGATAACAGAGGAGGGGTGTATAACAATTAGAATCTTCCTAATGTGGATGCGAGTTAAAATGAACAGACAGGATGAAAACTATGGTTTTTGTATACCTATAACTAACTTAGTACTAAATATATATATTGTTAATTTACCTTGAGAAACTGTATTTGGACGCTTACTTCATATCAATACTCGTCATAGAGCCTTTAGTAGGTAGCTATCTACTTAAACAACATTTTTGGGTATACTGAGAAAACTGGGAAAAAACTTTGGGGTATACTGACAAAACATTATTTAAGTTATAATGAACAGAGACAAAAATTGAAGTTATCAGAGGTATGTAACAGCAACGTACACCTCTTACGTACACCTCTCAAGTGTCCTCTCTATCGTACGTTGTTATTAGAGAGTTCCTAGTAGATTCGTCGGTCTCAATACGGCGTGCGGTGACGAGAAACATTACCGCACATTAAAGTCACGTCAAGTCCTTAACGGATCTAGTTGTAACGCTAAATCCATGAAAGGAGGAAATTTCCCCTAGGAGATTATTTGAGTCAATGGAAGGAGGTTATTTTAGACTTAGACGATTACGTTTTTTAAGGATTGCAATCCGTTAACGTATCTGTACGGAAGGATGCGTCACCGCAACTCATTGCGTCACGACGTATTGTGTTTTACGGATCTGCTAGGAACCCTCTATTGTTTGATACTGATGATGACCTATCTCTCGAAATCGACCTAACATTGTGACTCTTCATTTTCGTGAAATTAGACAACGTTCTTCTTTAACTTCCGTAACAGACTCCTGCTTAGTGCAGGAGCTCGAGGTGTTGTGTGCGGAATGTGTGGGGGCGATCTGTCTATCCGCCACTTCCTGGAGGACTGCCCAGACAGACCTCGTGGACCTCCAGTCCAGCATCAGCCCCCTCAGTGGGTTGACGTTTTATCTGGACCAGACAAGGACCATTCCCTGTTGTCGTATCCAGGCACGTAGCCAGGATTTTGCCTTGGGGAGGGTCCAGATCCCCCCCCCCCCCCCCTCGCCCACCGGCTCTCTTCCTATTTCAATAAATTTTAAAATACGAATTTTAAGTCACAGGAGAAGAAATGTTTTACAAACATGATGAAATACTATCTTTAATAAGGCAAAAATATTTAATAGGTCTTAGGTGCATAATAAGGATTTTAGGTGACAGTTAAAACAATTTTTTACAATCATGATAAATCTTGATCTTTATACAACAATAAAAGTTCAATTTTTAGGTATTTAGTTGATCATAAAATGTTTATAGTAAGATTTTTCTGTTTGCTTTTAAAGACATCAAATCCAGCACGTTATCAGCCGCGAACGACAGTGGATAATGAATTGACATCATGGTCAAATGAGAAAGGCGTTCGTTACCCATCTTATTTCTAAGGTATTTTTCTAATCTTAATTTCTAAGGTACTGCAGGATCCCGTAACGTAAAAGTTAGGAAGATATTGTGAGGAGTGTGGGGCGGAATAAAGAACCCCGTGACGCACATAGAATAGATAAATTTCCCATAGACTGCAAGATCCCATGAAGTAAATTTATGAATTTTCTAATCCCGGAACGGATGGTGATGTGTTGTGTGAATTTCCGCTCCGCAAGAAAATCGATTTTCGAAGCATTAGATCGCGTTTTTTTTATTTTATTTATTTATTTATTACCGAAAACCGATGGAAAACGTACCAGACAGGTTCACACTACCAGTCATACTTCTTCAAATTCCTACTTCGAAGTTGAGTGCCAAATTCTGTCTCATTCACTCATTCCAAAAATGTTAACTTAATTATTGTTATTGTTGTGATATCGTTGAAGCAACGTAATTATGTAGCTCAGTAACATGGATGATACCTTGGTGAATAGTCAAAGAGACAATGCAACCCAATGTCCCCATTGTTCTAGAGGCTTTACAAGAAGAGAACTCACTCTACATATACGCTCCAGACATCCAAATATTGCGAACCTGAATACCAACCGTGGTACTCAAAGTATAATATCAATACCAAATGCTCATCCTATTCAGAACTATTTCATAAGAGGCTACGGGGACGGGATGTTAAATTCTCCAGGAGGCTGGACCACATTAAGATGGGACATGCTGTAGCAGAGAGCCATGCGTCTGCAAGGAAAGCAGTACGAGTTGGAGCGGTCGGCGTGTCACTCCTCGCTGATGAAGTGAAAGGGCTAGCCGAGGGAATACGAGATTCGGGGAGAATTTTCTTCCTCTGTAGTACTGCCCTCCAGAGAGAGAAAGGAATATCTTCAGGGGAAGATGTCAGAAGGCTTCTGAAAACCATAATAAAAATTTGGAGTGCTGAAAGGTATGAAGAGTTGCTACACGGCAAGGCTTACACGGGTCGTTCAGGTATAGTGCTAGAGGCGTTGATCTGTCTTTAAGGTCGTATACATGACCCATGTCCGTGTACCGAAATATCTAACTTCTTATCTCAGGAATCTTACCTCTACGTATTGGAGCTATTAGCAGAACCTATGAGTATTATAAAAATAATATCTGAAGAATTTCACATCAGACGAATATTCTCTGTTGGTAGTTCGTGCTAGTGAAATAATAGATACTACCCTAACCATGAATAATTTATTGTTTAATTCATCAAAAAATTTCGGGGGGGGGGGGGGGGGGGGGGGTCCGGACCCCATGGACCCTCTGGCTACGTGCCTGTCAAGTATCAAAACAATCAAGATTGTTTGCGGGGGCCTATGGCTGAAGGATGCGTATGCTAATGGCGGCAGACTGGTAAGAATCCTGTGAATTTAATTGAAAATGATAAATCACCAAGAAAGTTACGAGCTAAGAAATGCTTCAGAAAATCGCAAATCCTTGGAAACATTGAAACGTCCAAAGAAACTGCAAAACTAGTGAGTGGTAAATTGAGTATATTATTTTATATACGAGAACTATCTACAAGTTCTTATCATAATATTAGGTAGCAGATATTTGATGAATAAGCTCTTAATACAATAAAGCTGACCTCAGAATCACTAATGTCTTTACCTCTACATATTGGAGCGATTAGCAGAACCTATGAGTATTATAAAAATAATATCTGAAGAATTTCACATCAGACGAATATTCTCTGTTGGTAGTTCGTGCTAGTTAAATAATAGATACTACCCTAACCATGAATAATTTATTGTTTAATTCATCAAAAAATTTCGGGGGGGGGTCCGGACCCCATGGACCCCCCCTCTGGCAACGTGCCTGTTGTCGTATCTGAGAGCCGCTGAGCTCTACTACGAACTGTGATATCTGATCTGTGATATATTTGTTTGATATATTTTTGTACAATCTAGTCATAGTTTTATTTCACTTTGGCGATTATATATAGTAACAAATATTTAGTGATTAGCCTATTCTAGATCTAGCCTTAGTTGTACTATTTTGTTTTTGACGTTTTTTATCCGCTCTAGGGACTTAACAGTGGTCATCACTGTTCCCTTTATTTCATCTTCCTCCAATTCACCAGTGGAGTCCGTGATGGTACTCCGTTTGGTGGTGGAGGGTAGCATGGCCCTCCTTGGAATCGTGCCACTTGCAATGTATGTCCCTTTGGACACCTTTTCAATGCCGCTAATGACCCTTCTGGTTGAGGTGCGGCTTAAACCACTAAATTAAAAAAATTAAATAAATTATTGGAACGGGTTTCCACCGTCGCAAGTGATTTAGTTCGTACAAACATAATAAACTTTTTTTTTTTTTTTTTTTTTTAGGAAACAGGGACCCACCATGAACCTTTCCGCGACCCACAAGTTGGGGACCACTGGTTTACGGTAATTATCGTACGTTGGCAACCCTGCCATTACTACGGTGAAGATAGAAGTGCTTTAGGAGGAGATTCCAGACAGCTATCGGGGTGACTGCCCTTCGGCCCTTGACACCCCCCCCCCCTCCCTT
The DNA here is from genome assembly GCA_030762985.1 of Adelphocoris suturalis. Lineage (NCBI taxonomy): Eukaryota > Metazoa > Arthropoda > Insecta > Hemiptera > Miridae > Adelphocoris > Adelphocoris suturalis. The sequence goes on from CM061044.1 coordinate 54,519,363, forward strand.
CACCCTTCGCGCTACCACCTCCTATCAATTTTCTTTCTACCAAGTACATTTACCTCAGGCGTTGAACCCTGGCAACCCCCCACCGCCACCTTTCCAGCTCAGACGGTCGTCAAATATTGGCGAACTTTCCGAGTGGTCGTCAATCAAACTTGATGGTTTTCCGGGCGACTGAACTGAGAAACCCGTTGAAATTCGCATCTCTCTTTACTTTTTACCTAACACAAAGCGTTCCTCTCGCACAACGCTGTTTGACCGTCAAACTGAGACCGCTGCAAATTATTACAAAAAGGTTTATTATTTCAATATTAGATAGCTCTTCTACACAGATCACTAATCTATAAATAACTTGCTGACCCGGTGCAATTTACTGCACTTAATAAAAAATAGAATTAGGTATAATGAAAAGTCAACTCAATCTGTTATGAGGAATTTCGTTTTTATTAATTAACTAGCCGCTCCGGTTCGCTTCGCTCGCCTCCAAGTCCAGCCGGGGGGGCAAGCCCCTCCGGACCCCCCCTTAAGTTTCTCGCTTCACTCGCAAGCTGTGGCTGTGTACATTCGATGGTCTTTTACCCCCCCTCCCCATCCTCGTGTATTACAAGTGAAACATGAAGGGGATGTTGCTTGTGTACGGAATTCAAACCCCCTAGTCGTGGACTTTCGTTTGAGCCCACACACGGATTTTCCAGTTTGTCTACCCCCCACCCCTCACAACCACCCCATACTGAGTAGGGGTTGCGCAATTTTGATGTGGCCTATATTTTGCGCCGGAAGTGGCTGGTCATATTAAAAAAAGAATCGCGCAAATCGGTCAATCCGTTCAAAAGTTATGGAGGTACATACATACATACAGACACTTTACCTACTTTATAGATATAAAGAAGGAGATTTACATTGAGGTTACAATACATTGAGGTAAACTATTTTATTTTTTTATTTTTTCGCCTCATGCATAAATAAATGCATTTCGGTAATCCGACCCTTGAACAGGGCACGTATATTTGGCCGTGTGAAAAACATGGTTCTTCTAAATTGATGACGCAGACTTAGAGCGTCTGTCCTTGCGATTTGTTGATGCACATCTCATTGCAAATGCAAGGCGGATAGGAAACTGCAAACGTTTGAATTCGAATGTTATGTATGTTGGAATCATTGGAACTCTCGGTATGAACACATTCTTAATGTCCCAAAGTGTCTCCCTATCAAATTTCAACTTCCTTGGGAGAACAGGAGAGAATTTAGGTCACTTTGCAGATTATGAAAGAGCCCATCATTTCAATCTTCTCTTGATGTCCCAGAGAGTCTCCCCATTAAATTACAAGTTCCTGAGCTAACGGAGAGAATTTAGCTCACTCAGCTGATCAGGAAAGACTCCATAATTTCAATCGCCTCTTACTGTCCCAGAGAGTCTCCCTATCAAATTTCAACTTCCTTGGGTGAACAGGAGAACTTAGGTCACTGTCAGTTTCATTGTTGCCAAATCAATACATCGCTCTGCGCATGGGCAAACGAAAATTCCATTATACTCCATTTTTTCACGCTCTAATCATTCGATTTCGCTTAAATTTGGATGATATTTAGTAGAAGATGACTTGATTACGGTACCTCATTTCAATTTCAACGCGATTGTATCATTAATAGCTACTGCGCATGCGCCAATGTGAAATAGTTGTAATGACCTTATTTTCCATAGTTTTCATCCGATTTTGATGAAATCGTCAGCGAATGCGCGGTTTAGGTTGTAGATGGCCCCGTACCTATTTCATTGTTCTCAACGCAATCGTAAATTGAATTGAGCATAATTTTTTCGTTTCTTAATTGACCAATTATGATTTCACGCTACTTCTTGATTTACTCTTTTCCGCTGCAGAATTGTTCAAGATCATTTAAAACTTTTCAATGATCTATGCATTCATGATAGGTAAACGAGGAAGCTATGTGCCACACGCAACTTGCCAGAAGTTTTTTTTACTGTAGTTATTTCGCTTCTCTCTCGGATAGGCATTAAAATTACCCACGGCATTTGGCACTCACTCGAACCAACCTTGGAGGAGCGATCTAAGTGAATGAACTTCTACATCCTCTGGGATCATGGGGGGGTTCTGCCCACCCTGCCCCTCCTCAAATGAAGCCACATGCTCCAACCGACTGTCTTTACACTTAGCTCTTTCGCGCACTCTTTCCCTCCTGAGGCTCTTTCCAACAGGAAAGAGCCCTAGTGTAAAGGCCGCTATTTGTGATAATTCCATCGAAATGTTGCCTATACGCCTTGAGGATCAAATCTCCTACATGCAACACAAAGCCAATTCCATCTGGCATGAGCAATGGCAGGGTGAGGTCACTGGTCTGCGTAGTGCCCTTTAGGACTTGTGCCCAGTGGGCCCTTTCGTAACCCAACTTCCAAGGAGGGATCGGATAGTGGTCAACAGGGTTGCCACTGGCCATACCTGTCTTACTCACAGACACCTGCTTAGTGCAGAAGCTCAAGATGTTGTGTGTGGGAGGTGTGGGGGTGATGTGTACTTTCGCCACTTTCTGGAGGACTGCCCAGACCTTATGGACCTCCGAGTCCAGCACCGGCCCCTCAGTGGGTTGACGTTTTATCCGGACCAGATAAGGTCCGATCCCTGCTGTTGTACCTGTTGCTGAGCTCTACTGCAAACTGTGATATCTGATCTGTGATATATTTATATACAGCTAGTCATAGTTTTGTTTCACTTTGCTGATTGTATATAGTAGCATGTATATAGTTATTAGCCTATTTTACATATAGTCTTAGTTATATTATTTAATTTTTATTTTTTATGAGGGGCTTAACGGTGGCCGATTTGCCAGTGGAGTCCGTGATGGTACTCCGTTTGGTGACAGAGAGCAACATGGTTCCCCTTAGAACCGTGCTGCTTGCACTGTCCCTTTAGACACCTTGTTCGATGCCGCTAATGACCCTTCTGGTTAAAGTGCGGCTTAAACCTTAAATTAAAAAAAAATTACTGATATAATGAACCATTGTGTAACAATGGATTGTTGTTGTTGCCTTGTTGCTTTTGATGCTGTTCAAGGAAATAAAATTATTAGTATAATTTTGTGACTGCCAAATGTTATTTTCTTCTTCTTTTTAAATCTGCAATAAACTGGTTTTAGTTTCTTCATTGAGTTGGTGAGTGTTGGTTGGTTGTTGTTATGTTTGTTCCGTTATTGGTATTAGCATCCCTTGATATGAAGTTGTTGATTTGTGTACCTGTTCTATTTTAGTACCTGTTTGCAACCTGTGATGTATTTACTGATCAGTTGGTCGCTGAGTAGTGTGATATTCACACTGTAGTTCACCTCTGAGTAAGTTAGCTGATTTACCTATGGTATTCTTGCTAAGAGTATTTTTGCGTTTATGCCTTTATTTATTACCTTTTATGAGTTCACCGTTTTTCGAAGGGTAGCTGTTGTATTGTGTATTGTAGGCCCTGAAGAAGATAATAAATTTATCGAATGCTTGACGAAAGAGGAGGAATCGTGTGTTAGGCCCCAATCCTGATAATTTCACGACAGATTGCTGCGTTTGGGTCGATAATAATTTATTCTGCATTGTGTAACAATTTGCAGCGTTTTATTATATCAAATATAATTTGTGTTAAGGCAATCCGATTCCTAGTTGAATTAGTTCAAGGTAGGACAACTTTTAATAAGTGTTTCTAGGAGAGTTTGGTTGTATACAAGTATTGAAGGTGTAGTTGTATATTGTGTTGTAGTTACACAGTAAGTCTTGAAGTTGTAGACGTTAAGTTGGATAACCAGGAGTTCCCGGGCTTCAAACTTGGATCAGGAGGCAGAGAATGGGAAACGAATCGTGGATGGGTTTCAGGGGGGGTTTGAAGGTTGAAACGATGGTTAAGAGGGGGAGTTAAGGGGAGGGTTGAAAACGGAGAGGGACGTTAAGGGGAGGTAACCGTAGGTTGACTACAGTGACGGTAAGGGGTCAGGGGGTGTTACGGAGAGGAAAAGGGGGAGTCAGGGGGTGTTACGGAGAGGAAAAGGGGGGGTCGGGGGCAGAACGGGGCTCGGGGGAGGAGAGTGAGGGTGCTAAGAAGGGGGTGATTTTAGGCCTGCGCCTCCGACACCCTCCCCCCCTGAACTGCCCCTCCGGCTTTTCAAGGTCAAGGCTAACCCCCCTCCCCCCCATCCTCACAACCACCAAACTCCTTTTCCAGGAGACTCGCGACCTCCCCCCCCCCCTTCCCGTCGCAGCAACCCCGCAGTTGCCAGGGGTTTACAATTCTCAATGTAGGTCAACCCCCCCCCCCCCCGCCATTCGACCTACTGCACCCCCTCCCCAATTCTCCCTACAGGTTGGAATAGTCAGCAATCGGACCGAGGATTCTGTTTGTAGGTAACATCTTTCTATACCCCAGCTATTAAACTTTTACCTACTTCTTCTCTAGAATATTACATTGTTAACCCAAAAAACGAGTTGGGTCTTTTCTGTTATATCCCCACATTTACAAACCATTTTCTATAGAATGGGGATTGATCGGAATGATGATTCCCAATCATTTTTACGTCCACTGTGGTAAAATAGATCAGAATGCTGTGTATAGTTTGGTGGTCTGGACGCTCGCTTCTAAAAAATACATAACATCAAGTTGTCAATCCCTCAGTAAAAATACAGATTAGTTGGACATACAGGTCAGAATGAATGAATAGTAGAGCATTAACGGAAATATGCGGGGATATAACAGAAAAGGCCCCCGCTTAGTTATCAATCACTTTCACATCAAAACTTTTAGTTTGTTATTTTTGAAAATTAAACTTCGTTATACTTCAAGGAAAAATGCTGCAAATTATTACAGAAAGCTTTATTACTTCTGTATTAGTTAGCCCTTCCACGCAGATCACTGGTCAATAATAATTATTAAACCCAGTGTGATAATCACTATTAAAATAAATCAGCCTTGGAGATCTTTCAGCTGATCAGTTCGACTCTACACGTTGTAATTGTATCCTACTTTTTCAATGGAGATCCATCTTAAATTTCAGTACCGAAGGTCTTTTAGGAAAGACCTTCCTAAAAGGAGGCCTCAGAGGCCTCCCAGCTGATTATACATTCAGTGTCGGATTCTTACAGTGTTGTGCATAATCTTATCTTCGAATACGAATACGATTGTAATCGCGATAATTATTCGTTGATTCTGAGTCAACTGCGATTATATTCGTATTCGTATGTCGGCGATTACACGAATACAACCCATAAAAATGCGTCACGATCATAAATTTCAATAGGGCGTCCCTCCAATAATATGCGAAGCCCTGCTAATATTACCTAGCTTCAGAGGCACGTCCTATTGAAAGAGATTTGAGACAAATCGGCTGGGCTCCAATTGTTGGATTCGCTTTAAGGACGTCCCTCTGAAGCTAGGTAATATTAGAAAGGCTTCGCATATACTAAGAGGGACGCCCTACTGAAATTGATGACCGTGACGCATTTTTATGGGTTGTATTTGTGTAATCGCCGACAGTTGAAAACGATTACACGAGTTGACTCAGAATCAACAAATAATTATCGCGATTACAATCGTATTCGTATTCAACGATAAGATTATGCACAACGCTGGATTCTTCCGTCTTGAAGAATCTCTGATAAAAACGTAGTATTCAGCAAACTCATCACCGGCATATTACAAAACTTGCTTTTCCAGTTCTCGGAACGATGAAAAATTTGCTATGATACGGGCTATAGCTGCCTTCTTTTCTTGATACGACTCGAACGACTCGAGACTCGAACCAATCCACGAACACTTGGAATCCAATGTCTAATTTGATCTTGACTTGGATCGGAGGAGGGCTGATAAGCAGATGAATGTTATAGTAGTAGTCCAATAGAATACTGGGTTCAATAATTCCATCTACCTGGAAAATGGCTTTAGTAGCACTGAGGTTTTTATGGGCGAAAATACGACTATAGTATATTCAACCCAGGGCTAGGAACATCATTGGCACATATCATGGTATATTCGGAATGAGCATGCAATTCCCAACAAGAATCGACTAGTAAATACAAACAACGATAGATACAGAATTTTCGAAAATTCGCTCATCAACTCATGCTGTAGGTACTAATTACTGAAAGTTTGTGTTCATTTTACGAATGCACAAATAAAATAAATAGCCAAGCCTTGAGTGAGACCAATTGAAGAGTGCAGGGGAAGAACGGGCTAACTCGATTTTTTGTCAAAAGTGAGTTGAGAATGATACTTTATGTATTGTGGATAGCCGAACACGGTGTTGGGGTCAAAACAGAAAATAAACGAGTCTGAGTACTTCAAAACAGCGGGTGAGTATTTCGTATACAGCGAAAGAAGGGCTTATGGGAGCGCTCCAGGGAAAGAACGGGCTAACTTAGAGCTGCCACTTCCCCCATCCTTGTTAGTTCATTATCCAGCCTTTGAATCACAGAAGGTTAGCTGTATTTCATATTTCACATTCTTCCATTTTTCCGATCTGTTGCTGTTTCTATTCAATATTCATCGTTTGGTTCTGTGTTTGTTGGCCTGATCAAAATCAGATATTCCTAAAGCTCAAATGAAGACAAGGCAGCTGAGAGAAGTAAAATTTTATGTGGATTATCATTAGCTAATTTACTACCGTTAGAGCTATAATGCAGAATTTACTAACAAGTTTGTGACGCCGATTCCGCAAAAAAAAAAAAAAAAAAATCTGGCTTAGAAGCTACTTTGTCCATCAGAATTTTACTTCCCATCAAGTTCCTACACGAGAAAAATCCAGGGCTTTGATTTATTCAAAAATATTCTGTACTGAGTAAGCCAGGAGGAATTTCAAGAAATGTACCCACAAGTGAAGAAATCACTCGCTGTCAAGGGAGTTATCTCGTTCTTTAGCTGTATTTTGTGATGTTCGGTTTTTTTCTCCGTTATATCCCAATCCCAAGGGAATGGCAAAAAAAAGATAAAATAAAGATCACCTACAGCCCATGGTTCTGGGAAAATTTGAAAAATTGCTTGCAATCCCTTTCAATTATAATCCCAAGGGGACGGCAAAAAAAGCAAAAAAATAAATCTTATAAAACTATGTGGAACCACGATAAGTTCATTAGGTTTAGTAGAGATAGGCCATTATTTTATCTGCATAGAAGGGCTATCCTTTTCTTCGTCTATTTTTCTGTTGAAAGTGTCTTTCAAACAGGAGACCTTTCGCGATTAAGAGCTTCGTCGAATACAAAGTTCAGAGTACATTAGTGTCGACGGAATAGGATGAGCGCTAGCTTGAAAACCAATGTTTTCGTTCACTACAACCGGAAAACACAATTTCATGCCTCGAATGGGACCGAATCGGAACTCCAACAAACATTTGAAGGTCAACCCGAGCAAAAACCATCAACATTTACTTGGTCAGTGTCGGAAAAAAACACAGCGGGGAATGCATTTTCTTCGTAATTCCCCGCTTATTTTCGTTTATTTCTCCTGGAAGACAGCATCTTTCGGCAATTTTGACATTACTATCGTATTCTACGGGTTCCTGTAAAAATTTTAATGAGTTTTTAACCTATCTTATATAAACTGGTACTCAAAACGGAAGTTAGTGAAAAACGTCTATTTCCACGAAAAATGAAGAGTTACAATGTTAAATCGATTTCGACGGTTAGGCCATCAACAGTAACAAACAATAACTGAAGACACATTAGAAAGGACACAGCTTATAAAGTGACAGGAGATCGAATCCCATTGGTCGAGAGAAAGGACCTTTCCTTTCAGGAGGTACAACCAATTAAGTGCATACAAAGTGAAGGGGGATTATAGCTAATCAGATGAAGTGAAAGGGGGAATGAACTAAATATGGTTTCAACATTGTGAAGGGATAATTCCAAGCTTTATAGAAATGGACCTATCAATGGTGAAATATATTGAGGTATATCCTCATTTTAACATTTACTAGACCTGTCACTTTTGATCATTTCGAATTTTTCAAGTACATTCAACATACCTCCCTTTGGGCAAAAATGAAGAAATTCTACAAACTGTCTATCTGTCAAATCAAAATTGTAACTATGATTGGATTCCTTAAGATGTTTCGCAAATGTAGACTTACCCTTATTTTCCCTGAAATCCTCCTGATGCTCGTCTATTCTTTCCCTAAATTTCCTACCAGTCTGACCCCAATATTCGTAGCCACAAGAACATTTTAATTTTAATTTTATTTAGAAACAAAATTAACTTTCGACCTCAACATACTGTACTAAATTCTTATGATTTGGTCTCCAAAACATTCAGATGCCTCCAAATGCTAAACTCGCCTCTTTTGATGTGGTTAGTCTGTTCACCAATATCGATGTAGCTAGCTGCAAAGATGTGGTATGCAGGCTGATTCACGGCTCTAAACTTAATATTTTCGAAAAATATGTATTGTTTAATTTGATGTCTGTCTGTATGGATCAAAATTACTTTTTATTCGAGGGGCAATTCTATACACAGCCAGGGGTTGCTATAGGTTCCCCGGTATCTCCTCTGCTTGCAGATATTTACATGGATTATCTTGAGCAACAAATATTTACAACTTTTAACACAAATAATATTCTCTATTGGTATAGATACGTCGATGATAACATCATTCTATGGAAGGGTACAGAAAGACAACTAAATTCTTTTCACGAAAAAATCAATAAATTAGATCCCTATATCAAATTCACCCTCGAATTCGGAGGGAATAAACTAAATTTTCTTGATCTGTCCATCTCTTTGGTAAATGAGATGCACGATTTTTCATTTTATAGAAAAGATACATATAGCGATATAACGATGCATAGTACTCCAAATCACCCTTTAGTCCATTAGCATGCTGCTTTCCATAGTATGATCAACCGACCACTATCTATTCCAATGAGTGAACGAAATTTATCAAAAGAAAAATCTATTATCAAAAGCATAGCGGCTAGTAACAGATATGGAGGAGATCTCGTTGATACCAAATGGGATAAGGTTCTTAGGAAAAAGAGTAGGAAAGTTTCCAATCTGGCTCGGGAAGATGCAACTTTAGAAGAAAAACAGTGGATAAGTTTACCTTATTATTGGAAAATTTCTGATAAAATAGGCAAAATTCTATAATCGAGAGGTTATAAAGTAGGTTTTAAAACTAAAAATAGTCTTAAAGCATTACTAGGATCCGTTAAGGACAAAATTAGTGTTCAGGATAAAAGTGGGGTTTATCAATTAAAATGTTCTTGTGGCTACGAATATTGCGGTCAGACTGGTAGGAAATTTAGGGAAAGAATAGACGAGCAACAGGAGGATTTCAGGGAAAATAAGGGTAAGTCTACATTTGCGAAACATCTTAAAGAATCCAATCATAGTTACAATTTTGATTTGACAGATAGACAGTTTGTAGAATTTCTCCATTTTTGCCCAAAGGGAGGTATGTTGAATGTACTTGAAAAATTCGAAATTATCAAAAGTGACAGGTCTAGTAAATGTTTAAATGAGGATATACCTCAATATATTTCACCATTGATAGGTCCATTTCTATAAAGCTTGGAATTATCCCTTCACTATGTTGAAACCATATTTAGTTCATTCCCCCTTTCACTTCATCTGATTAGCTATAATCCCCCTTCACTTTGTATGCACTTAATTGGTTGTACCTCCTGCCCCCTTTCCTTTCTCTCGACCAATGGGATTCGATCTCCCTTCACTTGCCACTATATAAGCTGTGTCCTTTCTAATGTGTCTTCCGTTATTGTTTGTTACTGATGATGGCCTAACCGTCGAAATCGATTTAACATTGTAACTCTCTATTTTTTGTGGAAATTGACAACGTTTTTCATTAACTTCCGTTTTGAAATGGGTTTCCACAACTTCGTCGCGAGTGATTTAGTTCGTAAACTGGTACTGCCTATGTTAACTGCTTGAATGTTTTTGAAATTATTTATGAAGTTCATTGTGTGTTTTATTTTATTGTTGTTTCCAATCTTTATAAGGTAAAGTGAATAAGCTGAATTATGTAAAAATCATGTAACTGGACACCACGATCAATTTCTATATTTTGTACTCTTATAGTTGATTTAACTTTGTATTGATAACACTACGTTATACACTGCAACTGTTTCAATTGTGTGTTTTTTGTAAAGCATACTCGAATGTAAGGAGCATACATGTGCAAATACATTAAATAAATAAATAATGAGTTTCCTAATATGTTTTCAACTCTCCCCCCCCCCCCCCCCATCACACCTGGCAACCCTGCCTCTAGCTAATACAACTAAATTACAGCTGATTGTACATGCAGATCAATAGGTATCTGAATGGTGGCTATGGGACAATCAGGTGGATATGTGACTGGGGGCGACACCTTACTCGATGCTAACTGGTGAAAGGGGGATATTGCAATTGCCCGACTTGAACCCGCTACGCTTTGAGCGGTTAGACGACTCAGTCCCATTGGAACATGAAAGCGATAAGAGTACTCCGTAGCGTTACTGCAGTGTACTGCGTACTGCATTGATGAAAAAAGTGGCCTACCGAGTTAGGGCGACACCCGACTCAGTCCAGGCCCTCCCTGACTCAGTCCCGCTTAGAAATGGAAAGGTTGGTCCGCTCTCCCGACTCAGTCCCGCTTCTGGAAAATTCATCAAAATACATCCCCAACGTCATCCGGCTGTAACAGTGGAAGTCCGAATATCCATTTCAGCCACCTCCCAGTGTCGGATTCGTCGTCTTTATATGCAGGCACGAGCCTCAAGAACTGAATTTTTCTGAACCTGATAATCAAAATGTTAATAATATTAAAACTAAACTCTACTAAGCTAACATGACTAAATTAACACTGAACACAAAACGGTGGTGACCAACGCTACGGAGAACACTTATCTCTTTCATGTTCCAACGGGACTGAGTCGTCTAACCGCTCAAAGCGTAGCGGGATCAATTCGGGCAATTGCAAAATCCCCCTTTCAACAGTTGGGATCGAGTCGGTTGTCGCCCGAACCCCCTGCCTCCCTAAAAGTAGGAGCAGCGTCATTACCACTCTCCAGGCAATGGATATCAAAAGTAGCAAAGGGGAAGATTTTTTGATTTATGCTGATGAGTCTTCGGACATTGCCATTTTTTCATGTTGTGAGGTATGTACCTACGTGGTTCTTTTAGATTCGTGCCTGCATATAAAGACGACGAATCCGACACTGGGAGGTGGCTGAAATGAATTCCGGACTTCCACTGTTACAGCTGGTTGTTGGATATGCCTGAAGAAAATAAAAAATGCACAGATTTGATAAACACCACGACGATATCAATCAGAATTTTAGCATTTTTAACGGAATTTTCCACAAGCGGGACTGAGTCGGGACTTTCACTAGCGAGACTGAGTCGGGACCTTCCTTTCCATTTCTAGGCGGGACTGAGTCGGGGAGGGCCTGGACTGAGTCGGGTGTCGCCCTTGACTGGAGGATGGCTACGGGGAGATTCTGGGAAAATGTAGTTACATTACAATTAAAATTACAGGGCAATCACATGTAATTTGTAATTGAATGTTGACAGTTACTATTAATTATTGTAATTGTGGGGCAATTACAATTACTTTAGGACGTAATTGTAATTGCAACCCTCAACCACAATTAGTTTAGGATGTAATTGTAATTGCAACCCTCAATCACAATTACTTTAGGATGTAATTATAACTGCAACCCTCAATCACAATTACTTTAGGATGTAATTGTAATTGCAACCCTCAATCATCAGACAATTGACAGACAACTCTCACTTAACCGCAGCCCAGTCCACATGTCTGTCGAACACGCAGTTTTGAACATTCAGTGGTGCACAATCTAGTTCCCTGTGTACCTCTGAGAACAAGCTGACCAACTCTCCCTTGAAAATGAAGGAATAAACCTTTGAAACGTCGGGACATAAATCTTTCCATGACCGAACCTCAACATCTCTCTCAACCATGTATATATAATGTATATTTAAAAGAGTAAGAGGGTGGGAGGGAGAGAGGGCAAGGGAGTGGTGGACCTGTTGTACTGTTCCATTATAGGCATTTTAGCATAAAGTAATTGTAATTGCAGGTAATTCGAGTAATCTCGAGGAGTAATGACCCAATGTTCATTTTTTGGTGTTAGCTCACCAAATATTTGTCACAATGACCCCATGTAATTGTAATTGTAATTAATTAATTACTGCATTAATACAACGTAATTAGTTACTGCCCAACTCATGGGCAGGGGGAGAGGACCATACAACCCAGTGAAAATGCGATCCCTCCTTCCACCTTGCAGGAAGCCTCACCAAAATTTGTCACAATGACCCCATGTAATTGTAATTAATTAATTACTGAATTAATACGACGTAATTAATTACTGCCCAACTCTGGCTATAAGCAGGGAGGAGAGGACCATGCAACCCAGTGCCAATTCAATCCCTCCATCCACCGCGCAGGAAGCCTCACCAAAATTTGTCACAATGACCCCATGTAATTGTAATTAATTAAAAAATGAATTAATACGATGTAATTAATTACTGCCATACTCTGGCTATGGGCAGGGAGGAAAGGTCCATGCAACCCAGTGCCAATGTGATCCCTCCTTCCACCTCACAGGAAGTCTCACCAAAATTTGTCACATTGACTCCATGTAATTGTAATTAATTAATTACTGAATTATTACGACATAATTAATTACTGCCCAACTCTGGCTTAGGGCAGGGAGGAGAGGACCAAGCAGCCCAGTGTCAATGCGATCCCTCTTTCCACCGCGCAAGAAGCCCAACGACGAGCACTGCATTCTCTCCCTCTCCGCGGCGCCGCTCAACCCCAGTCGTTAGCAGTTGAGTCGTTCGTGGAGTGAATCGTTTGAAAGTGGGAGCTCCTCCTCTCCCTGTCCGCGGTTCTGCCCTCCATTCCTCCACTTACTCGCCCACCTCCTCCACTTCCGCCGCCTCCTTGACCCCCACGAACGCGGGATCAAGTGCAATGACCCACTCCAGTCCTCCACTGTCAAGTTCAACCGGCTCCCGTCCGCCTGCCTGCTCTGAAGCTAGTGAAAGCTGAGGGAACCAGCTTCCAAGCTGTTCCCTTCGATCCGATCATCAGAAGAAAGCAAAACTCATCAATACTTTCCCTTCAGCCTCTGTGGTTGTAGGAAAGTAGCTGCAAGTATACGATCATACAAGTAGATGTAGATGTAGAAGTATAGGAAAACTCTCAGGATGGGGTTATTTTGGGCCTCAAGCACATAAGCCTGGTGGCTTATTGTACTTTTCTGGGAGTTTTGCGTTAATCAAAGAGATTCAGCCCTCTGGTGAGGGATGTGAGTCCTTTGATTAATTGTTCGCTTCGAATATTGATTGATTGGGGTTTGTGGCCCAAAGAGTTCAAATCTGCGATAGGTGAGTGCAGGGCACTCGAAGATTACCAATGTGGGATACTGTTTCTTCGATCATACAAGTAACTAGAGTTGTAAGGTAATGATTACTTTGAGTAATGGTTACTTTTTCAATTACTTCTCTTATATATGCAATAAAATTAGTACAGTGAGTGTGATTAGGATTGCCTACAAGCAAGGACTGGGGTTTTAAGCTGGCAATTACTTCCAAAGTTGGACACCTCTGAACGAACTGGGGATCTGACTGATCGAATATGTTTGGACTATTCTAACTTAAATCACAGGCTACTTGAAATTTATCAAATCTGCCCCATAAGGGGTGGTTTAGGGGAGGAGGGGGGAATGGGTTATTTTTGTCATCACTGAACAAACTGTTGATTTGATTGCCGAATATGTTTGGATTACTCTAATTCAAGTCAAAGACTACTTTTTTCAAATCTGACCCACAATGGAGGAGGGTGGGGGAGTTAAAGCGTTTCGAACACTGAACCAACTGGGGATCTGAGTTGTCGAATATGTTTAGAGTATTCTAACTTAAATCACAGGCTACTTGAAATTTTTCAAGTCCAACCCATAGAAGGGGGTGTTTTAGGAGAGGGGGGGGGGGTATCTTTGTGGATTATTCTAGTTCAAGTCAAAGATAGCTTTTTACAAATTTTTCTAATCTGACCGATTCAATAAATATATAGTGATAAATACTATATATATTAGTTAAATAAAGGTATGACTAGATGTACATAAATAAATAAATATATAACGGATCAGAATATCACAGTTCGTTGTAAAGCTCAGTGGCTCTCTGGTAAACCAACAGGGACTGGAATTTGTCTGGTCCTATCAGAGCATCCACCCACTGAGGGGGTGAATGCGGACTCTGAGGTCCATGAGGGCTGGGCAATCCTCCAAAAAGTGGCGGATAGACAAATCATCCCCACATCTCCCACACACATCATCACGAGCTACTGGATCTAGCAGGTGTCTGTGAGTAAGACGGGTATGGCCAGTGGCTACCCGATTGACCACTATTCGGTCCCTCCTTGGAAGGTGGGCTACGAAAGGATCAACCGGGCAGAGGTCCTGAAGGACTCCACGCAGACCAGTGACCTCACCCTGCCCATACTCGAGCCAGATGGAATTAGCTTTATGCTGCATGTAGGAGATTTGAGCCTATTATTATTATTATTATTATTATTCATGGAAGAAGTTGCACGTTCTAGCCACTGAAGCTGGGCGTAGGACGTACAACTTCGGGCGCACAGACTGGGAGGGCGTACCACCCCTATCAAGAATATTTTTAATCTGAAATATGGGGGCTGCTTGTAGAGAGGGATTGAGGGTTGGTTTCCGTAGTTTGGTCCTAATGGGTAATTTATAAGTAATTACTTTAAGGAAGTACTTTCAAGTAAAGAATTTTTTGAATCAGATCCGTAAGGGTGTCCCAAAATTTGATGGGTGAGGAGGGGGTGGGGGTGGGGGGGCTTGCGTATATTTAAGTCAACCTGTGCAACGCACGGGTGAACCAGCTATTATATTATATTAGCTACAGAGCCGTACATTTATTTATTTATTTACGGGCATTAACCCAATTTACATGAAAATTGAGCAAAGAAAAAATATTACATACATTAATATAATATATACATCGGTTAAGAAAGGAGCTTTCAAAAGAAATATATACATAAAAAACTTAAGCATAACATAAGCAACAGGTTTCACATATGATAAAAAGAAAATATACATCTGGCAACCAAAACTTCAGAACCCAACAACACAACACTATAACATCATCCTGGTACAACATCTCTTGAATGTGGCCTCTCTAACACACAACAGATCAACTTAGCATACCAATCGATTCAGCTCTGCGCTAGCTTAGAGGATCGTTTGAGAGGTAATTCCTTGCAACTGTTCGAAGATAAAAGAGTAGGGTAAACCTGTACATTTACATTCGAAGGCTCATTAAAATTGTAATTATATGGACTACCACATAGAGCCAGTCAGGTTGAAAAGTTTCCTGCACTGGCCTCTAGACAAACCACGTTGGCTAAGGCGGGCTTTTTTTACACGCGATTCAGCGATAGGGTGCAATGCAATTTCTGTGAAATTGTTCTCTGAAAATGGAGAGATTTTGACGTCCCATTGGAGGTGCACAAACCACAGATTGCTTATTTGTTGAGAGCCCCGAATTAACCAATAAAATGTATCGAATTTTGCTGAGGAAATGAGCAAGGCAATGAGTGTCTCTACTCCTTCTCAGAGTAAGGTGGGGGCTGCTGCTAATCTTGATACCTTTGATGGGAGGTATGCAACTTTTAGAAGATGATCCAAAGTACTTCACCGTCCAGTCGACGACCTCTGCAGTGCTGGATTTCACTATAACGAACAACAGGATGACCTTGTCTACTGCAACGCTTGCGAAGGAGGTATTCAAGACTGGGAAATGAACGACGACCCATGGATTGAGCATGCACGCGAGTAAGAAGAATGTCCACATGTCCTCAATGTCAATAGATCAGCTTTTGTTAATGCTGCAAAGAGATCTAAACCTGAATGTACATGGATTTAAGTTGATTGGTTCATGCAATAAAAACAAAAAAATTACCGCATTTATTATTTCACAAGTACTGCCCCATATACCAACCTTATACAATAATTACTAGATTAATAAGTAGCTGATTAAAATACTCACTATAGTCGATTAAGTGTAGCTGCAGCGGAGAGGAGGCGGCAGCAACATACCGAGTCGACGTGTACGGTAAGTTTACAATGTATCATAGATTATAATGGGGATGCCGCCCAAAAGCACGAAACGCACACAAAT
The DNA here is from genome assembly GCA_030762985.1 of Adelphocoris suturalis. NCBI lineage: Eukaryota > Metazoa > Arthropoda > Insecta > Hemiptera > Miridae > Adelphocoris > Adelphocoris suturalis. The sequence continues at coordinate 54,535,559 of CM061044.1, forward strand.
TGGCCAAAGAGCCTTTACCATCGTATTGAGATTTTTATACGCCTGTTTGCTGTCGGCCTCACCGTCAGTGCGCGCCAAATTAATGCATTTTTTTAGCCCCCGACCATGTTTCTTTTTGTTCCTATTTTTACTAACTAAAAAGTCATCATGTAATTTTACTGTGTGTGTGCGTTTCCAAGCAAAAAAGGTTCCGGATAGGCCAGTTTTGAGCTTAAAATCAACCATACCCCAGTTATTTTCGTGCGTTTTTATGCGAAAAAATAGCTCTAGGATGATGACGTCAATTTTAATGAGCGTTCAAATGTAAGTGTACAGTTTTACCCTACTCCCGTACCTATTTCATTGTTTTCAACTCATCAGTTCGTTCTGCGCTTGGACAAACGTAAATTACATTGAGTATCATTTTTTCGTTTCTTAATTGACCAATTATGACGTTTCACGCTACTTCGTGATTTACTTTTTTCCGCTATGGAATTTTTCAAGATCATTTAAAACTTTTCAATGATCTATACATTTATGATAGGTAAACGAGGAAGCAATGTGCCAAACCCAACTTGGCAGACTTTTTTTCTTCTTTGGCCCCTCGGCTATCGCCGACTAGCCGACCTGGCCAGACCGGGCCTGTCAACAAGGTATCTAGTCCCGATACCCGCATCATCTTCGACCAGTTATAGGCATTCCAAGTAACGCCTATTCTTTAGGAAGCGTTTCTCAGATACCGACGCTGAATTCTCTCAAGGTTCTCTTTGGCATTCAGATAATCGGGTGACCAACTCAGGCAAAATGCACAACCGCAACAGCAATCGTTATTCCGTACAATATGTAACAACAACATAGTCTCACTGTAACAAAACATAGTCTCATTGTGTAGGAACAGGCCTATGAGACGTCTGCAGAAGCATTTCATTGTCTGGCGCGCAACTTCATCGCAAGAACATTGGGAATTAGAATCACATGAATCTGTGGTTACTGTCAGCGTTTGTTCATCAACAACACATAAAGTAGTGTGTGGGAGATGTGGGGGTGATTTGTCTATTCTCCACTTTTTGGAGGATGGAGGATTTGGAGGCCCTCATGGACCTCAGAGTCCAGCATTCGCCCCCTCAGTGGGTGAATGTTCTGTCAGGACCAGACAAGGTCCAGTCCCTGTTGGTGTATCTGAAAGCCACAGACCTTTACAACGAACTGTGATATTCTGATCTGTGATATATTTATTTATTTATGTAGATCTAGTCATACCTTTATTTAACTAAGATATATAGTATTTATCATTATATAATTATCAATAATGTTTATGTATTTGTAAGGATCATCTAGTCGTAGTTTAGTTTTTATTACGGGGTATTTTTATACGCTGAAGGGGTTACAAAGCGGTCATCGCTGTATCCCTTGAGGCAGAATGCGGCGATGCCTCGTTTTGCGGGTTATTATTATTATTTCTCCCCCTCCTATCTGCCAGTGGAGTCCGTGATGGCGATCTGTTCAGTGATGGACAGCCAGCATGGCTCCCCTTAGAATCGTGCCCGTTGCAGTGTCCTTTTGACACCTCTTTTTGATTGCCGTTAATGACCTTTCCGGTTGAGACGCGGCTGAAAATCTTTTTTAAAAAAGCCTGTTCAGCCAGCTGAAAGGCCCATTAACAAACAACGATAAATCTGTTGTTGTATACCATATTCCATGTCAAGGTTGCAACCGGCAATATATAGGAGGAACAAAACAGTTGTGGAAAAACCGTGTTGGCAAACACATTACAGACTAAAAAAAAAGCCATGCATACAGCATCCACTTAAGAACATTTTTCCAATGCTTTAGCCAAACATGTTGCCAACACCAAACAACAACCAATTTTGATGTTTGGAATATCTATTGCCAGGAAAAAAAACCCTCCGAAAACGCCCAATTTGGCTTTCATATTAAAAAATAACCATATCAAAACCTACCTTATAAGACTATTAGTATACTATAAACAATTAATTCATTCCTTGGTTAAAAAACTACCAAGATACTACTAGACCAAGCCCACTATATTAAAAGTATCCCATGTAAACTCTTGTTATAGGCATGAATAGGGTCTACAGTCAGAGGCCGAAACGTCGCCAGTAAAAAACTTTTAACCAAGACTGGAACTGGTGCTTAATCTTCCTAAATAACTATACTTAATCGAGTGCATATAGGCAGGTTTGGGCCCCTTCTCAGTAGCCCCCGAAAACTCCATTCTACAATCATTTTCCATCTATTGCTAGACTATGTGGAGAGGTAGGGCTGTTGAGATGCCGGGATTAACTGGGTGCCAAAATGTAGCTGTGAGCAAAATTTCAAATTATTTCGATCAATTTTATAGCACAGAAAACAAATTTTCGATTAGGAATTACATTTCTCTATGGAATGCTCTTACCAGGTTTGGAATCCATCTCAATCAATTTGGCGTCCAAAATCTGATGGAAACGATAACCCACATATCCACCTCAAGTATGGGAGAGATCGGAAGATTGAGATGATGGACTTAGTAACTGGGTTCTAAACCGAGCCTGAGTGCGAAATCCCAGGTTATTTTCATAGGATTTAGGGCGCAGAAGGCGTTTTGAGTTTTATTTGTTGCAAACAAATACAGAAAAGAAGACTCATACCAGTGAGCATGTGACATTGGGTAGAAGTAATGTCGGGACAGGCCGATTAGAGCTGCGATCGCTGAGCAGAAAAATTTGGACACAAAAGAATCCTATTAAAAAATTTTGATTTGTAATTAGATAGGAAGGAAATTTAACGCTCTTTCCAACGGTATCCTACAATTTATACTTACTGTTTTAATTATTGTAGTTTTTGCTGTTTTAGCAAACTTGGCATAACTGACTTAACTTTTGACTTAACGTCAAAAACAAGAACAAAAAACACAACAAAACAAATATTTTTTTCTTCAAAAATTGAACTACTCGAAAATTAAGCGTTAAAAAAAATCTCTATGAGGAACTTTTGATCAGAAATGAGCTCCAAAATCGCCCCCTCTAGCACTGACCACCTTATGTGGGATACCCTGTATACATATATAATAAAATACCTACATATATTAGAACATCAGGGATAAGTTTGAAATAATATCACTATTATGTTTCGTCTTTGCTGAGTTGTTGCGTTGGTATTGCATCATCAGGGTGGTGATGATATTACATCAGTTGAACGGGATATGCACTACTGCTGGTATAATTTGTTTTATCAGGGAGTCTTTCTATTGGAAATGAAAAAACGTCTGCGAAGTTGGATGTGGCACATAGCTTCCTCGTTTACCTATCATGCATGTATAGATCATTGAAAGTTTTGAATGATCTTGAAAAATTCCATATCGGAAAAGAGTAAATCACGAAGTAGCGTGATATATCATAATTGGTCAATGAAGAAACGAAAAAATGATGCTCAATGTAATTTACGTTTGTGCAAGCCCAGAATGAACTGATGAGTTGAAAACAATGAAATAGGTACGGGACCATCTACAACCTAAACCACGCATTCACCGTCAATGTCATCGAAATCAGATGAAAACAGTGGAAATTTAGGTCGTTACGAGGATTTCACATAGGCGCATGCGCAGTAGCTACTAATGATACAATCGTGTTGAAATTGATGTGAGGTAATCAAGTCTTCTTCTTCCAATAATCATCCAAATTTAAGCGAAATCGAACGACTAAAGTGTGAAAAAATGGGTGGTCCTCCACTGGAAGAGACTATGCGACTAAGCGACTATGCGTCTATATAGGCGACTAATCCCATAAGCTTGAAACGTATTAGAGCTCCTCCACTGCAAGCTACATGAGCGACGCGACTTCGCGTATTTTGAGGCGACGAGCGACTTGACTTCCCCCTCCCATGTTTTCTCGACGCACCCTTCGACTGTGAACGGCGAACCTCATCATCTACAGGACTATTATGTTAATTTTCCAGAGGAGTTACGTTGAACTTTTCAATTTTGCGCCTCAATTACATTACCTTGTTAAAATTAACCCTCACTATCAAAAACGTATTTTTTTTTGGAGTTATTCTGAATTTGTTGTTTCTGTACTTTCATTACATTCCCTTATTATGATTAACAACAATAATTACAAGTAAAAACGTAATAATTATCTAGTTTTAATACGGTCGCAGTGTACAATGGCGTTGAAATTGATATGGGATGATTAAATTGTCATCCCCCAACTATCGTCCAAATTTGAGCGAGATCGGACGACTAGGGCGTGAGAAAATGATGCTGATGAGTTATTGAGTAAAGAAAGATGAAACTGAAAGGGGACTGTATACCCCCTAACCTGCACATCCCCTGAAAATTTCATCCGAATCGGATGAAAACTGTGGAAAATAAGCTTGTTACAACTCACAGACAGACACATAGACACACACAGACAGACAGACCGGAACCAAAGTTGTTCGGAATGGTCTAAAACGTAAAATGCAAATGAAAATTTTGATTTCGGAGACCAAAAATTTTTTTTCTCCCGAAAGTGAAAACAATGCTTCCGCTACCTTTAGGTAGACTCGGAATCAAAACAAAAAACAGCCTTTTGTAATTGTAACATGTTATAATTATGTTAGGCGGTTTCATGATAAGGGGTAATGATCTAAAAACATACCTGGAAATACACGTTTGTCCATGACGCCTATTTATTTATTTATTTATTTTATGACGTTTATTAAGAAACAACATTGTGCTAAGCACTCTCATTGTGTGAACATACAATCTAATAGCACGCTGAGTGTGATTCACATGTAGTAAGGAACCTAGGTATATACAAGTCCAATGTCTTATCCTAGTAAAGTCAGAATTTTGGAATAGTGGAAATAAAGTGTTAAGGAACTATGAGAATGTCAATATTATGAAAGTACGTGGATCGGAACTGTTGAGATGTTGAGTTGTTGATGTTTAGTTGAAACCATTCGCAAAGTCACCATGGTGTTTTCTCTTCAAACGGCGTTCGAGGCCTATGTTCACAAATTAGATTATACACATTTCGAATAATTTAAAATGGTATATATTAATATATTTATTCCTCTTCTACTGAAAAGTTTGAAAATGGTGGGAACGGTGGACCTAAGGGGTTTTTTGTGTTTGGGAAGGAGTTATGGTATCCTTAACCTACTTTCATCATAGGGTTTACTGCAGCTACACAGAACAGCTATAAAGGAGTTGGAGGTTTTTTTTTACTTTCTCTTTATATAAAGGACATAAGTCTGTAAGGGCTCCGCAGCGGATAAAGGAGGCCGAAGGAGGAGGTTTTGGGGCCGAATTTTCGCAAGGTCAAGGTGGCGCGGGGGCGGAGAACCCCCTACAGACATATTGACCTCCGGCGGGGTTACCTTGGCAACGCGAAGGGGGTGAATGACCTTGTAGTATCGAGCGACCCCTCCAACCCGCCGCCGCCCCACGCCGGCCCCCCGATGCCATCAATGGGGGGCGGCGGGTGAGCGTCCTTCTACTACAACACCCCCACGCCTTCCACAAAGACCCCTACGATCTATAAACCCCCGCGTAGCCCTCTTTGACCATTATTAATCCTGAGCTCATATCCGACACAAAAATTTAAAATAAAACCAAGATGAAATGATTAATGAAATGATAAAAGAATTGAAATGAAAATGAAATTTATTTCCCTTAACATTACAAGAGTACATTTGTGGCAATGAGTATGAAGCAAAAGAAGTGTAAAACACTATTTGAGTGATCAGAAAGAAGAAAAAGATAAGGAAAAAAAATCTTGGAGGGGAAGGTAAAACGAATTTACTCGTTCCTACACGAAATAAGAAAATATGCGAATGGTTAATTATTGCAGAAAAATAAAGAATAAAAATTAGCAATAAGAATGTACTAATATTTAATAAATAAAAATAAGAAGGTAAATGATAATATGTAAATAATAATAAGAAATTGTATTTTATATCATTTTTTGTTAATTTATGTAAAGAAAAGACTTCTGGACTCTAGACCCCGCCGCGAGCTTTATGCTCATATGGGGCTATAATTTCCATTAAAAGTTGTGTGAATTAACTTATTTTTACATGCAATTTTATAATTTCATTTTTCAATTTATTGTACTGAATAATATGGAAATAAATTTATTATATAAAAAAAAAACTTAATTGACTAGAATTTCCCCCACACCGTAGAACTTTGTTCCGTACTGTGTGGGGGAGTTAACCCCTGAGTTTTACATGGATATGCGTTTCGAACTAGTAACTTCTTACGGACTAAAAAAAAATCCTTCCTACAGATTGCGCAAAAAAAAAAAAAAAAAAAAAAAAATCAACTTATAACAGTAAACAACTTGGATCATTGACTCCAAACGTTACTCCATATAAATACCTTTAAAACATATTTTCACAAATGAAATGTCCCTGAGAAATAAGCCAACGAAAAACAATTTTTTTATTTGCTGATCTTTTATAATTGGTAGGGTTGGTTATAATAGAGGGTGGTCTTCGTAGTAATAGCGGCATGTTATAAATTACACATGACAAAATATGCATGAATATAAATTATTGCTGACTAACAGTATAATTATTTTCCGAACAACTCGAAGAATTACGAAACCTCACATAGGAATTTACTCCTGATCAACTTCTTTACGGATGATAGTTCATAATTGAGAGCATTATGGGACGCATGTCCACCTTGCACAATTTATCACATTCACAGGTTTTTAATTATGTAGGTACCTACTCAAAATTTGTATGAATTTTGATAAATATTCTGTGGAACGTCCATCTACAATATTAGAGAGTTTTTGGTGACCACTAACGTACCCTTAACGTCACCCTACCGTACCCAAGAGTACGTGACCTTGAGGGGACGTTAGCAACGTCGTACGTTAGAATGACTCATTTAACGTCACCCGTTTGGGGACCTAAAGGCACACGACACCAGCCTAACCTTCCTGTAAATGTAACACTACTGGGCACCTCAAAATTACTCGAATACTGGTGAAATAAATAATAGTAGTTTTTCTTTTCAAATGCCTCATTACCAACTAATTTTGTTGATAGCGGGTAGGTTTTTGAACACCCCTCAAACTTCTTCGGATAGAAACCGAATGTGCCATCTGAAGTCCGCCTCCGCCGTCGCACTTTACTAGCCTTCAACTCGATCGGAAAAAATCCGTTCTTTTGCGCACAGGCTCTATTTGGTCGATTAGAGCTTTGTTTTTATTATAATTTCACATATTTTAAAAGAGGAACCTGAGTTTTAAGACACTACTTCTTCGCAGTATTGTTCTTAGTTAGCCTGATCTCAGCTGTTTTCTCGTGAACATTGCGTGAAGTGCTGCCTCCACTGATGATTATCAGGTAAAATCCTGGTTCATTGTCATAGAGATGTATACTTTTTCATACTTCTTGATATATTACCCAACCGAAAATCCAAAAACATGAAGTTTGTAACGACTAAAGACCTAAAAGTGCAACTAAACCGCGGTGTTTCCCACTTGAGACCCGTTAAATCCATGCCTTGTTTACGAATTGAAAACTAAAAATGAGAAACTATCCCGTATTTTTACTGAGACTAACTAATTGAAAATCGGCAATTCACATCGAAATAAAGAAGTCGATTAGACAACCAGTAGACAACAAGATAGCTGGGAAAAAATATCGCGTCACCCAACCACCGTTAACGTGACATCAAAATTAAGGCAACCGTTCTCCCGGCTCCGTTTGGGTTAGCATCTTCGTTTGCTCCCTCAAGACTACGGTAATGGGTGACGTTGAGTTGAAGTCGCCAAAAACGCTCTATTTAAGTGGTCATCAGCCTAATTTTGCTCAAGTAGTTCAAGAGAAAAACGACGGATAGCGGACGGAGAGAACAGCAAACGAATTTTACAGATTAATTAACTACAAATCTTGTCAACATCAACAACTTGTGTTTTCTTCCTGACTCCACACTTCACCTATGACGCAACATAGCAGGAAGGCTTTGAAATTAAATTAAATGAGTTAGTTAAATAGTTAAGTTAGTTAGTAAAATAAATTAGTTAACTTTAAATATTATCGTCTTGGCTTTGGTGGTTCCTTGCTGGCCTGGTTTCGCAGCTATTTATCGGATCGGACGCTGAGGGTGCGTGTGCGTGGTACCTCTTGTGTTCCTTTCAGAGCAGTGTCTGGAGTGCCGCAGGGCTCCCATTTAGGGCCATTGCTGTTCCTGGTATTTGTCGATGATATTCCCGCTCTCCTTGGGGATAGTGTGCAGTGCCTCCTTTACGCAGATGATCTCAAGATCTACTCAGTCATCAGGAACATGGACGACTGTTTTGCCTGGCAGGGATCCTTGGCTCACACTCGAGACTTGGTGCTCCTCAAATAACCTCTACATAAACATTAAAAAGTGCCAGGCCATGACATTCACCCGTTGCCGAACTCCGATCCATTTTGGTTACTCCCTTGAGGGTCAGGTTTTCCCTTGGCTCCAAACAATTTGCGACCTTGGAGTCAATTTTGACTCCCAGTTAATCTTCAATTACCGTATAGAACGCATTTTTCCTATGAAGTAAGGTTTTTCCTACGTTTTGGGGCCGGCCAGACACCAGTGTGAACTATTTGGCTATCTCGCTCAATAGAGGATCTATCTGTTCCGTGTCTGTGTGTGCGTGTGTCTGTCGTGTGTCCGCAAATCCTAGTAACAAGCTTATTTTCCACAGTTTTCGTCCGATTTGGATGATATTTTCAGGGGATGTGCGGGCTAGGGGGTAGACGGTCCACTATCAGTTTCATCGTTCTTGACACAATACCTCACTCTGCACATGCGCAAACATAAATTCAACCAAGCATCATTTTCTCACGACGTAGTCGTCCGATCTTGCTCAAATTTAGATGATAGTTGGGAGAGGACAATTTGATCATCTTATATAATTTTCAACACGATCATATCAATTATCCGATCTGGATGAAATTCTCAGAGAGTGTGGGGGCCAGAGGGTGGACGGTTCCCTGTCAGTTTCATTGTTGCCACATTAATACTTCACCACGCGATGCGCAAACGTAAAATCCATTAGGCTTCATTTTTTTCACGCCCTAGTCGTCCGATCTCACTCAAATTTGGATGGTAGTAGGGGGATGACGATTCGATCATCCCTAATCAATTTCAACATGATTGTATCATTAATAGATACTGCGCATGCGCCTATGTAAAATCTTTGTGACTACCTTAATTTCCACTGTTTTCATCATATTTCGATGAAATTGTCAGAGAATGCGCGGGCTAGGTTCTTTATGGTTCCCTATCAATTTCATTGTTGCCAAATCAATCCTTCATTCTGCGCATGCGCAAACGTGAATTTCATTATGCTCCATTTTTTACACTCTAGTTGTTCGATTTCGCGTAAATTTGGATGATAGTTGGAAGAAGATGACTTGATTACCTCATATCAATTTCAACAAAATTGTACTATTAATAGCTACTGCGCATGCGCCAACATGAAATCCTAGTAACAAGCTTATTGTCCACAGTTTTCATCCGATTTGGATGAAATTTTCAGGGAATGAGTGGGCTAGGGGTCCCCTATCAGTTTCATTGTTGCCAAATCAATACTTCACTCTGCGCATGCGCAAACATAAATTCCATTGTTTCATTTTGTCATGCCCTAGTCGTCCGATCTCGATCAAATTTGGATGATAGTTAGGGAATGACGATTTGATCATCCCATGTCAATTTCAACATGATTGCATCATTAATAGCTACTGCCCATGCGCCTGTGTGAAATCCTTGTAACGACCTCAATATCCACTGTTGTCATCTGATTTCGAACAATTCGTTTTCACCGAATGCGCGGGTTAGGTTGTAAATGGTCCTCTATCAGTTTCATTGTTGTTGAGTGTTGTCACATTCTAGTTGTTCGATTTCGCTTAAATTTGGATGATAGTTGGAAGAAGATGACTAGATTACCTCATATCGATTTCAACACGATCGTATCATTAATAGCTGTTGCGTATGCGCTACTGTGAAATACTTGTAACGACCATAATTCCCACAGTTTTCATCCTATTTTGGAGAAATTGTCAGCGAATGCGAAGTTTAGGTTGTGGATGTTCCCGTACCTATTTCATTGTGTTCAACTCATCAGTTCATTCTGCACTTGCACAAACATCGAGCACTTACATTGAGTATCATTTTTTCGTTTCTTAATTAACCAATTATGACATTTCATGCTACTTCTTGATTTACTCTTTTCCTCTATGGAATTTTTCAAGATCATTTAAAACTTTTCAATGATCTATGCATTCATGGAAGGTAAACGAGGAAGCAATGTGCCACACCCAACTTGTTTTTCATTGAAGCGTTGATAATTCGTTGGTCCTCGGAGAGCCGGCGACCCAAATCTTTTCTTCGACAGAACGCAATAGTTTCCTGTGATATGAGAATGTTTTGTAGGGCCAGGTGAAATTTGTGGGTTCCCTTCCAGCAAATCGTCACCACCTGCCTTTTCTCTTCTATCTTTGGGGTCCTCGCACTTCGTAGGTTGCGTTTGAGGGGGATTCGGTTACAGGGCAACTTCTTCGTCTCGTGACCCACATTTCGTGACCACCTGGAGGCGACACAGCTGAACTTTACTCACGTCTTTGCCGATTCGGCTCCAAGATAAGGAAACCGCCATCTAACCCTTTCAAACCGGCTGAGAATCAAGAGTTAAAACATTCTCTAACCGGGAACGATTATTTTCGCCCAAACGCAATTATTACTACAAAAATCTCCTTGATCCTATTTGTTCAAACCAGAGCTTTGAACCCAGCCGAAATTCCCGTTTCTCATATTTACGTTTTTATTTTTAAGTTTACCATTCATAGCGTGAGAACCCTTCCATTGTTATTGAAAGACGGTAAGCTGCTTTCCTCCCATATAGGTGAAAACCCCAATCCGTTAACAGTTTAAGAGTGTAAATTGTATAAAGTGTAAATTACTAACCAAATATAAACCTTCACGTGTAATTGAAAGGAACTGTGCTATTTCTAAGGAATATCTTTTCATCTAAGCAAGAACACTACTGAAACCAATCGTATGAAAAGGCCGCATCAGAATAGCATTTTTTCAGCTTTATTCTCGTATTTTTAATGCTCGAATGTGAAGAAAGCTAAGAGCTTCTTTCCAAGGTCAGCTTTTTCGACCATTGCGCATCCTGGCAGAGCATTTTTAAACTCACACAGGAAAATTAGAACATGTTTTTTTACCTAAACGCAAGAAAAATGCTAAACTGTAACCCTTGAGAAGGTAAAAATTCAATGAAAAACCCCTAGGAGGCCGAACCTGACAAATTTAATAAAACTGCATTCCGCCAGAATGCGCTGTTTTTGCAATTATTTCTCTTCAACATTCACAGCTGACCTCGGAAAAAAGCACTTTGCCTTCCTCACGTTCGAGCATTTAAAATGCGAGAAAAAAGCTGGAAAAATGCAAGTGTGATACCTCTGGCCTAAACGCTTGTCACCCACCATGGCTACTATTAACGTTAATATAACATTTATGCCCAGTTTCTTCTGAGTAGACAATGGGGGCAGGCCGAATTCGAATCGAGATCGTAGCGAACCTGGAGGTAAGTCCAACAAATCTGAATTTTTCTTAGGGATTGACTACTTGATGTAATGCAATTTTGAGATGCGAGCTTCCGAGCATCCGGACCATCAAACTATACACATAAACTACTAATCCATATTGGACCGAACCTGCTTCCATACCTACAGGTTCGCTGCGCTCGCGATTCGATTCCAGCCTGCCTCCATTGTCTTGTGTTTCTTTCAGGACAAGGTTGCGCAGGTCAAGCACCGTCGCTGAGAAAGTGGGATATATACGTCCCACCCGGTTTTCAGCGCTGATAAATGTGGGACACTATCGTCCCAACCATTGTTCTCAGTTCGTTTTTAACTTGTTGGAAGAAAAATGACGATCATAATCAGACAACAAGAATTAGGAAAGGTGTCATCAGAAATCAGGAATCAATGGATCAAAGGACATTAAGGGAAAAAAGTTCCAGTCACGCAGCATGATCGTATGAGCGAATTTTCTTAAAGAAAATCTTCCAAACGAAATGATGAGTTCGTTAGCAAGCACTTTTTGAGCGCATTAAATAGGTCGAATTTCAAATAATGCGATTAAAAAAAGGCTAAAAACGGCTAAAAATTGTTGAATTAAATTTTTTTAAGCAGAATATTGCTCAAATAAAGTATATTAATTATGAAATAGGACATTCAAAAATGTTTGTACAAAATTATGCTGAAAATCTCAATAAAGAATCTTGTATAAAGATAGAATCTTGATCCTAGCAAGATTCTATCTTGGATGATTGGGGAATCCCCCACCACCCCCACTCTTCCACAATTCCTGAAGAACATAGATTTGTCAATCTCGATCGTCATGTTGGGGCCACCAACAAAGGCAACCGCAGAATTAAATATGCGCATACATCGAGCATGTAATTGCACCACTCTCGTATAAATACTATAATAAAATTTAGTTCAGCATAGAGGGCACTGGTTGGCCGATAACGGAAAAGACCCAGTGACACTGACTTAAAATTTCCATGAACTTTCAACGCATGTATTATTAATGTAATAAGATGGTTTCGGTCGGATGTTGGCGGGGTATGTGAACGGTTGCCAGGTGTCCGGTTTTGGCCCGGACAGTCCGGTTTTTTACCAAGTGGTCCGGGCGAAAACTGAAAGTCGCCTTGAAGGCCAAATGTCCGGTTTTAACAGGAAGAGCGGCAAATGTCCGGTTTTTTTAATATCGAAGGTTGCTATCCCACGAAGTCAGCAGAGACCAAAATCATGAAAGTCCAGATATTCATGTCGTTAACTACATAATTGGTATTTTATAACATTCCTCGGAATATTTCACTATTTATTATTGTCTTATTTTAGGTTATAATTATCGCTGTATTAGTCTAATAAATTCAATTCTTCATGACTAAAGTCTTAATGAATCAATAAAACAAAATAACCAAAAAAATAGTTTTTGTGGATTGTTTAATTAGGTTCCAGTCCACATCAAAAATCACAAAAGCGATATTAGAAGACAACATGGAAAAATTTCAACCACATGTTCTTCTTGATCTTTTTAGGAATAACATGAAAATCTTGGGCCACATTTGTGGTTTTCAAATTGTGGAATTATGGAGTGACTATATGGATACGTATAATTGATATTGTACTACTAAATGCGTACTACTTGAAATAGAGATGAATAAGTAGGTTGATACTTGCTAGTTGAAATTATCAGAGCTCGAAAACGTATCCAACTAAAATATCACTTAAGATTTAGACAAAAAGTACTTAAATTAAGGAAAATAGTATTTAGTGGAACATAGTAGAGAATGCATATCAATAATTATTGTGTATCAATAATCATCTGTGTAAAAATCTGTATAAATACATATAATCAGTATAAAAATTTTCTCAAACCTTAAAAAAAAAGGCCCCCGTGGGCCCCCCAGTTGCTTTCCGCTTTGAGCCTTCGGATAAAATGCTAAAATATGGAACATGCTTTCTTCCCACTATTTCGTAGATGTAAATAAAAATAAAACTACGACATAAATGTGTGTGTGTGTTTTACTGATCGAAATTAGAACAGAGCACCTAGGTAGGTAATTTTCTGTTATGGGGCGCGTCTACAATTACTATAACCAAGCGGTATTGTTTACTATATCCATTTATAACATAAATAAATATAAAACTTCGACGTGAATAGAAGGACAAGTACCTACGAAAGAAATGCGTGATAAATCGAGAGCTTTCCAACGAGTGGAAAGCTAAAGAAGTTTCATTTTCCCATCTTGGTTGTATGTGAAAACCAAAAGAAAAAGAAAAAACTTTCTCTCTTATGAGAGAAGAGCTATGACCATTGAAAATGTCTCAGTAATTTCAATGTTTTTTATTGTTTTAAATAAAATAACAATTAGAAAACATAAAATAATCATTTTGCCCGAACAGTGCTTCACATGAAACTTAGTAGTGACAACTCGTACTGATTTTTCGGAGCCCCTTGCTAGGCCCTTTCCTAGGGCCTTTCTTTTTAAGGTTTGAGCAAATTTTTATACTGATTATATATATTTATACAGATTTTTACACAGATGATACAGTAATAAATTCCAATCAAGCAGCACAATAATTATTGATATGAATTCTCTACTATGTTCCACTAAATACTATTTTCCTTAATTTAAGTACTTTTTGTCTAAATCTTAAGTGATATTTTAGTTGGATACGTTTTCGAGCTCTGATAATTTCAACTAGCAAGTATCAACCTACTTATTCATCTCTATTTCAAGTAGTACGCATTTAGTAGTACAATATCAATTATACGTATCCATATAGTCACTCCATAATTCCACAATTTGAAAACCACAAATGTGGCCCAAGATTTTCATGTTATTTCTAAATAAGTCAAGAAGAACATGTGGTTGAAATTTTTCCATGTAGTCTTCTAATATCGCTTTTGTGATTTTTAATGTGAACTGGAACCTAATTAAACAATCCACAAAAGCTTTTTTTTGGTTAATTGTTTATTGATTCATTAAGACTTTAGTCATGAAAATTGAATTAATTAGACTAATAAAGCGATAATTATAACCTAAAATAAGACAATAATAACTAGTGCAATATTCCGAGGAATGTTATAAAATACCAATTATGTACGAGTCATGTCGTAGTTAACGACAACAACAACTTCAACTGTTCACCTGACAAGTTAACAAGTACAGGTACTTGTAATGCACGGAAAACTAGAACAAGTGTTTCACCAAAACAAAGAGTACAAGTTTAGAAAAGTTACACTTGTTGAAGCTAAGTTTAGTATTGTAGAAGAAAAAACAATGGCGTATGGGGACTAACGAAATGGACAACGTCAAGCGAAATGCCGAAATTGAAGTTTCATCAGCGAATCATAGTGTAAAAACGGTTCTAAGTAGACGATAGGTGGTTTATCGTTACATAACTAAGTGTAATGATTGGAAGGCAGATGTTGCGAAAACTACCGTAACTACACCACTATCATAACAAGACCTAACTTGTTCATAGGTTGCGTGACGTTTTTTTCTTTGCGTAACAAAATTTCCGGTTGACCCGTCGACTAAGACATTTTTAATGTCAAAAATCATAAGAAACCACCAAGATTAACTGCCTATGCCAAACTAGTAGAAACAAAATGCTTGCATACGGGTCTGAA
The DNA here is from genome assembly GCA_030762985.1 of Adelphocoris suturalis. NCBI lineage: Eukaryota > Metazoa > Arthropoda > Insecta > Hemiptera > Miridae > Adelphocoris > Adelphocoris suturalis. The sequence goes on from CM061044.1 coordinate 54,550,737, forward strand.
ACACATTGGGACATTTTATGTCTTTAGTTGCAGACTCGTATCATCAGAATTTAACAAGCGGTTGCTATCATATTCACAATATCAATTATTGAGAATGATCACCTGAGTGTACGCAATTATTCGAATAACCTTGCTCATAACTCAGCTTGTTGGCCATGCACTTCGCAGTAGTTCATCTGGTAGGATAAATCGAGAGCTTTCGAACGAATTTTGTGGGATGAAAAACGACGAAGTAGCATTTCCCTGGCAACGACTCGGTTGTAAGCGGAAATCATCAGGATATTTTCGTGAGGAATTTCCGTGACTTTTTTCGTTTATATGCCATAGCAAAGACATAAAATGTCAAAAAAATTCGTGAGACATTTGCGTAACGTTTTTCGCTAGTTAGTCCAAGGCTAAAGCATGTTCCATGCTAAAATTACTGTTTAATGTTTTAATGGATTTTTTAAATCTGTCTTTCCGAATTGTCCGGTATTTATCCAATACTACCTGGCAACCGTGGTATGTAGTAGGCGAGGGGAGCCTCGTCCGGAGAGCAACCGATGAAGTAGGAGGATGCAGATGTGGTGGGAGAGACGATGAGCGGGGAAGGGGGGTTTTGTCCTTGATATTGCCCTTGGCTGCAGATCGCTGACCCTCAGTTTCGGAACTCCTTCCACCTTCGACGTCCTCCGCCTCCTCTTCCTCCATCCGCGGACCCCGGGGATCCTCAAGAAGCGAACGGCTCCAATCTAAAATTCGACCACCTATCGGTTTCAGGGTTGTGGCGTTTGCAAATGGCGTGGCTTTAGAGAGCCAGGTGGTCGCGTAAATATTAGCATTTCCAAGCAGGAGCCTATTTCATAAAGGAACAAGTGACAAGCTACAAGCCGATTTTATGTACAAGTTGTAAAAGATTAATGTGCAAAAGTTTCATAAACGTACAAGTGTAGACTTGTAATGTAAAGTGAAAATTAACAAGTGCACAGGCGAATTTGGACAAGTAACAAGTCAAAAAGTGTTTCCCCATCATTTTGTACAAGTTAATGTTTTACAGTTGTAAAAAATGGCCGATTTTTTTACTTACGTCCATTCACCTGTAAACTTGTTATTTTCCAGCATTGTGAGTAGACCATTTTTCGGTGTTTAATATGTAGGAATCATCTTCTTTTGAAGAATACAGACAAGAAAGAAGCATTCAGCGTAGAAGCCAACGATTTTTTTGGTCACGAATAAACGCTTATTTGGTGGGTATTTTCGAGTGTAACAAAAATTTAGAATGTCTTCCACGTCCCTGGATTGGTTCAGCTGCGTGATCCTGTGCAATTTTTCCTGATTGGGTATTGAGGATCTCCCCATCATTAAAGAACAAAGTGAAGATACTTTCGAAGTTACACATGACATTGATAATTCAGCAGCATTAAGACTTGATGAATTGATTAATCATTTCCTCTTACTGAAGGGGAAAAATCCGATTTTGCCAGCCATCAGAATAAGTTGGAATAAAATACACACTTTTTCCAATTTTTAGTTTATAATTTGTCTGCCTTCCAATCATTACACTTAGTTATGTAACGATAAACCACCTATCGTCTACTTAGAACCGTTTTTACACTATGATTCGCTGATGAAACTTCAATTTCGGCATTTCGCTTGACGTTGTCCATTTCGTTAGTCCCCATACGCCATTGTTTTTTCTTCTACAATACTAAACTTAGCTTCAACAAGTGTAACTTTTCTAAACTTGTACTCTTTGTTTTGGTGAAACACTTGTTCTAGTTTTCCGTGCATTACAAGTACCTGTACTTGTTAACTTGTCAGGTGAACAGTTAAAGTTGTTGCTTTATGAAATGGGCCCCAGGTGTCCGGTTTTGGCCCAGACAGCCCGGTTTTCTAACAAGCTGTCTGGGCAAAAATCACTATGAAAACCGAATGTCCGATTTTCCTAGGAAGAGCGGCACATTTTCCAGTTGTGGATCCCATCCTAGGTTGCTATTCTACCAACTCAGCCGTGACTTCTAGAAGACCTACCTACGTCAACCTTCCAACCTACTTGTTCTAAGTTATCTTTTGGAAATCGACTATAGAAAGCTATCTAAACGTCCATTCTCATAAACATTTGCACTCTTGTCACATTATTTCATACGAAGGAGCTCTCGATATCTTCCGTTAGCCATTACTTAAAGTTTCTCATTTCAGACTATGTGTGTCTTTCCACATAAAAATTGCATTTTTCTCAATTTAAGAGCAAAATTGACCCTAGTAGTGTGACCAACCACAACTAGTCATGATCAAGACGTACAAGGAGGCCTCCCAACTTATATACAAATACTTAACAGCTCATCTATTACAAAATACGCTCTGAAGAGGCCATATATTGGGGAAAGCGCTCAGCACATTTCAATAAATGACATAATCAGAGAAGCCTGAAAAATCTCTCACCCTCTACCAACCCAACCTGCTAAAATTTCAAGTTATCGGCTATTCATTGATTCAAACGTTTTCTGCCATTCTAGTAGGTATGTAACCTACATAAATATGATTTTACTAGCTGGTTCACCCGTGCGTTGCACAGGTTGACTTGAACATTATCAAATAGCGTGTGACCCAAGTTGAAGTAATTCTGATAGATTCGCCCACTGAGATCCCCAGTTGGTTAGTGACGTTCAAAACGCTTTAACCCCCCCCCCCCCTCCACTCTGGGTCAGATTTTAAAAATTTGAAAAAAGTAGTCTTTGACTTGAATTAGAGTAATCCAATCATATTCGACAATCAAACCCCCAGTTCGTTCAGTGATGTCAAAGATACCCCATTTCTCCCCCCTCCCTTTCCCCCAAACACCCCCTTCTATGGGTTAGATTTGAAAATTTTCAAGTAGCCTCTGATTTAAGTTAGGGTACTCCAAACATATTCGCCCACTCAGATCCCCAGTTGGTTCAGTGACGTTCGAAACGCTTCAACTCCCCCACCCCTCCCCCTCCATTGCGGGTCAGATTTGAAAATTTTAAAAAAGTAGTCTTTGACTTGAATCGGAGTAATCCAAACATACTCGGCAATCAAATCCCCAGTTTGTTCAGTGATGATAAAGATATCCCATTCCCCCCTCCTCTCCTAAAACACCCTCCCTATGGGGCAGATCAACAATTACACCTTTTAAATCTTCTCTGAACTTCCAGAAATAATTTAAGTCCATAAATTAGCCAAATCGGTCCAGCCGTTCTCGAGTTTTAGCGAGACTAACGAACAGCAATTGATTTTTATATACATAGATAAAGGTTCTTACATATCATCACTAGTATTGTTTACTTTATTTATCGCAGTATTTACTCGCACTCCATTCTTCCTGACTTTGAGTTTCAATGAACCAATAAAACCAAAAATTAATCATTTCCAGCTGTTTATCATTTAATTACGTACAAACTCAGAAACGAGTATAACTGTAAACCACTGTATATTACACTAACATATTATTTGGCTATAATGTTGAAATAACTAAATTTGTGAGCCTTTAGTGGTTTCCAACCAGATGGTGGATAGTAGGTTCCTAATTATTATGTTGTCGGTTATCCTTCAGTCTTCTTAACGTGTGATACGTGTACTTCCATTATCTTAATAGGGATGAATAAAGGGCTACCTGACGGTTGTCATTATCGGTACACAAAAATGTATTTAAAACATCACATAGAACAAAAATGACTTCATTTTAAGAAAATATATTTAGTTTTTACTAATATGTTTTAGCAAATCAGAAAGATAATTCATATCAACTGTCAATAAGATGAATATCAATTATTGTGCTGCATACATTGAGCTTATCACTGTATATTTTTTTAAACAGTTTTTGAATCTGCTTTCTCGACTTAGAGCGTCCGGTTTTTTTTCTCATACCGCCTGGCAAACCTGTTTCCAAGCCAAATGAAACCTTTTCCAAATCAAATGAAACCTTTTCCAAATCAAATGCAACCTTTTCCAAATCAAATGCAACCTTTTCCAAATCAAATGAAACCTTTTCCAAGTCAAATGAAACCTTTTCCAAATCAAATGAATCCTTTTCCGAACCAAATGATTCATTTCCCTTCCGAACCAAAAGTATATTTCTGTAAAATAAGCAATAAACATATAAATTTTTGCCGCTAATGACTCTTACGGTTGAGACGCGGCTTAAATTCTAAAACAAAAAAAAAAAAAAAAGTAGTTATGAGCATTGAGTTAATTATTTACGATATCGTTGGAATTCAGCTAGAAATAGATATTATTTGCAAGGAAGAAAAACAAATACCTGTTAGCCATAAAAAAGGACATAGAGACTCTCATATTAAAACAAGCATTATAAAAAAGGCCTTCTGTCCTTAAATTGGGTTTAAAAAATTAATTTAACTCCAACGTTTCTCCCCAGGAACTGGGGCTTCTTCAGGGAGATTAATAGGTATTAAAAAGTTTGAAATATCTACTAACTTATAGTTTTCGTTTTTTTTTAAATAATCGAATTTAAAGTTATTAGTTTTTTTTTTAAATAAAATTTAAAATTTGTTTTGTAAACAATGTTTTTGTCGTATGTTTTTCCTATTTCGCTGGAGACGGTAATTATAAATTTGAGTCCATCAATCAAATACTAGTAAATTTTGCTCAAGTTTTGAGTGTCTTTTCGGAAGTTGAGTTTGAATTTTTTTTATCTTATTTTTTATAATTTCTAGAAATATTCTTTTTTGAGAATTTGATTCTCTTCCTAAAATTTTCAAACTTTTAGTATGTCTTAAAGATCTACAATGGGAAACCAACGCGTTTTTGTATCTTCTTGTCGTAGATCCAAATTCATGTTTTGAAAAACGACGCCGAACGGACTGACACGTTTCCCCCACATACCTACACTTTTTCACACCCACCACTACCACAAGGGATCTGGTAGACCAAGTCTGAAAGTTGTTCTTTTGGTGTGGAATCTTTTAGTCTGGAAAAAAGTGGTCTGCTTGTATTAAGTGTTCGAAATGCAATTTTGACGTGTTTATAGGGGAGAAACGTTAGAGTTTAATCAATTTAAAAAAAAAAAAAACCAATTTAAGGACAGAAGGCCTTTTTTATGAAGCTTATTATAATCTGAACTGTCCGAATAAAGAAACGTTATCTAATATCATTGGCCGCACCTGTTTCTCCATGTGGCGCGGCGTGGCGAGTAGATACCTACTTCACAATCTACAGTTCATAATTCCTCAAATAAACATGTTTCCTTCCAAGTCGAGATCTACTCCAAAATAATAAATCTATAATAAACTAATTCATAGAATTTCCATTCGTCAACTTTTTGTCTGTGAACACTTACGATTTGCAAAGGTTTCAGTCACTCCATTTGGCTGACTTTTGCAAATGATTTCGTTTGCTTTGGAATAGGTTTCATTTAGTTTGGAAAATGTTTCATTTGCCTTGGAAAAGGTTTCATTTGATTTAGCAAAGATTTCATTTGACTTGGAAATGCTATAAACTTCAGGAATCATAAATGATCCTGACTGATTTATTAGTCCTGGTCAATTATTTTGTGGGTACTTAATACCTTTATTCAACTACAGTTTATAGTAATTTTCTGTGCATTGGATAATATTTCTTAAAACTCGTGAGCTAGATAACTTCTCTAACCCAGTTCCACGAGAAATGGCTGTTTGTGGGTTTAATAAATGCCGTTTTTGAATCTCTCACTTTGTAATTTTGTAAATCTCTCTCCCTCCCCCCTCCCCCCTCTCTCTCTCTTTCTCTCTCTCTCTCTCTCTCTCTCTCTCTCTCTCTCTCTCTCTCTCTCTCTCTCTCTCTCTCTCTCTCTCTCTCTCTCTCTCTTTCTCTCTCTCTCTTTATCACTCCCTCCCTATCTCTCTCCTCCAAAAAGGAAAAATGTCCAATACATTGAACCATTGAAGACAAGTGGAGTATAGGCGTGGAGAGGCAGATGCTAAGCTGCTCCACGGTTTGTTTTCTGGTCATGCAAAGTCGTCAGCCCTTTGTATATCTATTTATTTACATTACGGATCAGCCCGATACAATAGGTTAATATTGCTAAAGCATTAGGGTAAGAAATTAAGAGTTCTGTAAACAACCACGCGAAGGTAAGAAAATAGACAATAGTTAAATGTAAGGCTATAAAGTTCGTTCTGTCCTACTCAACTTCACGCGCTGAGAGTTGGAACGGAGCTTCTCTGGGTGTGGTAGAGAATCATTACAACTTGAGGACAACAAAGAAGGAGGACAAACTAAATTGAGGATTACAAATTTCGTTCATATTCAACTTAAGGTGCTGAAATTTGCAACGCAGCCTTTCTAGGCGTATTGAGTATACCTAACTGTAAATAGTATTTTTCTGGTTGATTAAATTTATTGTTAATATATACGATGGTACTCTGTGGTTTACATCATTTAGGTCTTGGAAGAGCTTGCGAATTCCTTAATAAATAAGAAGTAGTTTTCTTCTGAATCCAGAATTGATTCTTAGATCTAAATCCACAAATTAACAGAAACAACTGATTCCATTTGGACATGTGCTGCTTACCAAGTGATGATTATCTCGCCCTGTTGGCTCTAAGTATTTGCAATCGTAATTTCCGACTTTGGTCTCCCTCTAGCCGACGAGGAGCCGCGGCCCGCGATCGTTGTTCCCCCGCCAACCTTCACCTTCGTTCCGCATCACAATTTTTCTCACGGTTTTTGGACGAACTGGGGTGTGAAGACCACCGCGTTCTCTTCTCATCCTACGATATTTCTATCCCTGCTTGCTTTATTTTTACTACATCATTATTAGCATATATCCGCAGCACGCTGGAGCCGCATACGTGGGCTGAATTGCCCACGTTTGAAAAAAATTCAGTATCTTGAGAAGGAATATCATATTGACTTGGGGACAGTTTCATACAATTCAGGAATGGAAAAATACATTAGAAAATAAAGAACAATATTATTAGAAAATTTTCAGACATGAAGCATGACTATATATTACCTAACTTTCATAAGAAAAAAGATTAAAAAACAAAAACAAAATGCTAATTTTATCATGAAACCAGAATTCTACGCTCAATAAAACATTCAGATCATAATATATTGTATCATTATAATTGTTTGCCAAAATGCCAAATTATGGACAAAAATGTGCAGAAAGTTTGTCCACAAATGAGATAAAATTGTATTATTATCTCATTTATGATCAAAATGTTTTGTTCGCCAAAAAAATGCAATTTTGAGAAAAAGATTTGCGATTTTTTTGTGAACAAACGTTTGCCATTGTTAGGGATTAAGTAGATCGCTATCACCTAAGTGTTTTTGGATTATAATGTTCAATAATGAACCTTTGTAAAAAAAAATATTTTTTGTTTCTAAGCACCTCTCAAAATTTGTTGGTTTACGTTACAAAATGTGTAAAATCCTAATATGGGAAAAAAAAAAACGCTGCAAATTATTGCACAAATCTAAATTATTTCTAAAATTAGAAAGCCCTTCTACACTTTCGAATGTATCCTTAGAAAAAGAAAAGACAGCAAGAAATTATTATACTTATTATATTATTATTAAGAGAGGAAAGGACAGTGTTTCTTTGTTTGTGACTAACACATTCTGAGTGGCAAAATCTGGGATCGATGGAATTAATTAAAGCTCCTGTGTCCTCACACAATCCCTGATTTCATCAAAATCACGTAATTACTATAAAACTATATGTTTGTCACCAGAATATTTTACGTTTACGCATGCGCAAAAGTCCATTAATTAAACTCCTAAATTTCGGACTGCAATTTAAAATAGTATTGGCACATCGACAGATGTGATCGAATCTAAAATCGTCCAAGACAGAATTTTTATTGTCTACAAGAGTAGTCCGTGTAAAAATTCTGATTTTGGAAGAATTCGGTACACCTACATCTCCAACAAATGATCTTAACTCTTCCGCTAATTAGGCTGACTCGGAATTTTTTGACACACGCAAATTGTCCATTGTATTTATACATTATATAAATTGTATAATATGTAAGCGTTGACTCCATTTGTCATGGCGCCATGTGTTCCTAACACGTTAGCGACCACTAATGATATTGAGAAATATTGGCATTCTTGATTGAACAAACGAACAGTGTAGTTCACTCTTACATAATACATTGTATTTATACATTATATAAATTGTATAATACAATGTATTTATACATTATACATTACTAGGTGCTTACAAACATTGAGGCAGTACTACCAAGCGTCTTCTATTCAACAGGCTACCAACATTACATAGCCGTATTGCTGGTTAGCATTCGAAAGGAGTAAGAACAGTTGAGTTTCGACTCCAACCTAACCATCGTACCATCCATTTGAATATGTTCCTCTAAGTTCAAGTACATTAGGTATTTATGAGCGAATTTTCTTAATAAGAAAAAATTAATTAATTTAAAAAATGAAGGAATGGTTCCAGAAAATTATTAAACAAAAAATTTCAAAAAATATTCCGTAGAAATCCGTTTGGGGCATTATTAAAATTCTATCGGATTTTAACACTTTTTGATTTACATATCTTATATTGTGTTCGTGAAATATATGTGTTTCAAGACGATATCTCCAGTTAGGAGCGAAATATAAGAAGCATTCCAAAAGAAAGGATGAGTCCATTGGACAGCAATTTTTAAAGCGCTCAAATTTCAAAAAACAGTGGTACCACCGGATCTGTGAAAACATTTTTTGTTAATGTTAGTAGAATATTGCTTACAAGGCAGAGTCATCAACGGCATAGAGCGAGAGTTCATCATCTATGAACTAGCACATTTCGAAATTTGTGGACAAATATCTACTGACAGTGTACTTTAATTTCATTAAAATGTTCTTAAATTCATTTAAAAAGACTGAAAATTGTGTCTTATAAAATTTCATTGGAATGTGCTTAAAACTCGACATAATCCTGCAGAACAATATTGATTTTTAATGCTGTTGGTTCATGTAGCAAACACTTGTTTTGCTGTAAATTTGATGTGTTGACAATGCGATCTATATATAAATATAAAGACGTACATATAATCAAAATTTTCTTGTGTCGTCATGGTGCACAAATGGGATTTTCTAACGACTTTTGACATTTATGTAGGTACTTGCCATGAAACGTATACCATCCAAAGAATGTTGAGGGCTTTTTTCTCTGTAAGTTAAAATTTCACAAACATTCAAGTGTATGAAGTTTGTCAGTCATAACTTTGAATGTTGAAAATGTTGGTGCACAAAAATGTGCTCAAGTTTTTGTACCAACGTATCCAACGATCGCCCAAAAAAAGCAAAAATCCTCGAAATTAAATATCATTTCGAAACTTCATTTAGAAAACTCTCGGCCAAAAATTTGAATGTATTAAATTTGTATGCACAAAATATGCCCAAAGTCCTTAAAAAACGCGAGATAATGAAAAGTTCTAGTCATGCAGCATGATCGTATGAGCGAATTTTCGTAAATTATCTAATTTTATTATGTTGAATTACTTGGAAATTGGAGCTTTTAGAGTGCAAAGACATTGTTTACCATACATTTAATGGCAAAAACTACCCTAAATAATATTTTGCTATTCAAAAAGAGATTTCGGATTTTTTTAAGTTTTTTTTTTTTGCAGTTTTTATCGATATTTTAAAGCAAGATTTAATAACATTTAAGTACATTTTTCAGCATTTTCTGTACATAAATGTACAGAAAATACTAAGAGTTGTTCTACATTATAGTTAATAAACTTTATTTGAGAAATATTCCGTAAAAAAAAAAAAAAAAAAAATTAATTAATTACAATAATAATTAAAGGAAATAATTTTTTGCCGATTTTAGCCAATTTTAGTGATTTTTATAGCTCATATTTTCAAATCGGACCAATTTAATGTACTCAAAAAGTGCCTAAAAAATTACTAAAAACGGCCAAAAGTTGTTGAATTTATACTTTTTAGTAGAGTTTTAGTCAAAACAAGATTATCAACGATTAAATAGAACATCAAAAAATTGTTGCACAAAATTATACCAGAAAACGTACATAAATTTCATTATTATTTTCTGAAAAATCTATAAAAATTGCAAAAAATCTAAAACGAGACGCTTGCATACGAGTCTGCAACACATTGGGACATTTTATGTCTTTAGTTGAAGACAAGTATGTGTTGCAGACTCATATGCAAGCTCAAAGAGCCACTCAGCTGATCCGGACCCGGGGCATCGTCACGTAAATGTGCTAAAGAGACTACATACGAAATTACAGCTTCCTAGAGTGTAACATAGAAATTAGCTTTAAGAGCCACTCATCTGATCCGGACCCTGGGCATCGTCAAGTAAATGTCCTAAAGAGGCTACATACGAAATTACAGCTTCCTAGAGTGTAAAGTATAGAAATTACCTATTAAAATGATTTAGCCACCGCTTCACAAATCAAACCGTTCTCGCAATATTTGGATCACCTGCTATGAATCAAATCATCGAAACACCAGCTCAATGAAATCATCAGAAATTAACAAGCGGTGGCAATCATGTTCACAATATCAATTATTGAGAATGATCACCTGAGTGTACACAATTATTCAAATAACCTTGCTCATAGCTCAGCTTGGCCACGCACTTCGCAGTACTTAACATAAGATTATGGTTGGATAAATCGAGAGCTTTCGGACGAATGGTCAACGAATTTTGTGGGATGAAAAACGACGAAGTACCATTTCCCTAGCAACGACTCGGTTGTAAGTGGAAATCATCAAACTATTTTCGTGAGCAATTTTCCGTGACGTTTTTTTTAGTTTATGTGCCATAGCAAAAGACATAAAATGTCAATAACGTTTCTTTTGTCTGACAGTTCAGATTATAGCAAGCTTGATAAAAAAAGGCCTTCGGTCCTTAAATTGATTTTTTTAAATCAAACTCCAACGTTTCTCTCTTGGAACTGGGGCTTCTTCAGGGAAATTAATATTCAAAATTGTAAAATATCTACTTACCTATAGTTTTCTTTTTCTATTAAAAATCGAATTTAGAGTTATGAGTTTTTTAATAGAAAAAGAAAACTATAGGTGAGTAGATATTTTACAATTTTGAATATTAATTTCCCTGAAGAAGCCCTAGTTCCTGGGGTGAAACGTTGGAGTTTAATAAAAAATCAATGTAAGGCATTTTTTATAAAGCTTGTTATAAAAAAATCTAAAATTCCAAAATCTTATTTGAATTGCAAAATTTTATTTAGTGCGAGTTTTATGCCATAAAATTGGTTTTTCAACAATTTCTCTGTACTCAAGTTGCTCAAATTTCAATACAATTAACATGAATATTAAACACCTAATTCGAAAAGTGGTAACTTAAGAAAATTCGCTCATAGAATATGCTGCGTGAACTTGTTTTTATTTTTAGCATGGAAGAAACCCGAATCTAAGTTTGGGATCAAGCAGGAATTGAAGTTGGAGGATGATCTTCGAATGGGGACCATCTGGCGAAAGGCGAACAGAACAAGAGCGGTTCCGGGGCGGTGCGTCCGAGCGAGGCCTTGCCCTTGACTTCGGTGTGAACAACCTTAACGCCTTCTTGCGTCACAAACACGTGTTGGTGTTAACTGGGATTATAAGGAGAGGTGGAGAGTGGGGGGTCGTATGTGTAACGTGTTATTAGGTCAATAATTTCGTCACTTGTGTCGATATTTGGACCCGTCGATTGGGTCCTAATCGCCCGACTCCTCTGGTCCGTGAGGTTTCTGTATGCAATCCTAATAGGACGATCATTTCCGTGAAGAAACTGTCTCACTCACGAGTCGTTTCTTAGTTACAGGCCATTACCATAGTAGTTTCTGTTTTCGTTAAGTTCTAGACTAGATGTAGATGTATTGGAAAACTCTCAGGTTTGGGTTATTTTGGGCACCAAGCACGGAAGCCTGGTGGCTTATTGTACTTTTCTGAGAGTTCTGCGTTTAATCAAAGAGATTCAGTCCTCTGGTGTGGGATGTGAGTCCTTTGATTAATTGTTCACTTCGAGTAGACATCAATGGGGTTTGTGCCCCAAAGAGTTCAAATCCGCGACAGGTGAGTGCTGGGCACTCGAAGAATATGTGGGATGCTGTTTCGTCTGTCACCTCGCATAGCCTGCACAGGGTTAAGTTTTGTGTGACTCCTGTGCGGTGTATGTGGAAACGTAGGGGTGCAAAGCCGGTTATAAGGCGGACTATTGTTTTCCTGAGAAGTCCCTCAGTAAGTTTGATGTTGGGTTCGGCCACCATGAGCTTGCTATGGGCATGCCCCTCAATATTGGACCATCTTGTGGTCTGTTGGTCAACTCACATGATGATACTTCTGAAGGTAGAAGTTTTATTAGACTAACCTAATCGCCCGACTCCTCTGGTCCGTGAGGTTTCTGTATGCAATCCTAATAGGACGATCATTTCCGTGAAGAAACTGTTTCACGAGTTGTTTATTAATTGTTCAGGTTCTTAGTTACAGGCCATTACCATAGTAGTTTCTGTTTTCGTTAAGTTTTAGACTAGATGTAGATGTATTGGAAAACTCTCTAAAGGGTGGGGTTATTTTTAGCCCCAAGCACAAAAGCCTGGTGGCTTATTGTACTTTTCTGAGAGTTCTGCGTTTAATCAGAGATTCAGCCCTTTGGTGTGGGATGTGAACCCTTTGATTAATTGTTCGATCTGCGATAGGTGAGTGCAGGGATACTGTTTCGTCTGTCTCCTCGCAAAGTCTGCACAGCGTTGAGTTTTGTGTGACCCCTATGCGACGTAGGTGGAAACGTAGGGGTGCAAAGCCGTTTATAAGGCCGACTATTGTTTTAAGCTCCCTACGGGTTTTCCTGAAAAGTCCCTCAGTTAATTTGGTGTTGGGTTCGGCCACCATAAGCTTGCTGTAGACATGTCCCTCAATATTGGACGATCTTCTTGTGGTCTGTTGGTCAACCCACATGTTGATGATACTTCTGAAAGTAGAAGTTTTATACTAACCTACAAAATCGCCCGACTCTTCTGGTCCGTGAGGTTTCTGTATGCAAACCAAATAGGCCGATCATTTCTGTGAAGAAACTGTCTCACTTACGAGTTGTTTATAAATTGTTCAGGATCTTAGTTACAGGCCATTACCATTGTAGTTTCTGTTTTCGTAAGTTTTAGACTAACCAAAAATTCAACGATTACCAGTAACTAGACGTTCAACAGCACGTCCAACCCCCCCATCGCCAGTGCCATCTAGTTCCAATTCTTCTTCATGTTCGACCTCCTTAACATCATTTTAGGCGTAAATCTGATCTGTTTATCCAACTAATCTGTATTTTGCTAACAGGATTGATTTAGGATATTTTTTATTTTTGAGATGTGAGCTTGCGAGCATCCAGACCACCAAACTATAAAAATCAGTCTTATCTATTATGTAGGCCAATTTCATTATATGCAGGCTGATTATGGTTTATAAGGAGGCCGGTTTATTATACGGTAGCTGATAATAAGGGTTTATTATAAGGTGGCTGGTGGTGTGGGGTATGACGGTGCTCTTGAACGCCAAGTTTACCAGTACACTCTAAAGGTGGGTTCACATCCATCCGGCATTGCGGGAATGCGGCTATGCGTCTGCGGTTGGAACTAGTGGAGGGGAGTGCGGAATTGCGTCAGGCTGTTCATAACCATCCGGTTGTGTTATCATTGCATGAGTATGTTATCAAATCATGAGGGCATACAGAAGAAATTGTTATGTATGTACATTAAAACTGCAAAGGCGACGTCGTTTTGAAATGAGACTGTTGGGTAATTATTCAGTCCTTTCATCAACTGCTTATCCCAAGATAACATTATATTTGTACCCAAAAATCTGTGTAGGTTGGCGCATTACAAATCATTTATGCTTTGATCCACCATAAGAAGTACTTACTTATCGTAGGTAATCTGTCCATTTCGTAAGGACAAGTAGTATATTTATATTTCCTCTTTGTTTTGCAAAAGTGTTATCTCTTCTCAAATACCTATTTATTCGGAAAGTAGAAAATTGCCAATCTATAATCAAACAATGTCTCAAAACGGAATAGGTTCTTTAGGAAAGTAAGTTGTTTGTGAGATCGCAAAATCGGTACCTACACCTAGGTATTTTTAACCCAACTCGACCTCATCTGCATAAAACGTTGTTCAACCCCTTCCATCACGAAATTTAAAACTCCTGATATATATTCCAAATCTAGACCGAATTCAAAGTTGAACAAAAAAAGAATCACGAAAATCGGACGAGAATAGTTAATACATCATGATTTATCAACATTACCCCTTCCATTCACCCCCTCTCTTGATGGAGTTCGAAAATCCTGACATACTTTCAAAAACTACATCAAATACGTAACGGAACAAAATAAGAATCACGAAAATCGGTAGAGGTTTGTAGCTTGGGCAGCGCTTGAAAAAATCGATAATTGTCCCCTTCACCCCCCAACGCGACTGCGAATCCGAAATTTCCTAGGTTTGCTGCACAACTAGACTGAAATTGGGATCGAACAAAATGAGAATCATGAAAATCGGTAGAGAATTGTGGCCTCGACGTCGAAAAAATTTGTCACACCTATAGGGTTTTTTTCTCACGGATTCTGTCTTAGAATTGTCTGAAAGGATTTGTATGTGGTTATTTTTTTCTCATGCTTGGGTTGTCCCCTATCCCCCTGGATCAATTCCAATAGGTCGTCCCTCTTAAATTAGAAGCCTTGCCTGAATGACCTAAGTTCTGAGGGACGTCCAAAAAAAGTACAATGAAAACTACAGATCTCAGTTTATCAGCCGCGCAAATTTTAATGCGACACTGATGGCTTGCTGCTTTTGGTTATCGAATCGAATGTTTTTCAGTATGTTCACTACTACTAATCTGGTGGAGGTTTGTACATCTACCAATTCCTCACAACGAATATCCCACAGAGTTCCCTGGTGTTGGTAACTCAACAGATATTGGACACCGTTTTTTGTTACGTAATAAACCCTCCAGTACTTGCGTTGGATCCGTATGGACCCAGCCTTCTTTTCAGTTTGAATATCCACCCCTTAGGGCCAGTTTCACCGTTCGAGTTAATCAAGAATTAGCGTTAACGCGGCATTATGTTTGAGCTTAATTAGACGTTAGAGCGATTTTTCTTTCACCAACACCCGTCGTTGGTTAACTTGTCCGTCAAAACTTGACGATCTGATTACCCAAGCTGATTAACTAATTACTAATTAACTAATGAGCCTTCGATTTCTACTTTTTAATTACTGAAAATACAATAATATTTCATGGTTCTAAACATTTATGTTCAACATTGTTAAAAAAGCGGCCCCAAGTCACTAGAGAGAAAGAATGTTCACTCACATAACCTCTGCCGTCCGCCCCCATTGACGAGTTTTTAGGTGATGGGATCGTTTTCAATAGAACGAAACATTTCAAATTTCTTGTAAACAAGTTGGTTTCGCATTAATATCGAAGAAGTATGAAACGCCAGCAGTATAATGCGTTAGGTACATAGTTGAACAAGTGAGTGTTTCCTAACTGACTCCCGAGGGACATCAAAAGACCCGACTGACTCCCTGGTGGAGGTTAGTTCTAACTGACTCCCGGCGAGAAACAAAACTGTTAAAATGGCCTAGTTGACTCCCTGAGCGTATAAATAAGTGTTTCCCCCAAACTTTCCTTCCCACTTCACAGACTTAGGACTCTCTCCACGAGAGCGTGCAGGTGTGATAAAAAATTTGTGGTGCTAATCGATGTTAGCAAACATCTCGTCATGCCTACCCTTATCAATGTGGAACAACATGTCGTCAAGTAAGTAGAAATATGTGCAAAACCACTCTAAATACAAAATTCATTGTTCGCCATCCTGAAATGGCGAATGAAGGCGCCACAAAGATAGCAGTCTGCCATGTTTCCCCCCTAAATATTATCAGCTGACAAAGGCCTGGGTCGCATCTGGCCAGATGTCAGTATGCCTCAAAAAATTGGATCAAAATATTCCAAATGTTATAGCCTTACTTATTGAGGACACAAAAAAAAAAAACTTATTCCCAAATCCCAAATTTTCCCCGTCATTCTTAAATTACACCTTTTGATAGTACTCGTTTTGATAAGGATGTAATGGCCCTCTTTCCGAACAAACGCCGATTTCCGCGGGAGTCAGTTGGGATCTGCGGGGTATGCATTTTCGTAGGGGATGAGGGCTTCAGGGAGTCAGTTAGATCTGTCACGTGTCCACGTCCTCTCACTTTTGATTTAGACAAGAAATCGCGGCTCCACAACTAGTTTTGTTCGCTCATTTTGAATGTTATTCAAGTTACGACAACCTCGAGTCATAAGGAAAAGAATTATTCTCTAGAGCCAGATGAAAACCGATGTTGCCAAAGTGCTTTGACTCATCCAGCATAGATTCGTAACTTACTACCTTGGTAGGTAGGTACCTAACTAAGTTTGATAACCCAATTAATACGTTTCCTATTGAGAAGAAAAGATTTGTATGTATTTACTTTTTATCTGATGAGATTTCCATAGTTTTCTAACTAGTTTTCTAACTTTCATCAACTAGTATCCTCCTACATATGAATTTTTCAGAATGTAGGTATGAGACCCTCCAGTATCGGGAGATCTACTGTTTAGGCCACCATGAGTAGAAAGATAAGTACGTTTAATTTCACTTCACTTCATGAGCTCTTCATTTAAAAAGATTTTCGATCGCAGGCACCTAGCGGTTTTTACAGCTACGCGTGAATTGTGAATGTTATGCGTGTTATACGTATTTCATGTTCGTGCATAACCAGAGGCTTATATGTTGGACCATCTAAAGCACTGAGGAGTGGGTTGCCAGGTGTTAGTGCTTCACAAAATCACATCCGAGGTTGTAATTACAACTGGAATCACAGAAAGAAATAATATTGCAGCTGTAATCACAGGAAAAGTTATGATTATGAGTGTAATTACATGGATAAATTTGCGGTAAAGGGCTAATTTATAGGGAACATCGGTTGTTACTGCCAAAATCACGTTAAAAACTTTGGGTACCACAAAAAAAATTGGGTACTTTAGATTACATATTTACGTAGAATTCGTGACAATTTCAAGCTGTGGGAAGAAATTATATTATTTTAAAAAAAAGAAGGAAAAAAAAAAAGAATTACCGTGTTTTCAGAAGTTGCCGATGTCCGTGAGGATTTGTTGAAACAAATTGGTGTGGTTGTGGTTTGATTGCCTCCACATGAATTCGCACAAGTAGAATGCACATGAATTCGCACAAATAGATCAGAATGCTGTGTATAGATTGGTGGTCTGGATTCTGGTCTCAAAATTACATAACATCAAGTAGTCAATCGCTTCGTAAAAATACAGATTAGCTGGACATGTAGATAAGAATGATTTGTATACTTTGGCGGTCTGGATGCTCGCAAGCTTGCATCTCAAAAATACATAACATAACATAACATAATCTAAGTAAGAAGTAATGCCTAGAAACATTGTGATTACGATTGTTATCATAATCGTAATCGTAATCATGAGTGTGATCTTCAACTGTCATGCACACCCATGCATTTCAACGTGTGGCTGAAACGGTGAGAGCTGAATTCCCTGATGTTGATTGGCTAATTTCTACAGTGAAAAAAAATTTTCCTCAAAGCCCCAAGTCGGCGTTTGTTGAAGGAAACTTATCCTGTTAAGCTTGCCTCCTCAACCGGTGGTAACGAGATGGGGCACTTGGTTACAGCAAAAACTTCGATGAAATAAAAATCGCTTGGATTCAGATTCAGCTGCAGCTATACCACGGGCTGAAGAAATGATGAAGAAACATTCATTGAAAAATATGACTTGACGTTTATCTTCAGCAACTGCACGTTTTTGGCAAAAACTATAACTCAGCTAGAGTCACAAAATGTGTCTTTGGCAGACAATATGAGCCACATCCAAACTGCAGTGAAAAAGTTGGAAACAACACCAGGAGAAGCGGGGAAAAAAATAAAGAAGAAAATGCAAGACGTTCTGAATAAAAATCCAGGATGGAACGATATCCGATATCCTCAGTGGAAAAGCTGGGAATGATGAACAGTTGAGTGTTGAACTCACCCCTGCCGAAATCGCTTTCTTCATTAATGCTCCAGTAACGTCGGTTGACGTTGAACGTTCATTCAGCAAATATGAAAGAATTCTATGACCTGATCGCCGAAGCTTCACCTTCGAAAACTTGAAGATGCATATTATTGTGAATAATTTCATCAATAATTGAATCGAATAAGACTCAAAAAGTAAATGGTTTTACCTACATTTTTGTCAATTTATTTTACATACTTACCCAAAAATAAATACCTACATATTTATGTACATATTTCGAATTTTTATTTCCTTGAAAATCCTAGCCCTAATTATGAGTGTAAGTACTTGGACAAATTTGCGGTAAAGGGCTAATTTATAGGGAACCTCGGTTGTTACGGCCAGAATCATATAACAAAATTGTGATTATAATGGTAATCGCAAAAAAAGTGATTAAAAATGTACCTAATTATAGAAAAATCTGTGATTACGAATGTAATCATGAGTGTAATTGTAATCGTAATCATATCTTCAGGGTCTGAGATTATAATCGTAATCATAACTCTAAAACCCTATGATTGTTTGATATGATTGATTGATAACGATTATAATCACAGTCCCAGAAGATATGATTACGATTTCAATTACACTTATGGTTATGATTGCGATTATAATTACATTCGTAATCACAGATTTTTCTATAATTACATTTGTAATCACAAATGTTTTTGCGATTACGATTGTAATCTCGTTTTTTATGTGCTTTTGGCCGTAACAACCAATGTTCCCTATAAATTAGCCCTTTACCGCAGATTTTTCCCTGTAATTACACTCATGATCATAACTTTTCCTGTGATTACTGCTGTGATCTTAGTTTTTGTCGTATTTAAAACTGTAATCCTATTTTTTTCTGTGATTACAGTCGTAATTACAACCTCAGATGTTTTTTTGGGCCGTATTAACACCTAGCAACCCACTCTTCAGTGCTTTAGATGGTTCAAACGCAGTCCTACTGATATAAGCCTGTACTCACGCGTGAACTGTGAATGTTATGCGTGTTATACTTTTTGCATGTTTGTGCATAAGCAGAGGCTTATATCAGTAGGACTGCGTTTGGACCATCAAAATCACTGAGGAGTGGGCCGCTAGGTGTTAATACGGCCCAAATCACATGTGAGGTTGTAATTATGACTGTAATCACAGGAAGAAATAATATTGCAGCTGTAATCTCAGGAAAAGTTATGATTATGAGTGTAATTACATGGAAAAATTTGCGGTAGAGGGCCAACTTATAAGGAACATCGGTTGTTACGTCCAAAATTACATGAAAAACTTGTGATTACAATTGTAATTGCAAAAATTTGTGATTAAAAATGTAATTATAGAAAAATCTGTGATTACGAATGTAATCATAATCGTAATCATGAGTGTAATCGTAATCGTAATAATATCATCAGGGTCTGTGATTATAATCGTAATCGTAATCACAACTCTAAAACCCTATGATTGTAATCGTAATCGTAATTATGATTACGATTACGCCCAACTCTGCCTGTTAACAAGGTAATTAATAAAAAAAAGTCGATAATATTCCTCCGATGGGAAATCGATTTTGGTCCCGTTGATGGGGGAGTCCAAAAGGGCATCACCTCGCATTGCCCTAAAAAGGGCCGCAGGGCGGATCGGCAGCCCACGTGTCGCGGTGAAGTTTGAAGGTCGACCTTGAAAGGTCAAGACCGCCAGCCCTCCTCCTCCGCCCTCCGCCTTCTGATCTGTTACGAAAACATCAAAGGCTCCTTCGCCTCCTCCAAACCCGCCGATCTGATCGGAGCCTCCCGCCAAGTGCCCCGCATAAGTGGCCTCCCTAACTTCCAAATACAATAAGTGGTCCCTTGAATCCCCAATGTCAAGAGCCTGCTTTCCAGTGTTGGGCATATTCTTATCGTCGAATACGAATACGATTGTAATCGCGATAATTATTCGTTGATTCTGAGTCAACTGCGATTAAATTCGTATTCGTGTATTCGTACCTATTCGTCTGTCGGCGATTACACGAATACAACCCATAAAAATGCGTCACGGTCATAAATTTCAATAGGGCGTCCCTCTAGAATATGCGAAGCCTTGCTAATATTACCTAGCTTAAGAGGGATGTCCTATTTAAATAGATTTGAGACAAAGGCTGGGCTCCAATCGTTGAATTCGCTTTAAGGACTTCCCTCTGAAGCTAGGTATTATTAGCAAGGCATCACATATTGTAGAGGGACGCCCTATTGAAATTGATGGCCGTGACGCATTTTTATGGGTTGTATTCGTGTAATCGCCGACAGACGAATAGGATTACACGAATACGAATATAATCGCAGTTGACTCAGAATCAACGAATAATTATCGCGATTACGATCGCATTCGTATTCGACGATAAGATTATGCTCAGCACTGTTGCTTTCCTCCTGTATCATCAAAAGTTCCAGTCATGCAGCATGATTGTATGAGCGAGTTTTCGTAAATTATCGTATCGTAAACCGTTAAATTGTTTTGAAATTTGAGCTTATTGAGTGCAAGGAAATTGTTAACTATTAGTTTTATGGCAAAAAACTAAAATTTTGACCAATTTAATGTGCTCAAAAAGTTCTGGCCAACAAACTCATCCTTTCATTTGGAAAGCTTGATTTTTTTGGCGCGAAAACTGAATTTTTATCTCAATCCTAAGGAAAGTTATCGTCTGAAATGATACATAAATATATTAACAAATGAATAAATACACACACAGTATATACCTATATGTATATATATACTCATATATGAAAAAGCTTTAAACTCTAGGATTCGTTTCAGAACGCCTCAAAACGGATTTCAATGAATGCATTTTTCAAAAATTTTGATTTTAAAATTTTCCGAGCCATTGCAATAGCTTCATTTTACGAAGTTCGCTAAAATGACATTGACATGAAAATCACCTTAATTTTTCTTTTTATGAATAACAGCATGCAAAATTCTTGTTCCCAGTAATAGCTGTAGATATTCCTGACCACTGTGGGCCTCCCGGGCGGTCTCTTAGTTTGACTCGAACTGCCAAATTCGTCGCAGGTCACATTCGTCACGTCGTATTCTGGTGAGAATCCAGCTTTTATCAACTCATCGTGTTGTAAGGCTAAAACAGTATTTGTTTCTTGGCTTATCGCTTCTTTTTAGGCATTTATTCAACTTTTGTGAAGGCTAAAGGTGTTTTACTGAGTAAACCCACAAAAATCATCGTTTCGGACAACATTTGAGAGTCTCCAGGATCTAATGTATAAAATAGATGGAAACGGACATTATTTGTACTAGGAGTAACATGAAGAATGATTCATCAAAATCGATGGAGTAGTTCAAATTCTCTCAGCTTCCTCACTTATACGAGGTATACTTACCATGCAAACTAAACTACATCCATCATAGGTTTTATCATCGTCAGAACCGTTTGCGCATGCGGAAATAAAAACACCAAGAAACATATATTTCTGGCCCAAACTCATTCACCCACTCTGGCCCAAATTCGGTACCTAATAAGTAATTGGATCCAGTTTAGAGGACGGGCTCGTTAATTTCATCGAGTGGATCAACTATGGCAACTGTCGTAAAAATACGGAAATTAATTATTTTAGTGTTGAATGACCTTTACGCTATTCCTATCACATATCTGGTCTACGTCTACCTGGATCAGTTGGCTAAAATATTATTTTATCCCCCATCTACCCACAAATTGCATGTGAATTCACATAACATGACATGACTTGTACTTTAGGACGTTTGTTATGCACCATTGCTGTATTTCAACAATAAATCGATGATTACTTACTTGATTACTAATGGGGCTCCTTGCTAACAAGGCCGGCCACTAGGAGCCTAAGGAACATCGTGGTTGACATAACTTTTCCCTTGTTGATACTTTGTGTCACCCCTTTATGCTTTACAATTTGTTCCCCGCACCATCAACCTCACCAATACTAGTCAACAATTAGAATAAATAAATATACTGCACTTTGGGGTTGATCAAAATTGATGCCGAGCTTCTAGGACCAACTACAACCCAAATGTGTTTGATGATACATTCTGCACTCTTCTTTATTTAAGGTTTTCTCAACTACGTGGTGAACGTAAACTTTAAACGTCCATTAAACTTTATAAGCATTACATTGTAGACATCCAATTGTCATTAAGCGACAATCTCAAAGCCTTTTGGAACAGTTTAAATTACACGAATTGTTATTCGCAGTTGTCTAGCCAAATGTTTCCGAATGATGTGTTCTAGCACTCCTGTAGAAATAGCCCGGCTGTTTGCTGACTATTTCTCTTCTGTTTTTGATAAGCCTCTTGACTCCCCTACTCAGCTCGAGAATAAGGATTTTTTGAGTCTCGGTTCCATTGAGGTTTGTCAATTTCTTTGACAGGATCAGCTGGCTTCCCTTGATGTTAAGTAAGGTCTGGGTCCAGATAGTGTGCCACCTATTCTATTGAAGTCCTGAATTTGCAGCATTTTGAAATTAAAGCAATTTAATATGATCAAAAAGTGCTGGCTAACAAACTATTCCATTTTCGGAAACCTCAATTTTTTGGCATGAGAACGGAATTATGATCTCAATCAAATGGAGAGTTATCGCTCGGATTGACACACACATCCTGGTATTAGGATTGGTTTCAGACATATTTCAAAAGACACTATTTTCGAAAAATTTGGAGCCATTACAATAGCTTAATTTTAACGAAACTTCGCTTAAACAAACAATTCCTCATTTGCTCAATAGTCATGTTCCATGTTTCGGAATTTTTATGATTTTCCTGCGACCATTCGATGATACCAAAAACGATTTTGGTGGGTTGAGCCGAGCTTTTCTTATTCGTAAGATACCTGTTCGAATACTGATATTCAAATCGCCTTAATAACTGCAGCAATGTTGGTCGGGAATAGTTTTAACGTACCTAACTGAGGGTACAATTAATTGAAAAATTAAATAGGTACAACTTGAATCTTGATTGCTGAAATTTGAGTTCGTTAGATACCTGTTCAAATACTGATATTCAAATCGCCTTATCAACTGCAGCAATGTTGGTCGGGAATAGTTTCAACGTAACTGAGGGTACACTTAATTGAAAAATTAAATAGGTAGAACTTGAAACTTGATTGCTGAAATTTGAGTTGAAACCTCTTGGGGACTGCTGGGTAAAAATTACAAGGTACCTTGTAAAAATGACCCTCATCTTAGACCGGCTGGTCTAAATAAAAATCTTGATTTTTTGGGGATAACCATGGAATCATGATGTCAACGCCCTTCATCTTCCCGGCAGTCCATTTTTTTGGAGGCAGGGTAGTGGACTGAAGATCCGCTGTCTTTCGCAATGGTCATCCAGTCGTAGAAACTGTTTACCGACTTCAGCAGAAACATGGCAAAAATTCCATGTTTTTTATTTCAACCCCCACGTTATCTGGCCAGAAGATTGTTTTTGTTTTGGGCGATTTAAGATTTGATGTATAGGTAGTTATGTATACATGTGCCAATTCGTTACAGCCCCAAATTCCCTCTGTATCGTCCTAAAAATAGAAGAAGTCTTCACCGCTATCGTCGATATGAATCCCAAGTTCGATACAAGTCAGTTGTCTGCTACAATACATTTGGAATATGGGCAAAGTTAACTTAAGCCGAATGAAGGGAATCTTATTTTCCACTTATTCTATTATGTGTTTATTTAGTATGTAAAAAAACACGGAGGCGAGGGCCTCTTCACGCGGAAAAATATACAGAAAATAGAGAAACAGGATAACATTGACTACAGGACCACAGCAAGCTGTAACAAAGGGATAACACCAAACACATAAAGTAACAATTTTGATACAGGAGGTAACAAGCAACTCATTAGGAATTTTTCAGAACATACAGCACCATAAACAAGACCAAAAAAAAAAAAAAAAAAAAAAAGGATTTCCGAACCATGCAGTCAACAATTTATTCAAGATATACCTACCCATTCAGCATCCGCCATCTCATCTATTCACCAACATACACATTCTATACCTAGTTCTGGTACATGTACAAATTGTATATAACCAATAAATGAATTTAAAAAAAAAAAAAAAAAAAAAAAAAAAAAAAAAAAAAATCACGGAGGAAGCATAGCAACGCAGGTAACGTTGTGCTGTGCAACATAATGGGCACTTCGGTTTGAAATAGATAAACGAACCGCTCGGAGCTCTACTATCGCTCAGAAACTTCACGAGCAGTTGTCTTATGGGACATAAGGTCCGAATCCGTTAAAAAACGTATTTCTCAAAAAATGACCCAAGTTGTTTTGCAGATGACAGTCTTCATGATTCCCCTGCGACCATTCACTGAGCTTCTAATACTATGAAGGCGGTGTCTACCAATTAATTTGTACAGGTGATGGAGCGAGCTCTCGCGAAGAATATTTTCTATCAGAAGAGGAAAACTTGATTACATGTCGTTATTACTTGAGGCTTTCTCTCGGAGGAGAGCGGAGAATAGCGAAAGTGAAATCATACGCAAGGTTTTAAAGAGGCAGGTGAATCTGTTTTATAATTATTACGACGAGCGGCGTCACCCGTCACGCCTAATCGAGAGGCTTACGATGATGTTCTGCCTTAGTCGGGAGGCATCTGGAACACTCCTGAGTTGGTCAGTAGAAAGCTGATCCGGGACAGTTGGTGCCGAGCCTGTATTTGTTTATACACTGCTAGTAGGAGAGGAGAAATTTAGGGATCCCTACAAAATTAACGCCTCAAATACTTCCACAAAGGCTCAATATTTATGTACCTACTGGTTATTTTTTCAGGATTCAGCCAAGGGTAGAAACAAAACCTCAACTCCTTTCTACACCACCTTTATTCGTTGTGCAAGGTTTCGGACCACACCTTGGTCCATCTTCAGGAAAACCTTGCTGGAGGAAAAATAGTAATTTTAAGTAAGTAGCAGTTTTTTTAGGACGTCCCTCAAAAGCTGGGTCATACAGGCAAGCCTGTATTTGTTTATACACTACTAAGAGGGATCCCTGTAAAAAACGCCACAAATACTTATACAAAGGCTCAATATTTCTGTATTAGATAGCCCTTCTATGCTAATAAATTTTGTACCCATCAGTACCAAGTGAGTTCGACATAAAAAGGCTATATTTCTTAAGATGTTTCTTATTTCCTGAGATGTTTCTTATTTCCTAAGGTGTTCTTCAAAATCCTGTCGCGCCTAAGATCAGATCACAGCTGTACCAAAAACTACCTCTTCGAAATTCGAAGATCGACCAACGAACTGTGCGAGCTCTGTTCAGTGGTTGAAGACGGGCAACACATATTGATGGAATGTCCACGTTTCGTTTATGCAAGAAAACATTTCTTCGAAGAAATCTCTAAATCAGTCCCTCAGCCCTTCAATCTTGACCTGATCCTCCGACTCCAAGACGTCCTTCATTACGATGCCATCTATAAATTTTGTAAGGACTATAATTTGACTTTTTGATTTGATATATATATATTTATTTGCTTGTTTGCTACTTTCAATTATTTCAATTAAAACTAAAGTTTTTAACTAAAGTCTGAAATATTTACTATTGTATAGGGATCGGACATCGAAGCCAAAACATCGATGTTGCCATCGATTTCATCATCGACCATTGACCATCAATGTCGGTAAACATCGGTATTCTTGCCATCGATGTTTTTCAACATCGATGTATTGAAAGTAAAACATCGATGTTGTAAAAAAGTTGTAGTAAATTAGAACATTGATTATCTAAAGGTATTTATCAAAAACAAATATCTCTCAAAAATCAAACTAGGCAATGCCCTTATGCTGGTATATTAAACATTTTCAAAATTTGTTCAAATGATTGGTTAACCCAGCAGAAATTCTTATTTAAACTAAAACAAGTTGATGCAAAAAAAATCCTAGTTTTCCTTGTAAAAGGTAGTTGGAGAACACTAATGGAAGAAGTTGGATTTGGAATTTTGTTGTTATCAAAAATGTACCTACTTTTTAGAAAAGTTTTATGTAAATTAAGGTAACATAATATTAACTCTGTATTATCCAATTAAAATAACTGTGGTTGGTATTTAGGTAAAAATAAAATTGGCTTCAAATAGATGGTCGGTATTTTAAAAGTTTTGTATTTTTATTTTAAACATTTAAGTACAATGAATTACTGTTATAGGTTTGGCGGTTCCCCGACTACACGGGACCACTCTTGGTGGTCGTATTCTCCCTCCATTATTCTTAGAACCGCCTTGGACAGGAGTCTACAAATTTATTAACAGTGTTGCCACTTCACCATTAGTCAGGTTTTCCTCTAAGTCTCCCCCACAAACCTATCTAAATTTACCCTAGATTTTAAATTGTTCACCCTAAAATTCAAACTTTTATTGCGCAAGGGGGAAAAAATCGGTGGGGCCTACATCGATGATCCATATTTATCAAAAGCCTTGCTATCGATGTTCGATAATATCGTTGAGATCAACATCGATGTTCGAAAATATCGTTGCTGTCAACATCGATGCAAAAACATCGAACATCGGAGATGAAACATTGATGATTCAAAACATCGATGTCGATGTCCGATCCCTACTATTGTAAATTTTCTCTATTATGATAGACTGAATAGTTGTACTGAAGCCAATAAAGTTAACAAAAAAATGAGGATGTGAACGACCGGATCAATTGGTCAGGAGGCCGGAGCGGGGTTGTCAGATGGAGAAGGTTGAGGTCGTGAGGAAGTGTGTGGCAGACGGAACGAGGGCGTCCGCTCCGCAGTCCTTGGCACTGGCCGCTGCGTCGGGTCGCCGGACGTAATTGGAAACGCTCCCTCGTTCACTTCCACGTTCGTCTCAAAGCTCGAACTTGCTCTCAAAGTCAGAAAGATAGAATTAGAATAACCGTTTCTTTCTGCCGGAAAAGAAAACATGCAGCATGATCGTATGAGCAAATTTGTGTACCATCTTTCGTATTAGGTATATACGAGGGTTATCCAGAAAATAAGAACAAGTCCCCTCTGGAGGGTGAATGGGATTATTTTTGTTAAGGTTGGCATACCTACGTGTTTAAGGGGGAGGGGGGGGGGGTGTTCACAATGGTCAAAATAACACCGGGCCCGTGTCAGTCCCTTGCAAAATGTCGTCGCAACAACCGATTCTGTCAACCTCTGAAGGAGGTGTTCGCTCCACCTACCACCGATGTGAGATTCGGTCAGTCAACAAGTTCCTCACTTTACGTCACGAATCTGCCTCCGAAATCCAACATCATGGATGGGCATGGTTTTGGGAGAGGAAAGGGGTGTTATTGGTAGATTTCAGGCCCGGCCTACCATCAATGCTGACGGATACTGTAAGACCCTAAAAAAATAAATAGAGATATAAAAAAAGATTAAAGACAAAACGAGGGAAATGCTGATTTGTGGTGTGTCCCTCATTCACAACAACGCCAGACCCCACACCGCTCGTGTGACCCAGGACCTGCTTGTGTCCTTTGTATGGGATATTGTGACCCACCCACCGTATTCCCCGGACTTGGCGCCCTCAGATTATCATCTCTTCACCAAATTGAAGGAATTCTTGGGTGGGAAACGTTTTTCCAACGACGAGGAGGTGAAGGAGACTGTGGAGAAGTGGATTTCAGAGGCTGAATGCAGCGTACACGATGAGAGTATAAAAAGTTCCAGTCATGCAGTTCGATCGTATGGCCGAATTTTCGTAAATTATCGTACTATGTTATGATACATTGTTTTGAAAATTAAGGACTTTGAGGTGGAAAAAAAATGTAGATTTCGATTTGTTAGCCAATTTTAATGAATTGAATATATATACATACATATGTATATATAGTTTTGATTCGACCATGAATACTCTTACTACCTACCACTCAAGTTTGTAGAAACAAACGTTTGGGAAAAACTGATTTATAAGCTGATCTTTACTACTTGTTAACCTTCGTAAAACCTTGATCCTATTTTTTCAAGCATAGGTAAACAATTCTCTTTGTTTCTGAAATGAATTGAAAAGAATTTATTCATTCTCCTTATTATAAGTAGGTGTTACATATGTTTATGATTTGTGTTACATAAAATATCCATATTATAGGTATTCATTACAATGTAAGCAAAACAAAGACAAAAAATAGTAATTATACATGACTATTAATTTGAAGTTGAAAACTGAAGGAAAATGCATACCTAAAAAGCCTAAAGTTTGTGTTGGCATGCATACATGTCGATTGCCCTACTTGTACAGTTCTAAGTTAAATTCGTGCTACCAGAAACTACAATTTTTATTAAAACAATTATGTTTATGAGTTTCAATCAGAAAGGCAGGCATATGTAGGGTATTTTAATTCATAATTGGACTTAATTAGAACATTCAGCGTAAAAATATGCTTCTTAATTATAATTAATAATCTATGTATGGTATGTGAATCGCTATTGAAAAATAATGGGTTCATTAGTAACATTCTGTATTTTGGGCTGCATTTGTGCTCTCTCTTTCTCTCTCTCTCTTTCTGTATTTTGGGCTGTATTTGTGCTGTCTCTCTCTCTCTCTCTCTCTCCCCAATCTGCACTTAGTTTCAAGAATAATCTGAAAGAAAAGTTGTTAGCTCGGTATGTTTGAGTAGGTACCTATTATTAATATCATGTAACTTCACAAGATCCAAAGCAATTTTCATTTCTTACTTAACCTTTATAACTATGTATTTAAGTTTTAATTTAGTTTTCATATTTTTATCAAGTAAAACCTGACTGAAACCTAAGTCTGAGACTTATGAATTTCTGTATGTATTGGAAAAGAGGGCCCTAAGGCCCAAAAATATGTACAGAATGATCGATAAACAAAGTCAATCAACCAATCAATCAATCCCTCTCCCTCTCTCCATCAAAATCGGTTTCAGTCTGATAATGTTTGTAAGGTTAAAGACTTGGAGTGCAAAAGTGAACGACTTTACCTTGAAGACGGCTCTTATTCTACAGGCCGTAGATATCGAAATCAGTGAAAACGAATGATAAAAACCAATACAAGGACCCGTGATGAGGCACAGAAGAGCAGAGTAGGATGGAGGGGGGGGGGGGGGGGGAGCCTTGGCCACGACCGCGTATCCACTTCCTCTCGACCTCAACCTTCCGCGCCAGCAATCGGCGCTCGATCCAGATCTGCCAGTCCGTAATTCAATAGAGCTGCAATTGAATTAGCCAGGTTTCCGTTTATTTTAATGCTATAGCATTTTTCAGTCAAATGAAACCTTTTTTCTATCAAATGAAACTTTGTAACTACCAAATGAAACCTTGTTCGAATCAAATAAAACCTCGTACCTACCGAATTAAACCATGTCCTGAATCATCCGAGAAAAATTACATTTTATTTCAGATTCTTGCTAAACAAGTTAATACAGAGGCACTACAAATTAATTTAGTGAAGCAGGTGTCCAGAAGCTGCGGCAGCAGTTTCATCATCATGTTATCACGGAGTTGGAGCAGTCTGTCGTGGTGATCAGCAATATGGTGGACCAAAAAGTTTCATTTGAATAAAATGAGGTTTCATTTGTTTGAAAAAAAGTTTAATCTGATCTCATTTGATTAGATGGTTTTATTTGGTAGGTACGAGGTTTAATTTGATTGGAACAAGGTTTCATTTGGTCAGTACGAAGTTTCATTTGATAGAAAGAATGTTTCATTTGACTGAAAAATGCTATATATTGTTTTCCTTTAGTATTAAAACTTCAAGAAAACTACAACGGAACTAGGGATGACGGTGACTAATGATGAACGAGTTAACCAGCCGTTGTTTCGAGCCAGGGGATCGAACCCTCATTTTTTCTCCCCTCCGAGTTGCCAGTGGAGTTCATGATGGCGCTCCTTTTAGTCAATGATGTCAACATGGCTCCCCTTAGAATCGTGACAGTGTCCCTTTAGACACCTTGTTCAATGCCGTTAATGACCCATATGGTTGAGGTGCGGCTTAAACCACTAAATAAAAAAAATGTTCCAATAAATAATTTCTTCTTCAATTTAAATAATTTTCGTTTAAATTATAATTATGTTATGCTTTGAATAAATTTTTGTGCACCGATGATTTCAACCAGTAGGTACCTTTATACGTTTCCATACGGTAATAGTGAACGAATCACATATAGCCAAAAGATTGAATAATTACTGACTACATAATTGCTATCCATCATCTGGAAAACATTAAAGACGCACAACTGTAATGGACAGCTAAATACAGTTAGATGAACTTGAGGTCATAATTTGTGCTCGTGTTCTTCTCATTTCAATTCCTTCCTTTATGATTTACATTGGTGCCTAATTGAATGATCAACAGCTCAAAATACCTAATAATTTTTTGGCTTTTTGGTTTCTAAAAATACTAATCAGTCTAGGTATTTTAAGAACTTTTATAAAGTACCATATATGGGATTAACATACTATAGGAGGAAAGGCAGCGATCGAATCTGTGAATATCTGGTAACGGGGAATTTCACTCACTAAGCTGATTGGGAAAGAGCTAATAATTGCAATAGTCCTTAGTGACTGAGAGAGTCTCCCTATCAAATTTCAACTTCTTAAGATAAACAGGAGACAATTCAGCTCACGCTGATAAGTAAGAATGAGCCAATCTTTTCAATCGATTCCTAATGTCCTAGGGAGTCTCCTTATCAAATCTGAACTTCCTAGGATGAGCAGGAGAGAATGATTTTCCTGCTATGAAAACTAACGGAGTTACACTTCGTTACTACGCATTGGTTGTAGGTGAAAATCAATAGAAATAGAAAAAGTTAGTATTAGGAAAAATTTGAGGAAAAACCCGTTTTTGGTTTTTGCCGTGTGAAGCGATCGGGCTGACTAGATTCTAGGACCAACTAGACCCCAAGAGGAGTCCATGTGCGATTTTGTTCATCAAGTTAAAGGCCTCTTATAGCCTGGAAAGCGGTTGGACATTGCAGTTTTGGAATCTACGCACCTTGAAACGTAAAGTGGCAAATTTTAAGAGAAACTAAATTTGTTTTCCTGTACAGTTACAAAGGCTTAATATTGAAAATAATGAACCAAAAAGTACTTTATTTTCATTAATATTTGCTGAAAAATCGATAAAAACTACCAAAAAAGCTAAATATCCAAAATCTTTTTTGAATTGCAGAATATTATTTAAAACGAGTTTTTTTTCTTTAACCATAGAATTATTGGTTGTTAACAATTTCTTACCATTCAAAAAGCTCAAATTTCAAAACGATGGAGTTACAATATTCGATCATTTACGAAAACTCTCTCATATGATCATGCTGCATGACCGAAACATTTACAGTATTCTGAACCATGGGGATGCGAGCAATATTCAACAAAGTATCCAACAAAAGTATATATTTATTATGTACATCATTCACAGAGCGCTAGTCATATGAAAATAGCTCAAAATTATACTATACCACAACTAACAAAAGCGAATTTTAACGAGGCTTGTGAAAAATGTGGCAATGGATTGCGAAACTATGCTAAACAGCATTTATGTATCATATTATAAAACAACAATTTTACTATAGAAAGTTTTTCTACTTAAGTATAAGAAGATAGGGACATCAAATAACATTGTAGTTATATTATTTATGCTATGTGTAGATTATGTAGACGCATATGCGATGTTATGTTTGTTATGTTTGAAATTATGGGAATATCGACTAGATCTTAAGCAGCACGGACCAAGCCGTTGGAAAAGTAAGCTAGGCGAGTAGCGTAGTTCTACTTTTAGTACTATCATCATATGAAGAGTACAGGGGGAGAACGGGCTAACTTGATTTTTTGTCAAAAGTGAGTTGAGAATGGCACCTTATGTATTGGGGGTACCCGAACAACAAGTGGTTTTGTAAAAATGGAGAAAGATGCTTCCTTTAAAAGGAGGTTGTGAATCCTCTAAAAAAGAAGAAAAGACTTGTGGCGGCTGCCTCAATTTCAGCAGATTTTTGATTTCGTCCATCAAAATTTCACTTTTCATCAAGAACGTACACAAGAAAATTTTCGATCCCGAAAAATTTGATTCATTTAAAAATATCGTTTACAGAAAAAGCTAGGAGGTATTACCCCACAAGTGAGGAAATCAATCGTTGTCAAGGGCGTTATTCCGTTCTTTCGCTGTTTTTTGTGATGTTTGGCACTTTTGACATTTTATGTCTTTGCTTTGGCACATAAACAAAAAATCGTTACGTAAACTGTTGACGAAAATTGTCCCAGTTGTTTTCTGATGATTTCCGCTTACAACCGAGTCGTTGCTAGGGAAATGGTACTTCGTCGTTTCTCATCCCACAAAATTCGTTGACCATTCGTTCGAAAGCTCTCGATTTATCCAAACATATTATGTTAACTACTGCGAAGTGCGTGGCCAACAAGCTGAGTTACGAGCATGGTTATATGAATAATTGTTTACACACAGGTGATCATTCTCAATAATTGATATTGTGAACATGATTGCAACCGCTTGTTAATTTCTGATGATTTCATTGAGTTGGTGTTTCGATGATTTGATTCATAGCAGGTGATCCGAATATTGCGAGAACGGTTTGATTTGTGAAGCGGTGGTTAAATCATTTTAACAGGTAATTTCTATACTCTAGGAAGCTGCAATTTCGTATGTAGCCTCTTTAGGAGATTTACTTGACGATGCCCAGGGTCCGGATCAGATGAGTGGCTCTTAGAGCTTGCATACGAGTCTGCAACTAAAGACGTAAAATGTAAAAATGTGTTGCAGACTCGTATGCAAGCGTTTTAGCATGATTTTATTCAAATAACCATGCTCATAACTCAGCTTGATGGCCACGTACTTCACAGTAGTTAACATATGATTGGATAAATTGAGAGTTTTCAAACAATTTTTCCTTGATATTTCAATAAAATTGATTTTGTGAGGTATATTGGCATTTTTATTACTTTTACCTGTACGTTGACATTATAATTTCAAAATTTCAGATTTTTTGAGCGCATGATATAAATTTTATTGAGTTTTTTCATTCAAAGTCGTTTTTCTCCAAACCAGGAAAAACCAAGATAGCCCGTTCTTCCCCTGTAGTCTTCATATGTATGTGTCTTTATTGAAATAAATCTATTTATCTATCTATCAATCTGTTTATCTATCTACCTGTCTGTATATCTATCTATCTATCTGTCTATCTATCTATCTATCTGTCCCGCTGATCGGGCGCCTCAGCTGAGTCACCGTTTCCAAGGAAACCGCCGGACTCAACGAGCTGTTATTCCACCGAACTGATGACGCAACGCCGTCTGCGCTGCTCTCACGTCTCGCTTTTTTTTCTTCTCTGGGTCACTGGGTAAAATACTACAGAAGACACTTATTTTTGCACATCTCCATCGAATGAACTTGACTTATTTACTCACTTACGTAAGTCTTTCTTGTCTCCGAAGCTATTTCGCTTCCTCGGAGTGGTGTTTTATTGTAGATCCACAGTAAAAATAGATACTTACGCATTTTATATTTTAAGAGATATTTTTGTTGGTTACGGAAAGCAAATGTACTATATTTGGAAAGAGAGCTAAAGTTGCAAAGATTTTATTCTTTCTTTCCCTTAACCCTTACAAGCCGAATTTTATTTTTTGAGACAATTTAAACCATTTTTTCATCACACATTTGGAAGGCTTTGTACTATCTAACAATACATCATTCATATTTTTAATTCAATGGGGAGGGGGGGGGGGTATTAGAGGGGGGGGGGGATATTTTGTTAGCGCTGTAGGTAGCAGCACTGTCGCCACTTCCTCGGGACAGTGCGCCTTCATGTTTTCCTTGGGTGGACAAGAATAGGAGAAACTTTTCCCCAGAGCTTTTATGCGGTGCATGTCTTCTTGCAGAGGCAATATTTATAAAATATAAAATGACGATCTACACTTGTTGAACTTTTCCAACGGAATGAATAAATATTTGTTTATACAGAAATCATGACAACATGGACTTGACTATCAACATGTCTGACATCCGCTCTTCCCCCAAGCCCGAAATCGGAAACGCTGCAAATTATTACTCAAAAGTTAACTATTTCTGTATCAGATAGCCCTTCTACGCAAATAATTTATTGGTATACAGGGTGCCCCAGAATTAATGAGCCAAACTTCAGGGATCGATTTTAGAGCTAATTTAAGATCGAAAGTTCCTGCTAGAGATTTTTTTTAACGCTTAGCTTCGAGTAATTCAATTTTTGAGATTTTTTCGTGTTTTCGACCTCAAGTCACTAAAACAGCAATAACTACAATAATTAAAACAGTAAGTTTAAATTTGAGGATACCATTGGAAATAACGTTAAATTTTCTTTCCATCTAATGCCAAAGCAAATTTTTTTAATAGGATTCATTTGATGAAAAAACTGCCTAAACATGAAATTTCCACGAGTATGAAAAATTCCAATTTTTTAAACCGGCTGTGACTGTCCCATTTCTGTACTGTTTTTCGTGTACTTAATCTGTAAAAGCTGGCCCAAGATCTCAGCTTTCTATCGGTATATAATCAATTTTTATTTTATTTTACTAATTGGAGGATAAAAGTATGAT
Organism: Adelphocoris suturalis; assembly: GCA_030762985.1. NCBI lineage: Eukaryota > Metazoa > Arthropoda > Insecta > Hemiptera > Miridae > Adelphocoris > Adelphocoris suturalis. Next base: position 54,585,279 of record CM061044.1, read on the forward strand.
TGTATGTTGAAAACATGGGTTTTTCTAAGAAATCAAGGGTTTTTGTGAAAAATTACCCTCATAAAAAATCCGAGCTTGGGGCCGGTTTCTACGAATTTTTTTCACGCTGAATCGAATGGTAACTGTGGAGAACACCACAGTGTGAGAACACCACACCAATTTGCAGATCTCCCCAACTCCGTTGTAACAGAGTTTTTACACTTTAACTCACAAATTTATAGTTCATTTTTTGTGCTCAATTTTATGCGTGTTTAAGGGTAAAACTAGTTGTTAAAGCGTAAACTCTCACAGCCGGTTTAAAAATTTGGAATTTTTCATACTCGTGAAAATTTCATGTTCAGGCAGTTTTTTCAAGGAATGAATCCTATTTAAAAATTTTATTTTGAGATTAGGCGGAAAGAAACGGTATCCAACGGTATCCTCATATTTAAACTAACTGTTTTAATTATTGTAGTTATTTCTGTTTTAGTAACTTAACCCTGGAATACCCCGTGGGGTTTGTCAAACCCCAATCGCGATTTAAAGTCAGTTTATCATGTTGAATCCCGCACGTCTGGCTCTTCTCGCCCCCTTCTATATCACCCCCCCACTTCTTCCCTAAAGGCTTCAGCCTTTTTCCAGTTTAGTACGTTCAAGACTTCTGTGTAGTGTAGTACTTTCTTGTGCCTGGGGTTTGACAAACCCCACCGGGGAGTTAACCGCTAGTGATTTTCTCTATAGCAAGTGTTATTTTTGTGGGCGTTCCCACAGTTTTGTTATTGGCTCATCGTTAGAAATGGCTGGAAAACGCAAGTTTTTGGATCCTGAAGACATTAGATCCATTTTGGAACAGTTGGAGGAAGAAGATGTATATTTTGGCGGAGAAAATTCAAACACGGGAGATAATGTCGAGTTACAAGAAGTTGCCTCCGATGAAGAAGCGTCAACAGTGACAGTTTTGGAAAAACTAGTTCGATGTTCCTTCTGTGAACACCATAGATCTTCAAAGTGTTGAGAATGTTGACCCTATTGCTTGGTGCCAATTTGATGTTACCTTTTCATTCTAGTTCTTGGGTTTTGTAAGTGGTATCAAACTAATCTCAGAAAATTGTTTTGTAGATGTTATTTATTTATTTATTTTTGTTAGCGAATTTTTGAAGAAAATTAAGCTATTGCTCTCGCCTCAAAATTTGTAGAATGTGAATTTTTGAAAAAATTTTATGCAGAAATCCGTTTCAGGCTATTCTGAATCATAATCTGAAGTTTAACGCATTTTTTTATGTATGTATGTATGTATGTATATATGTATGTATGTATGTATAAGTAGTAAGTGGGGCGCTTCAGGACACTCTGGTAAATCCTGTTGAAAATGCTTTTCTGTTAAACCCCTGATAAAACTGTTTAACACAAAACATCAGAACACATATTTTCACTTGAATCTCTGATGTTTTTATTTTCACTTGAATCCCTGATAAAACTTTTTATCACAAAACATCAGAACAAATTTTTTAACACAAAACATCAGAACCAGTGACTTTTTCGGTTTAGCGACTTAAATTCCTGTTAAAACTTTTTTTAACACAAAACAACAGAATCAGTCACTTTTTCATTTGGGGGATATGTTAAAAGAATAACTTTTATAATAAAATGAGTAAAAGCGCATTATTACAAAAACTTAATTTTGAACAAACATACAATAAACTCTCGGATTTGGATTGGATTCTCGGTGGAGAATTTAAGAAAACAAAACACGGTGAAGCTATTCTCCTCAACTTGGAGAACGATTTTAATGTTTATTTACCATCTCGATACAACGATATTTTAACTAAAAACGATTTAATTAAATTGGTTAAAGGCCAATTTAAAATCGTTTATAATGGTATGGAAAAATATAAAGGAAAAGATATGCATGCTTTAAAATTCGTAGAATGATTTTTTGAATGTGATCTGTTATTTTTATATAAAGAAATTCTTTATATAAACAATCCTTTCCCTCCAATCACCACAAATTCATAAAAAAATGATTTTTCTATCCTGAAAAATGTCTTGAAAAAAACCATGAAAACATGGTTTTTTTTTTTCAGAAAGAGAATTGTAAAAGCTGTTATTATTTTCCTTAAGAACTTTTAATGAACACAGCTCATTAAAAATAAAATCTCCTTCATACCCCAAGCATTCTGAACTTTAGCAAGCGTGAAAATTATCCTCAAACTGCTTCTTCAGTATGGCTTTATACACAATATAAGCCAATTTTCTAAGTTGATGTTCAGTGGCATTTTTAGGAACCTTAATATTTTTTTTATTAAGGTCTGCTTCAACTTTTTCTTTTGTATGGAGTGGTGGTTTATCATCGACACCAAATAAACATTCTCTGCGCAACAATTTACTAAGTCTATACTCCTCCAATTCATGTAAAATATTCTCTAGTGTGTAAACGTTTTTTTCATAAAATTGAAATTCAGGTGTCTTTACAAACTTCCAGAAACCTCCATGTTCTTTACATAAATCTAATGCTTCGTCGTCTAAACCCATATCTCTTTATTTATTATAGAAAAATATTTTTTTTTTCCGGGACCCGTCGAATCGACGGGTCTCATTAAGTGATGTTAAATAGCGATCTTTTTTATAAGGAATTCTTATAAAACAAACTTAAAACTTATTTTTCTAATAACCCCAAGGCAAGGTATCAATTACACTAGCATTTGCGTTACAAACTATATTTCTCTTATCGTATTCAAATTTGAATTTCTTTTCCACAGCTTTATTGATCAAAGTCTTATTCAATTTATTTCTAGTTATCATATTGTATCTCAATTCTATTTTTTCCAAATCTTTTTCCAAAATCGCGAGCATGGTGTTTCTATTGAGAACTTCGGAATTTTCATAGTTCAAAGTAAAACCTTTTACCTTCATCTCTTGTTTTCCATTGTTAACTAGGTATGCGTAACTCTTTGGGCCAGTGGAAACCCATTCTGTAATATGATTGTTTTTTCCTAGCTCATCTGTCCACTCACCTAGCATGCAGCCTGTTTCTATCTCATTGGAGCCATCATCTATATAAACTATGCTATCTGTATCATAGTAAACTACATTTTCTCCTAATCTATCTAACATATTATAAAGTCTAAGTCTAGCATTGGATGTCGTAAATGCAGCTATAAAAACATTAGTTGAAAAACTATCTTCTACATATTGATTTAAGAACTTGTAAGATACTTGAACCATATTCTCATTAATAAACAGACACGAACTAATTTCCAACCGATCGTCTAAAAGAATCTCGTACCATCTTTTTACATCCGTTACGTATTCCGTTTGAGACATATTTATTCTTTGACCGAACTTACCCCACAAAGAGACGAGGCATGTTTTAGAAACTGCTCTTTTTCCGGGATTTGATTTTATTTCCTCTGGATTCAATTCAATGCCAAGACTCTCTTTAGCTGATTTTATATAATCATTTACACTTTCAAAGTCATCTTTCCAAGGGCTAGTTTCTAATTTAATTTTCATAAAGTCCTTCACATATCCTTTGAAAAGATCGTTACTTTTTCTCTCAAAGTTCCATACTTCATAAATATCCAAGATCTTGTATCCTTTTTCCAAGGCTTTATTTATCTCGTCAGTTGTCCAAGTTCCTATCAATGCTCTCTCTTCTTCACTATGATTACATTCGCTACATTTATCGATGAAACATTTCTGACAAAGAATAAATAACAATTTTTTATCTTTTATTGGAAGTACAGGGTGGTACAACTGTCTTGGTGGTAATACTTTGCATTTGATCAAGCCGTACCAACTCGAATCGTATTTTTCAGGACTCATTATTTTGTTTGGATGTCCGACTGGATAGTAATCGAAAAACTGAACTGTGGGATACAAACTACAAACGTCTATATATTTCAGTTTTTTATTCATAACTTTTAGCTTACTAGCATTCGTTCTACCGCCATAGAACGCATCTCTAGGATTTAATGGTTCCACTATGCCTTTACTACATTTTAGTGCCGATTTACCCTCTTTCGATTTAATCCAGTTACATTCCCACATTTCTACTAATTGGTATCCAGCATCAATGATTTGTTTACTCTTTTCTTTCGTTTTTTCATACAAGTCTCCCATAGTTTCTCTATTTACATTATTGATGGTATTTTCATGAAAACATATAGGGCAGCCGTGCCAAAAACACCCGTGATATTGGTAAACTGTGTTAGTAATTTGATCAAAACCATCAACTTTGGCACCACAAACAGTTACTTCCCCTCCATTCAATGCGTGCTGTACATTTTTAAAAGTATTCAACCAAGTGATAGATCCTTTGCTAAACATTTCCTTTCTGTCCTCTTTGATACATGCTATAGTTTTTTCCTGTAAATATAAAGACCGGTAAACAGCCATACAAACACTAGCAATGGTAATATATTGGAAGGGATCGACATTTGCTATTTCTAAAAATTGTTTTCTGAATTCTATAACTCCTCTACGTAATATGTCTACATCCGAATTACAATATTCGTGAATTTCCTTTTGAAAATCAAAAACATAATTTTCCTTTACTTTTTCCGCGTGCCATTCCAGGAAATCTTTTCTCATTTCTTTTTTCATGGTTTTTTCACCGTAGAATTCAACACCAGGTATCGGCCCGATGTAATTTTGGTTTTATCTAGTGTTGAAATAATGAGGAAAGTAACCCTTTTTCAATTCCTTCAATCCAAAAGTTTTAGGAAAACTGGAAAGTGGTTGAGCAATAAAATTCGAACTATCAATTACTTTTATCATTCTGTTAATATCCAACAACATTAATTTGCTTCCACTATAAATTGTGTAAGGTTTCAGAGTATTTTCTACGCAATATTTCAAAATGAAGTGGGAATCGTATCCTTTGGCATAATGAGCAATTGCGGTGTACCCTTTGTGTTTACTTGAAATCAACCACTCGCAAAATTCCTCATTAGTTTTGAATACGAATTTAGTACCATCAAGGTAGTGAGCTATAACAAGATTTGCTTCATGGGTTCCTGTTTCCTGATTTGCTTCGTAATCAATGATAATGTATTTTTCAGTGAAATTACAACTTCCGAGTTTTGTACTGGATAGATTATTACAAACGCAAGGCTCAGTACAATATGTTTCTCAATTGAATTCCACAGACTGACTGGGGGACGTATCATAGGAGTTGCAAAAGACGATGAAATTTCAGATAAGCGTGAATACGATCAAGGTAATTTTATATAGATAATATTACCATCGTCCACAATTATATTTTTATTTGGGATTATATTTAAAAAAATCTTTACGTTCAACTCTTGTAGAAATTTCTTATCTCGTTTATTACGAATAACGTAATTCTCCAACAGATTTTCTTTGATATTTTTCCTTTTATATTTCACGTCTTTTTCCAGTTCTTTAGGCATTGTTTTTTTAACGGTATTTACGAATTTTTCAACCCCTACATTTTTCAACTGTGTTTTAAAATTTGCAATTTTATCAGCGGAGACTTCTCCGTATACTAGTTGCTCAATAAACCTATATACTTTCATATCTCTATCTCTATCGATATATGCGAAACATTCAATGAATTCGATATGCTTAAGTGAAAATTGTAAATATGGATGAGACATTTTTATTTTTATTGGAGAGATTCTTTTAACATACCCCCCAAATGAAAAAGTCACTGATTCTGTTGTTTTGTGTTAAAAAAAGTTTTAACAGGAATTTAAGTCGCTAAACCGAAAAAGTCACTGGTTCTGATGTTTTGTGTTAAAAAATTTGTTCTGATGTTTTGTGATAAAAAGTTTTATCAGGGATTCAAGTGAAAATAAAAACATCAGAGATTCAAGTGAAAATATGTGTTCTGATGTTTTGTGTTAAACAGTTTTATCAGGGGTTTAACAGAAAAGCATTTTCAACAGGATTTACCAGAGTGTCCTGAAGCGCCCCACTTACTACTTGTATATATGTGTGTATGTATGTAATATGTATGTGTCATTCCAGACGATAACTGTCCGTAGAATTGTGCTAGAAACTTCAAACAAATTTTAAAATGTTAAGGACACAAAACGAAAGTTCAAGTTCGTTGGCCAGCATGATCGGATTACATCTTCGGGTTGAAATTTTCAAAAATGTAGTCAAAAATTTCAAAATAGCCTGTTTTTTGCGATTTGTTGTGCGAAATAATTTTTTCAGTATACTAACATGTGGTATATTCGGAATCAGCGTAAAATTTCCTATAAGAATATGTATCAAGTTTTCAAAAATTTCAAAGTTGAAAAATCAGTCAAAAATCGCAATAATGCCGTTCGCTAGTTGTAAAAATCGGTAATATTTGCATGAAACATTGTCCAAATTCAGATTGAACTACTCTTATGGAAGTATCCCTGTATAACCAATCCTAGAACCATGCTGTTTAAAACGTAGGTAGTAGGTGCTTTAAAAAAAAAAAAAAAAAAAAAAAAATGTAATCACAACTGATGAGTTTACTCTGTGCATGTGTTAATAATTTGATTCCATGCTTGTCTATCAAAATCATAAACTTAAATTTCTCAACACGATCAATAGCGACTGAAATGTCGAAGATTTCTTCAAAAATTCGCTCATGGGGTCATACTGCATGACTGGACTTTTTTTAAAATGAAAATGTGCTAATTTTATATTGAAATTTTGTTACAATGAGGTACTTTCTGCTATTATTTTTCTCTTCAGAGCGTGAGGTTTGCCTTACTATTAATTTTTTCTTCATGAGCTTAGGTACCTACTTTATGTTTCTTTACACTCTTGATAACAGAATAAAAATAAAATTTGATTCAAGTGTAACTTATTTTTGAATTTTCTAACATTTTTCCAAGTTGGGGTTTGACACACCCCACCGGGGAGTTAAGTGTTGGAAATTTAGCAGGGACATTCCAGGGTTAAGGTCGAAAACACGAAAAAATCTCAAAAATTGAATTACTCGAAAACTAAGCGTTTAAACAAAAATCTCTAGAAGGAACTTTCGATCAGGAATGAGCTCAAAAATCGATCCCTGAAGTTTGGCTCATTAATTCTGGGACACCCTGTATAAGTATTAAACCCTGTAAATTGTATATCTTCGATACCCTCTCAAATGGGTTCAAACCCCACAATTTTACTCTTCTTGATAAATGTAAAAAAGGTAGGTTGAAAACAAGAGAAATCAGCCCCAGAGGCCCCTCAGCTGATCAGCACGCCTCCGTACCTCAAAACTGTTTTCGAGGTGTCCCAAAATAGCTCAATCTAATTTTCAACGCCATAAATCAATTAGGAAAGAAATTATCGTCTGGATTCCAAAGCTGGTCGGAGTTGAGGAGGTCTATTTCAGGTTTTAGCACCATAAAAGTGGATTAAGAAAAAATATGGCTCAGAGATCGCTCAGCTGATCAGTGCGCCTATGTGCATTGATATTGAATTCGAGATTTCACATTAAATCTCCATTTCAAATCGCAGAGCCGAAGGTTGTCGTCAATTTTTTTACGTAGATATACACACCTACAGAGGAAAAATTAATGAAATTAATTCAAATACGTTTACACTTTTATTAATTTACACTAATACTGACAGGATCAATATTCCCTTTTCATTATAAATAATTATAAGAATGTTTAGCAATACTACTAGTTTGAAAAAATTGGGGGAAACAGTTTTCCGAAATCTAAACTGTGGAAAATCAAGTGAAAGAAAACGCTTGCATACGAGCCTGTAACACATTGGGACATTTTATGTCCTTAGTTCCCACCACCACTACCACCCATCCCCCTCCCATTTCAACAAATAATTTTGACGAGTAATGTTTAAAACAATAATTTTCATTACAACTGTAACAGTTTCAATGATTTCAATAAACTCTTCTAATAAAGCAAGTATCAAGTAACCCACGGCTTCATTTTGGCGTTTTCTCGATGTGATTTCTAACGTGGAAACTAATAACAAAACAAGCGGCATTGTTTAATACATCCATTATTAACATTAATAAATATAACATGGCGACATTAATACCAAGAACAAGTACGAAAGAAACTCGTGATAAATCGAGAGCTTTCAAACGAATGGTGAACGATTTTTGTCCGTTGAAAACTTAAGAAGTTTCATTTCCCCAGAAACGGCTTAGTTGTACGTGAAAATCATTAGAAATCAACTGTAGCGCTTTTTTATAACGTAACGCTTCTCGAGTCCATGTGCCAAAGTAAAGACATAAAATACCAAAAATCAGAACAACTCTACTAGTCCCCCTGAATTAAGTATCACGAAATTCAAGTAGGTAAGTGTTATTATAATTAAGAGAAATAACAAGTCCACATCAATTTCTTTTACTACTCTGCTGTTTTTCGGACAATATTTTTAATAATGACCTTTCAATTTGCATTTTAAACATTTTTGGTTGAAAGCTGGACACGCTCGTGGACCGTGAGTTGCTCCACAACGTCTGCAATAAAATTTGCTAGAACTCTCAGAATGTTTCTCAAGTGAACGTCCTGGGTTGCCAACTGCACCCACTTCATCTTGAGACTTATGCTCCTCAGATCCTTTGATACATTTCTGTTGCATGGATACTACTTCTACTTGACGAACTCGAGTAATAGCCTTCTGGAGGGTCAAAGTTTCATCCATCTGTAATGATTCAGACAGCTTGGAATTGGTAACCCCTATGACGATTAATGAGGCACGTAGCACCAAGTTTCGATTATATAATATAAACGAGGTTTATAATATTGAATACCAATGGTATTCCCAGAAGGCCTACCCAATATATAAATAATAAACCTTACCTAGTGTAACAATTTATAACGTTCACGTTATCGTAACGATAATATTGGGAGAAAGAGTAGATGACACATGTTCTTTTTCCAATATTTATTTTCTCACTCAGTATTTCGTGAAAGTAGTAAATTTTACACAATTTACTTCTTTCCGGCCTTTATCGAAAAATGTAGAAATACAGCCCAAGGAGTCTCAAACGCAGAAGCCTTCAATCGATGTCGCCTTTTTCCGAGATGATGCTTGTTTTGACCTCAAAATGGATTATGCCATACACCTTTTACGTGTTTTAAGTTGTTAAAAAATAGGTTTACAGGCCGTTTCACAATACAAAACTATCAGACAAGATCTGTGACAGTCTTGATTCCAAGAATTAAAGCCGTATAAAACTCCTTACGACACTACTTTTAACTAGCATTGTTGCAATCCCCATACCGCTCAAGCAATAACGAGAAAAATTTATTGAATGGTATTTCCACTTTCATCACATCGGTTCTTTTTATTTCCATTAATGTCGATTGTGGCAGACATTTTTCTTCCTTCGTAAAAAACCTATGCAAACTAACGGAGAAGTCGGTCACGGCCCACTCCGTCAAAACAATATATTTTTGCACAACCCTTTCAAGTTTCGAAGTGAACTCCGGAGTTATGTCACTTTTTCTAATTTTTTATTATTTTTCCCCGTCGGTGTGACATAGTAATTTCAATTGGAAGCCGACTATGTAATAAAATGAGTGTGTCAGGGTCTCAAGTGAACTGCCACATAAAAAGGACGCGTCCTCATTTTCAACTTTATGGGTTTTATTATACGTTGCAGGTATGTTTCCAACCCTATTCCTTACCACTGTTTTACTCAAGTGCTGTTTACCAATAGAACCATGATTTCTTCAAGGATTGAACGAGTATGGTGTGTAGATACCTACCCTGAGCGTCTCAACTATGTTTGAGAAAGTAGTAGGCAAAACATGAGTAAGAGACAAACCACCTAACTTATCTGGCTCAAACTCGGCCTGGTTTCGATCTGGGGTACCATGTAGAATATAACCCTCATCTGTCTAATTACACAGGATGTCCCAAAAGTAACCCCCCCCTCCCCCTACCACTTTGTGATTCCGAGCATTGTTTTCACTTTCGGGGAAAAAAACATTGTTGGTCTCCAAAATCAAAATTTCAGCTAGCATTAAATGTTTTAGACCATTCTGAACAACATTGGTATGCCAGTGTGTGTGTGTCTGTGTATGTGTGTGTGACTATCGTATGTCGCAAATCCTTGTAACAAGCTTATTTTCCACAGTTTACATCCGGTTTGGATGAAATTGTCAGTGAATATGGGAGCTAGAGTGTAGATGGTCCCCAATCAGTTTCACTGTTACCAAATATACTTCACTCTGCGCATGCGCAAACATAAATTCCACAAAACATCATTTTTTCTCGTCTCAGTCGTTTGTTCTCGCTCAAATTTAGATGATAGTTAGGGGATGACGATTTTATCATCTTATATCAATTTCAACATGATTGTATCAAATACCTACTGCGCATGCGCCTATGTGAAATCCTTGTAACGACCTTAATTTCCACAGTTTAAATACGATTTTGATGAAATTGTCAGGAAATACGCGGGTTAGGTTGTAGATGGTCCCCTATCAGTTTCATTGATACCAAATCAATATTTCATTCTGCGCATGCGCAAACGTAAATTCCATTGTGCTTTGTTTTTTCTCGCCCTAGTTGTCCGATTTCACTCAAATTTGGATGATAGGGGATGACGATTTGATTATCACATTTCAATTTAAACATGAATGTATCGTTAATAGCAACTGCGCATCGCCAATGTGAAATCCTTGTAACTACCTTAATTTCCACTGTTTTCGTCCGATTTCGATGAAATTGTCAGAGAATGCCCGGGTTAGGTTGTAGATAGTCCCCTATCAGTTTCATTGTTGCCAAATCAATACTTCATTCTACGCATGCGCAAACGTAAATTTCATCATGTTCCATTTATATCTTTTCCCTCAAATTCCCTAATTTTCAAAACAATGTAACATAAAATAGTACGATAATTTACGAAAATTCGCTCATACGATCATGCTGCATGACTGGAACTTTTACTAATTCCGAGCGTCACAGGGTCCCCAGAAGCAGCTTCTAGCCTTCCCGTGTTGATAGGATTTTTTCAACCAATGTGCATCACTCCATGTGAGGCAGGTTAACTTCAAGATACAGCTTGTAACCAATACAGTTCGTAGCGTCATGACGTGTAGCACGGGGACGTCTGACTTGTCATGGTAACTACTAAATTACCCCGCCATCACGGTGACAACAATACGACTGTTTCGAAGCCTCTTATTAACTCGGTGTTTTGAATTCAGAGCGGAGCTCCCACGCGGCGCGCCGTTTCGCTTCCTAGGAAGTCGCCCGACGTATTTCGCCTTGGCCTTAAACTTGGGCTCTCGGACTGTTTCGTTTTTCGGAGGCCGAAAAAGCCTTCAGAGGGGTCCAGGAGACCTTGGGAGCGTTCACGGCCAGCTCGTCTCGGCTTCGGGCGGAGGTCTGAGCAGAACGACGCAACTCTTCACAACTCGAAAATCATTTGGGAGCTTCTCCACATAGCTAGATGATTCCTCGCCGAAAATAAATGCGGCTAGCCAAGGATGAGTCTTCTTGTTCCTAGAAATGAAAGGAGGAGAGGGTAGTGAATAAAGGATAGGAAATAGAACCACGTGGTCCTGACCAGGAAACGTAGGATACCAAAGTACATCTTCCGAATTTAAAAATGTCAGATGTCAGATGGCGTCGACCATACTCTCTGAGAATGAGAACCACAGGAAATAAAATCACGTCGTTGACAAAAATGATTTTGACTTCAATCTAAAACACAAAGCTTCCCTACCTTTGGTAGTGAGGAAGCAAAATCGAGTTGTGATACTTTTTGCACTGCGGGTACGGGATTTATAGGAAACCACCTTCAGTTTAACTCAAACCATATATGGAAATTTTATAAATATCATATGGAAATCTCAAGTCCATATCCAGATGGATGTTGCTTATTAGCATTGCAAATAGTATTGTTGTTGTAAATTGTGTCGTTACTGGTTATGTACGTGTCCAGAAATAAACAATCGCACGTACCACCAAAGGATGGACTGTTGAAGTCGAAAAAATTTTTGTCCTCCGAATTCCAAATTTCCACTTGATTTTTTGCGTTTCAGAGCTTGCTGATCACTTTTGGTTAGGTGTCTGTCCTTCTGATGTCTATCTGTGGTAAATCCATCTCACGCCCAAAAGTATTCCAAGATTCAGCCCGAGTCCGATGAAATTTTCAGGGACTGTGCGGGTAAGCAAAAGGTAGTTGTGGAGATTAGTAAGTATAGGTAACTCAAGAATGAGTCTTCTTGTTCCAAGAAATGAAAGAAGGAGAGGGTAGTGAATAGAGGATAGGAAATAGAACCACGTGGTCCACTTCAGGAGACGTAGGATACTAAAGTACTTCTTCCATATTTAAAAATGTAAGATGGTAGATTCCTTCCTTTGGTTTTTGGCGTCGACCATACTCTGAGAATGAGAACCTGAGGAAATAAAATCACGTTGTTGACAAAAATGTTTTCGATTCAATTAAAAACATAAAGCTTCCCTACCTTCGGTAGTGAGGAAGCGAAATCGAGTTGTGATACTTTTTGCACTGCGGGTACGGGATTTATAGGAAACCACTTTCAGTTTAACTGAACCAAATCTGGAAATTTTATAAATATCATATGGAAGTTGCAAGTCCATATCCATATGGATATTGCTTATTTGCGTTGCAAATAGTATGAAATGTTCATACTATGCGTCCGATGAAATGTTCAGGGACTGTGCGGGTACGCACAAGGTAGTTGTGGTAGTAGTGGAGATTAGTAAGTGTGATTCCCTGGATTTTGGGGGTCTACTCGGGGCTCTACTGATTTGATATAAATAAACTTTAACCATTTTAGCTTCCTCACTACCGAAGGTAGGGAAGCTTTTTGTTAGCAAAAGAAGCCGAAAAATTTTTGTCCTCCAAAATTAAAATTTTCACTTGCTTTTTGCGTTTCAGAGCTTGCTGATCAATTAAGGTTTCGTGTCTGTCTGTCTGTAGTAAATCCTTGTCACGCCCAAAACTATACCATGTTTTGGTTCGATTTCAATTAAATTTTATGGGATTGTGCGGGTTAGCTCCTAAGCGGTCCCCTATAGTTTTCAATGCGCTGCTCCTGAGGTTATTCTTTTCGTATTCTGCCCTTCTGGCGTCTCGAACAACAGCCACCAGTTTGTCAAGTAATCATGGATAACGCGGTACAGATATGCACAGGTACACGAAAGTTCCTCAGGGCTTTGAGTATATCCTTCCATCTGGCCGAGTTGAACGCATTTCTTACATCCAGGGTTACCATCATGCATACTTCCCTAGACCGGTGGTTCCCTGTTTGCGTTGATCGTGAAGCTGCAACTACTTCCTTGACTGCATCCATAGTCGGTCGTTCTACAGTGAAGCCATATTGCCTTAGCGATAGCCCTCCAGCCTCTGCCACTGCATCTAGGGTTCTGCATTTCAGTATCTGTAGTGAAGATGCTGCACTGGGATCGCCCTTTCTCTTTCCGATAAGAACAAGTCTTGCCATCTTCCACTGTTCTGGGAATATGCCCTCTCTTAGGCATGCGCTTTACATGTCTAATAGGTAACTCCTCGGGTTGTAATTGTGCCACTATCTTCAAAATTTCCACTGGGATCCCGTCTGGACCGAGAGCCTTTTGTTCCACATGGCTGTAGCAGCTCGTCTCTGGTAAACAAGGGTATCTCATCCTCAGAACCTCGATAGCTTCATAATCTTCTATGGGGTGGGGAGGGAATATTTCGTTCACTATTCTTTCCTTGACCTCTGTGGGTATATCCGTGATAATCTCCCCCTTGGTTTTTTTTTTTTTTTTAAATGCACAATCTTGTAGCCTAAATCCCTGGGGTCACTCTCAATGTCCTCGCAATCATAGGACCACTCCCATATCTGACTCATAAATAATTGAGAAAAATCGATTTTTAGGTAAAAAATGCATATAATTGACCACATTTTTGAGTTGGGCAGCGAGGTCTAAAATTTTCTTTGCAGTCGCATCACACGGCTGTTCCCCTCAGTTTTATTCAGGACGTGGTTAGCGTCAATGATCAGAACTTAAGTGCCTAATTTCATTTTATCCACAACTTTTCTTAGCAAATTCGCTCTATTAGTCATGTTTAATTATTGTGTGGCGTTAACTTCCAGACAATTCCGCGCATGCGAACATGAATTACAGCCCTACTTTGCATTAAAACATTCACATGTATTAGATACTGTTATATTTTGCATTTAATCATTTCGACTCGTGCTTGGTTTCTTCAAATAAATCTGAACGTTCATGTCACAATCTGTGAGGAAGCTATAGTATCGACCCAACTTGGCAGGGGCTTTTGAGTTACCGTATAGGAACTTGCTTGTCGAGTGATTTTATTAATATTGAAACTCCGATTAAAATTTCGTCATTACCGGGAGTGGTATAAAAGGATCAACTACGTGCCAGCCTTCCTTGACAACAAGGCGATTCCTTATGCCAATGAGGCTAAATATCATGGGATGACACTCGAAGCCAAACTGAGGTGGAAATCACATGTTAAAAAGAAAAAGTCTGAACTAGTTATCAAATTCAGGGAAATGTACTGGCTTATGGGAAGACGCTCAAAACTGTCTATCCACAATAAGCTCATATTGTACAAGCAAGTCCTCAAACCTGTCTGGACATATGGTGCTCAACTGTGGGGGTGCACTGCACAAAGTAACCGCAACATTATTCAGCGCTTTCAGAATAATGTTCTGCGTACCTGCGTTGAAGCATACAGATACTTCTGAAATTTGAATCTGTCAATGAGGTTATCCGCAAACAAGCCGTCAATCACCTTTTGAGGCTCAGAAATCATGTTAACGAGGATGTCGTCCAGCTCCTTGACACCGAAGATCTACTTAGAATACAGAAACGAACTAAACCGCATGAACTAAGTGAAATAAAATGAACGTCAAGACTAGTGACTCAATTATTAGAACAATATGTAAGTCTAAAGTGAAGTATATTAGATCTTAAGAAAATGTATAATTATTTATCACATGAATATTGCTTATAAGTTGTTATTACTTGGCGCAATAAAACTTGTCAAAAAAATAAATAAATAAATAAATAAAATAAAATAAAATAAATAAATACCGGGAGTGGTTTCGTTGTTCCTCTTGTAAGAAGCTCTTCTTTAGCAGCTTAATTTGAGCTGGGTAGAAGTTGTCAAAATGTTGCTTGTAACTTTTATGGTTTTAGAAAGGGAACCTCCAAGACAACTCGTAAATTGAATACCCATTGTGGAAAGTAGTGAGTGGACGCGTACTTGTGTTTGATTTAGTTATTTGATTGTGTGAAACGACCTCCGTAGGTAAGTGGAACGCTAGCTTCAGAGGTGTTTCACGGTTGCTAGTCTTTGTACTGCGAAGAAGTAGTGTCTTAAAACTCAGGTTTCTCATTTAAAATATGTGAAATAATCATAAAAACAAGGCTCTAATCGACCAAATAGAGCCTGTGCGCAAAAGAACGGATTTTTTCGAACGAGTTGATGGCTAGTAAAGCTAGACAGCGGAAGCAGACTTCATATGGCACATTCGGTTTCTACGCGACTTTAAACGTAAAATAACCAAGTTTGAGGGATGTTCAAAAACCTACCCTATACATCAACATAATGAGTTGGTAATGAGGCATTTGAAAAGAAAAACTATTATCATTTACTTCACCAGTATTCGAGTAATTTTGAGGTGAGCAGTAGGGTTACATTTACAGGAAGGTTAGGCTGGTGTCGTGTACAATTAGGTCCCCAAACGGCTGACGTTAAATGAGCCATTCTAACGTACGACGTTGCTAACGTCCCCTCAAGGTCACGTACTGTTGGGTACGTTAGGATGACGTTAAGGGTACGTTAGTAGTCACCAAAAACTCTCTATCGACCCAACTTGGCAGAAGTTTTTGAGTTACCGTATAGGAACTTGGTTGTCGAGTGATTTTATTAATATTGAAACTTCGATAAAAATTTCGTCATTATCGGGAGTGGTTTCGTTGTTCCCCTTGCAAGAAACACTTCTTTAGTAGCTTACTTTGAGCTGGGAGAAGTTGTCAAAATGTTGCTGGTAACTTTTATGATTTCAGAAAGGGAACCTCCAAGACAACTCGTTAATTGAATGCCTGTTGTGGAAAGTTGTGTGTGGACGCGTACTAGTGTTTGATTTAGTTATTTGATTGTGTGAAACGACTTCTCCGCAGGTAAGTGGGGCGCTTGCTTCAGAGGTGTTTCACGGTTGCTAGTCTTTGTAAACACTTCCTTTCGACCCTAAACACCCAGAGCCCTGAGAATAAACTTTCGTAAACGAATTTACATCCCCCCACTACCTTCTACTGGCCCTATTTTCAAGGACAGGGCGGAGGATGGCCACGTGGCGTTTGGATTGAGCAACGACGTTCCACGTGTCGCCATACGACGGACCCCCCGCACACGTGTCCTCCCGCCCCCACGGTGCGCGTAATGAAGGAGGCGAGGGGGGCAGGAGTGGTTACAGGAGAAAGTGGTTGCACTCCCCCACTTACCGACGACTATCCCCGGACTGAACTGGGTTAGTCGTGAGTGTTTTCACTTGGGGGCCAAGGGCGTTTGGACGCCTTTACTTCTCATCCTTTACCCCCCTGATCTGGTCCTTTAAACTTCTCATCCACCAACACTTTCTCAACCTTCACCCCTTTCACTTTCGTAGCCCCTGTTTTGCTCGGGAGTCCTCGGGAGGTTTTCAGTGAAGCGAGAAACCAACTTTCTGGGCCTCCGATCAATATCCGATAGCTGTGCAGCGCGGCGAAGAAATTATCATTTTAGCGAATTTTCGTAGAAAATGAAGCTATTGCAATGGCTCCAATAATTTTAAAATCAAATTTTTCGAAAAATTTCATCATTGAAATCCGTTTGAAGAAATTCAGAAACGAATCCTAGAGTTAAAAGCTAGATAGGAGAGATAAAAGAGATAAATTTACAATGCGATTCTCCACGTTACACAGTCTTTGAAAGATCCATTTAAAGGATCGATAAGACTATAAGGTTGTATTCGATAATCATCAGAAACGCTTGATACGAGTCTGCAGCACATTGGGACATTTTATGTCTTTAGTTGCAGACTCGTATGCAAGCTCTAAGAGCCACTCAGCTGATCCGGACCCTGGACATCGTCAAGTAAATTCCCTAAAGATGCTACGTACGAAAAGCTTCCTAGAGTGTAAAGTATAGAAATTACCTATTAAAATGATTTAACCACCACTTCACAAATCAAACCGTTCTCGCAATATTCGGATCACCTGCTATGAATCAAATCATAGAAACACCAGCTCAATGAAATCATCAAACATTAGCAAGCGATTGCAATCATGTTCAAAGTATCAATTATTGAGAATGATCACCTGTGTGTAAACAATTATTCATAAAATAATAATAATAATAATAATAATAATTTTTTATTGCCATAAACATCGTCAATTACAACAATAGAGCAAACGTCAATTTAAAAAATAAGTAAATAAATGTCTGAGGGGATTATTATTATTATTATTATATAACCAAGCTCATAACTCAGCTTGTTGGCCACGAACTTCGCAGTAGTTAACATAATATGGTTGGATAAATCGAGAGCTTTCGAACGGAATGGTCAACGAATTTTGTGGGATGAAAAACGACGAAGTACCATTTCCCTAGCAACGACTCGGTTGTAAGCAGAAATCATCAGAAAACCAACCGTAACGCTTTTTTAAACGCTTTTTGTTAACGCTTTTTTCGTTTATGTGCCAAAGTAAAGACATAAAATGTCAAAAATTCCGTTCTTGCGCCGAAAAGTCAAGCTTTCCAAACGAAAGGATGAGTTTGTTGGCCAGCACTTTTTGAACACATTAATTCGTTAAATTTCAAAAAATGTGCTGTAAAAATCACTAGAAATGGCTTAAAACGGCTAAAAATCGTTAAATCTATATTTTTAGCGTAATATTACTCAAATAAAGTTTAATAACGTTAAATTATAACATCCAAAAATGTATGTACAAAATTGTGCTGAAAAATGTACTTACATTTCATCAAAATTTGCTTTAAAGAACGTTTAAAACTGCTAAAAAAGCTAAAAATCCAAAATCACTTTTTGAATATCTGATAATAAATGATTTAGAATACGGTTTTTGCTTTCAAATTAATAGTTAACAATTTCTTTGCATCCAAAAAGCTCAAATCTCAAAACAATTGAGCACTATACAACACGGCAATTTACGAAAATTCGCTCATACGAGTATGCTGCATGACTGGAACTCTTGAAGCACTTCAGTAGGGGTTGAAAAAGGTGATAATTTTTTCAACATAGAGTTAAGTCAAAAGTACATGAGAGTACCAACAAAAGAAAGCAGGAGAACCCCAATTAATTTCAGAAATAAGTTCCAGTGATGCAGCATGATCGTATGAGCGAAGTTTTGTAACTACTCGTAATAGTATATTATTTTGTTGATTTTTTTTTTATTCAAGTACTTAGACCAAAAAGAAACAGCTAACTATCAATTTTATGGATAATTCACTTGTTCTAAATTAATTTTTTTTGTCTTACAACTCCCGATTTTTTTTTTCTCGTGAGACGAAGGTTGTGGGTTCAAATCCTGTTGAGTGGTCAATTTTTTTTGGTCGTACAACTCCAGAAATTTGCATAGCAATTTATCCTCGTTTTCTACGCAGTACAAAAGAGAAAAGATCCGGGGGGTCCAGGGGGGCCGAATCCCCGGCGAGGCGCGAAGCGCCGAGTATATATATATATTTGGGATGGGTATGAGCCCCCAGTCACGGATAACACTATTGGTCTGTTGTGACAAAAAGTCCCTGTTTTCATTTAAGAACCCGTTTTATTGCCTCTTCTCTCACTAATTGGAGGAGTTTTACGGGCATTTCCTGAGCAATATCGGCAGGGTCGGAATCTTGATGCAATGTATCACTGAAATTGACCCAAAATCTCAAAATTTTCCGATTTTTTTATTTATTTTTTTATTGGTTAAGGATCTAAAACAAAGTTTTTGGCATCGCAAGGCCCAAAGAAAATGGACACACCATCTATATATTTTTCGTTTCTGTATTTTATAATTATAATTTTGTAAGACAGCGCTTGAAACTCGTAAGCGAATCATGAATAACGTTGATGATTTCGCTCACATGGTCATGGTACATCAGCTCAGGAAGCTGCATATCACAGTTGTTACCTCAACTTCAAACACTGCTCGAGGTGGTGAGCGAGGAGAGAGCGTTCGATAGAGTGAAAGTGCATCGAAAGTGCATTTTTACTGTGATCTAGTGACGTCACAGCGGGTGCAACTTTACCAAAGTTATGACGGGATTGCCCATTACTCTGAGCCGTAAAAAAGTAAAAAGTACAAGACTTTTCCCGTCATTTTGAAAGAGGAAGGAGCTTTTCCTTCAAAGTTAATGCGGCGAACTGAGTGTGTATGTGTACTTTCTCCATTAGCGATCCTATAACTTTTTCTTCTTTCTATTTGTTCAGAATTTCCACATCAGTTTTACCACATGAATGAATGCAAAAACTGTGCTAGTTTGCTACAATACAGTATGAACCGAAAATGGACCGGAATTGCACTTATCTTACTCATTTCCATGCAGCACAAATCGTATAAAATTTAGTTTTTCAGTGTTTTCCCAAGTCGGTGTTGCAAATATCAGCAAAAGAAAATCATCACAAGTTTCAACAAGAAAAAATAGCCTGAAATCATGAATGACATGTAGCAAATGAATTGCGCACTTTTGGAGCTGAATTGCTCCCGTTTACGCACACTTAGAAAATCGAGTAATGGGTCACTTCTTCATGAAATTTCACATAGAATTCGAATTTGCTATAAAAAATGGGGGAACACCATCAAAACTTAAAAACGCGATATGTTCGACATTTTTTTAATCTGCTGTGCAATTGTTGATAAAATTAGGCCCTCTGTTTCCAAACAAAGTTCAGGTCCAGCTGGAGTGTTGAAGAAGCCTTCAGATTTCTTGAAATGCTGTGGGATATCATTACCCCATGGATTCCATTACCCCACTTTACCCTACATTTCCCACCATAATATTGTACATAAATTTTTGAATGTTCTATTTTATAGTTAACTTTATTTGAGCAGTATTCTGCCAAAAAATATAAATGTAACGTTTTTAGCCGTTTTTAGCCATTTTTACATTCTATCATTTTTACATTACATCCTATTTTATGAAATCTTAAGGGATGGTGGAGGTTCTAGTCTATACAGGGTGTCCCCTAAAACATCCCCCCCTCTACTAACATCGATAATATTGTTGTTGTGTAAGGATCTCAAAAATGACAAAACTGCGCATTGCGTACGTGCGCAAACGTGCGCAATTGACATCAACTTCGTTATTTTAAATGGGAACCCCCATTTTTTAATGTAGATGTGGATTCTACGTAAAATTTCAAGAAGGCCGAAAAACCTACATTTTACTACACTTTGTGCTTTGTGGAAATGTGCAAGAAAAGTGCAATGCTGGTCAATTCTTCGATGTTTTTCCAGCTTGGTGTTGCAAATATCAATAAATGAACATCATTATATACGAGGTTCAGTACGAAAAAATACTCCAAAATCATGTATGACATTTGGCAATTGAATATCTTCAAAAACTCAGTATTTCACATTCATTGCACTTTTAGAGCGGAATTGCGCACTTTTGGAGCAGAATCGCGCCAGTTCGCACGCACGAAAAATCGAGTAATGGGTCATTTCTTCATGAAAAATCACGTAAAATTCAGATCAGCAATAAAAATGGGGGTTGCCATAATTCATAATAACGATGTTGATGTCAATTGCGCACGTGTGCAATGCACCGTTTTGTTATTTTTGAGATCTTTACAAAAAAAATTAAGATTATATATATATATTTTACCCATTATTAACGATTTTAGCAGGGGGTTCGGTGACACCCTGTATATCCATTATGAACCATCGCATTCAGGAAACCCCCACCGAGGTTACATAATCTTTCTATATTATATAAATATTTTTTCCTCAATACCAGCGCTTCTGAATAATGTGTTTAATATAAATTTCCTACTTGCGTTATACCTTTCCTTGAAGTATTTATTGGCTTTTTGCCCGCCTTTGTAATATTTTTGTAATTGAAAGGAATAAACCATTTTTGTCATTGTCATTCATAAATTGGAATGACTCATACAAGTTTGTATACAAGTATGAGTCTCGCCTACGTGGCGAGGGTTTTCCCGACCGCCTACAATAAGGTAAACCGAAGAAGGAGGAATGTGATTCGAATAGCGACGCTCATTTTTCGAAGGGGGCGGCAAAAAATTAGTCAGTGCTCCCACATTAAAAAGAAGAATCAAAAAAATAAAATGAAAAAATCTTCCGCTTCAGAAAGAGATTTCGCGAGAGGTGTATGGCGGGCAAATAAAAAGAAAACCGCGGAGCGTCCTTGTAAAGTAACCTTGTCCTCCAAAGCCGGCATCCCGACATTCAAATCCGCGAGGCTCCTTCTGCCTTGTGCGCATGTGCGAAATAAAACTGTGAACCCGCCGATCCCAACCCGTTGTCCTCAACAGGGAAATTACGACTCAAAAGTTGTCATTTTAGCGGGTTTATTAAGGTGAACGAGTTGGGAATCGACTCAAAATAAACTTTACCTACAGACGGAGGAAAACGACTGCTAAATCTAAGTTGGGAGGCAGATTGGAATAAAACGCGGCAAATCATTACGCAAGGGTTTAATATTTTTCTGGTCACTTGGATAATGTAATGCGGCTCCGACCTGACCCACTTCTCCACTGGAAGCGCTATCGAATTTTACTCCAACAGAATGTAGAAACACAGTTTATTATTTCAATTATTGAATTTCCGTGACAGTGAAGCTTTTGCAATGGCTCTGAACAATTTTAAATCAAACTTCCCGAAACGTTTCTTTATTGAGATCCGTTTTGATTGATTCTGAAGCGAATCCTAGAGTTTGACGCTTTTCAATACAATATTAATAGTTAATGGTGACATAACCCTAGAAAGGTAGTGGGAGTAATTTTTACTCCGCCACCGTTAGCTGCTGTTGATTTTGCCTAACCCAGATATGCGACCAGGCCCTACCTCCTATGGGTCCTACTTTCAGGCTCTATTGTTCCCTCAGGCACTGGTGAAGTTAACGTGAGAGTGGATCATCTATTGGATCATGTGCGTCGACAGTACAAGGAAAATACCAAGGACATGTGAGTAAAATTTATTAAACGCTGCCTTTCCCTGTAAAAGTTGTGTCAGCGCTCAACACTACCTTTGATTGCATTTTTCCATGTGCCAATTTTACACACACTCTCTCTCTCTCTCTCTCTCTCTCTCTCTCTCTCTCTCTCTCTCTCTATATATATATATATATATATATATATATATATATATATATATATATATATATATATATGGAAATTTATATTAAACACGTTATTCAGAAGCGCTGGTATTGAGGAAAAAATATTTATATAATATAGAAAGATTATGTAACCTCGGTGGGGGTTTCCTGAATGCGATGGTTCGTAATGGGTGTCACCGAACCCCCTGCTAAAATCACTTATCGATTGGTTGGTTCTACTGAACTATTATGATAGATTAATTTAGAATAGAAATTTCACAAATAAAAGAAGGAAAGTAAGTATTTCTGATATTTTGAATAGATATTCTTGATCACAAATAATTATTAGGTAGAGAGAAATAATGCAACTTGCGTTTTTCGGGACAATCGTATCCATGGCCGAGATATCATTTTGATACATTTTCACACTGAAAATATTTCAATTCTTAATTTAATTAGTCGCCGTATGGATCCGGCAGGGGGTTTTGTTATGAATAGGAAAACAGGAAAACTGAATTTAAATGCAGAAAAAATGGGTCCCAGGTGGGAATCGAACCCACATCCTCCGGTTTACCGTACCGGCGCCTTTACCATCTTGGCCGCAAGGACCACTGGATGGAGAGAGCTTGGATCTGAGCCAACACCCCCCGAGAACCACTACTCTGCATTTTTCAATGAATTAACTTTAAATCAACTGTACCCTATTAGTTTAGTCACCGCTAACGAAACGGCCCGAAGAATCAATTCTTAATTTAATTAGTCGCCGTATGGATCCGGCAGGGGTTTTATTATGAATAGGAAAACTGAATTTAAATGCAGAAAAAATGGGTCCCAGGTGGGAATCGAACCCACATCCTCCGGTTTACCGTACCGGCGCCTTTACCATCTTGGCCGCAAGGACCACTGGATGGAGAGAGCTTGGATCTGAGCCAACACCCCCCGAGAACCATTACTCTGCATTTTTCAATGAATTAACTTTAAATCAACTGTACCCTATTAGTTTAGTCACCGCTAACGAAACGGCCCGAAGAATCAATTCTTAATTTAATTAGTCGCCGTATGGATCCGGCAGGGGGTTTTGTTATGAATAGGAAAACAGGAAAACTGAATTTAAATGCAGAAAAAATGGGTCCCAGGTGGGAATCGAACCCACATCCTCCGGTTTACCGTACCGGCGCCTTTACCATCTTGGCCGCAAGGACCACTGGATGGAGAGAGCTTGGATCTGAGCCAACACCCCCCGAGATCCATACGGCGACTAATTAAATTAAGAATTGATTCTTCGGGCCGTTTCGTTAGCGGTGACTAAACTAATAGGGTACAGTTGATTTAAAGTTAATTCATTGAAAAATGCAGAGTAATGGTTCTCGGGGGGTGTTGGCTCAGATCCAAGCTCTCTCCATCCAGTGGTCCTTGCGGCCAAGATGGTAAAGGCGCCGGTACGGTAAACCGGAGGATGTGGGTTCGATTCCCACCTGGGACCCATTTTTTCTGCATTTAAATTCAGTTTTCCTGTTTTCCTATTCATAATAAAACCCCCTGCCGGATCCATACGGCGACTATTAAATTAAGAATTGATTCTTCGGGCCGTTTCGTTAGCGGTGACTAAACTAATAGGATACAGTTGATTTAAAGTTAATTCATTGAAAAATGCAGAGTAATGGTTCTCGGGGGGTGTTGGCTCAGATCCAAGCTCTCTCCATCCAGTGGTCCTTGCGGCCAAGATGGTAAAGGCGCCGGTACGGTAAACCGGAGGATGTGGGTTCGATTCCCACCTGGGACCCATTTTTTCTGCATTTAAATTCAGTTTTCCTGTTTTCCTATTCATAATAAAACCCCCTGCCGGATCCATACGGCGACTAATTAAATTAAGAATTGATTCTTCGGGCCGTTTCGTTAGCGGTGACTAAACTAATAGGGTACAGTTGATTTAAAGTTAATTCATTGAAAAATGCAGAGTAATGGTTCTCGGGGGGTGTTGGCTCAGATCCAAGCTCTCTCCATCCAGTGGTCCTTGCGGCCAAGATGGTAAAGGCGCCGGTACGGTAAACCGGAGGATGTGGGTTCGATTCCCACCTGGGACCCATTTTTTCTGCATTTAAATTCAGTTTTCCTGTTTTCCTATTCATAATGAAAATATTTCAGTATCAAATACATTTGATTACTACTGAAAATGTATCAAAATGATTATTATTATCACGGCCATGGATACGATTGTCCTGAAAAACGGAAGTTGAATTATTTCTCTCTACTTAATAATTATTTGTGATCAAGAATATCTATTCAAAACATCAGAAATACCCACTTTCCTTCTTTTATTTGTGAAATTTCTATTCTAATTAATTATATTTATGTAACAAATTACTGAAATTAGCTCATTTGTTCCTTGTTTTACTCCACTAAATTCATGTTTTCCAATTTTCAGGCCTTGTCTGGACTAAGGAGAATCATAAACCTTAATGCATGAAATTTGAAACTCCTGACATATTTTCCAAAAGTAGACCAGATTTATATTAAAAAAAAAAAAAAAAAAAACACGAAAATCTGTTGAAAATAGTTGAAACATCATGATTTAATTTATTACCCCCTCCATTCACCCCCTTCCATAATAAAATTTCAAACTTCTGAAAGACCTTCCCTAACTAGATCAAATTCTTAGTTGAACGAAAAACGAATCACGAAAATCTGAGGAGATTAGTTAAGACATCATGATTCAATTCTATTGCCCCTTCCATTTACCCCCTCCCATATAGAAATTTGAAACTCCTGATATACGATCCAAAGCTAGACTGAATTCTTAGTTAAACAAAGAAAGAATCACGAAAACCGGACAGGAATGGTTAAAACATCTTGATTTATCAGCATTAGCCCCTCCATTCACCCCCTTCCATGATGAAATTTAAAACTCCTAACACACATCCCAAATCTATATCAAATTCGTGATGGAAAAAAATAAGGTTAACGAAGTCAGTCGAGATTTGTAGCTTTGGCAGCGCTTGAAGGAATCGGAAATTATTATCCCCTCCACCCTCTCCCGTCACTCACACACACACACACACACACACACACACACACACACACGGAATCAAAGTTGTTCAGAATGGTCTAAAACGTAAAATGCGAGTGGAAATTTTGATTTTGGCGACCAAAAATCTTTTTCTCCCGAAAGTGAAAACACTGTTTTCGCTACCTTTATGCAGACTCGGAAGCAAAATACAGAATGATAAATCTTTGTGTAATAATTTGTGTTTTATAATTCTGGTAAACACAGCAGAAGCTTAATTTTCTTCGAAAATTCGCTGAACACCTCATGAATTTGAGCGGTTGCGACAGGCGGTGCAAGTTATTACTCATTTTAACCGGGGGAATTCGTTCGGCATTGAGGACGAAGGCTGTTCCAGAGCTCCCGAAAAGTGGCCGACGGATTTCAATAGCCCACGCCTCCACAACGGCAACTTATATAACGCGCCAAGGTAACTTCAATTATTCCCGTTTGGCGAATCAACAAGGACTAGCTGATAGCACCTGACCTTAGCTCAATCTTCCCAAATGAGCGAGATTGCCGACACCCCCACCACCATTTACCATGTCATTCGGAGGAGTCCGTTATTTTCAATAATAATCCTTTGTAATTGACCAAGAAACGAAAAAAAAAAAAAAAAAATTTGTGTATATGTAGGTGGGCCTTTTATGATTTATGTATTTTATTACTAAATTCTCAGACAAATACCTAGCATACGACTTAGAATAATATGGCAGTTAAATATATATAACCTTCGAAGGTCCACTGGGAAAATTATGTACCCAGAATAGATGAAATGGAAGTGCAATGAAGAAAACAAATGTGAAAACATAAAACGCTATAATATATATCAACAAGTAATGCGCAATAAATTGATGTTAGTGAGTGTAACAACTAACATGCAGTGGCCACTGTGTCTAATAATAATCTACGGATGTAGGTACCTATATAAGCATGTATAGATTCACTCAAATACATGAAATGTGAATGAAATATGACAAAATGTTTATGAACTGCTGAAGTGTAGACGATCCCAAAATGTTGCAATAAAATGAAGATACGTGGCGGACGGTAGAAGTGGGGGTGCTGAATCCCTTGATTCCCAGGTAGGGTAATGAGTTGAATGTGAAGTAGGTAAGTTGCGGTAATGAGATATATCCCCACAGAGTAATGATTATATAAGTAGTTAAGTACCTTCCCTTGATGGCGGGGAAGGGCTATAACTGGATTGATCTTACCACTTTTCGTTGGTTCAACAAGTGAGATCACGTGGAACGGCAGCAAACCTTGATATTTCCAACTGGATTGATGAATCCCCGGGAAAATCGTCTCCTCCTTCTAGTGCTCTTCGTCGTAGACGCTCGTAGTTGAAAGGGTAAGTTAGAGCAAGTAGAAAAACTGAGAGGCCGGCCGGCATTTAAATTTGAATTTTTGAATTAACGATCGTTTTAAAAGATAGAGGTAGGTTTGGGACGGAATCTCACGTAGTAATGGCGAAGGCAGCTCCACTCTCCGCACAGCTGTTGCATTATGATGAAGAAGGCATAACTTTTTCTTTTTGATCGACGAACTTGATACTACTATATATAAATTGTTTACAAGAATATTATGATATAATATATGAAAATAAAAATGCCAGTAATGCAAACAAAAGCTACAACTGCTCAAGGGGTAGAAAAATATTAGCGTGCTTATGTTGGTTGCCATGATTATTGATAAGGCGTTCAAGTTTGAAGTTTGTTTACAACGAAAGTGGTTGATCGATTTTTTATTGATTAAGTTGAAAATATTAGAAAACTATTGAAAAGTGATATGGAAAACTAATAAAATCGATATGGTTTGTGTGGTGAGTGGTATAGGATGATGGTGTGGATGGATCGGAAAGGAAGGCTATTTTCAGAGTTGCGAATTCAGGTATGCATTCTTATACAATTTGTAACCCTCAAAATTGGTTGGATTTCCTACATTTTACGATGCATAGAAACAAAAAAAAAGCTGCAAATTATTACACAATGTTTCATTATTTCTGTGAGGATAACGCCCCCCTTCTACGCAGATCATTGGTCTATAATTATTAAACCCAGTAGGTAATATATATATGATCAGATCATGGCGCACCGTGCCTCCGAGAAGGGTTTACACTTTTACAGTTCCAAGACCCCACAATTTTACGTCGGAGTACAGATGTTTGAAATACGGTCGATAGGTAAGGAAAGAATATAGTTTCAGAGACCCTTCAGCTGATCAGTGCACCTCCGTACCTCGCAATTGTTTCCGAGGAGTCCCAGAGGACCTCCATCTAAATAACAACACCGTGAGTCGAATATTCTCCTGAGCTACATTTCAGGTTTTAGCATCATAAGTCAATTAAAAAACAACTTAGGCGCTGAGACCTCACAGCTGATTAGTGTGCGCACTAATATTGAATTCTTGATATTACAAAGGAGGTCAATTTCGAATTGCACTCCACCTCGGCACCTGTCTCATGGCACCTCCTCCGTCTCGCGGCACCTCCTCCACCTCATGGCCTCAGCGGCACCTCCTCCACCTCCTCCTTCGCCTCAGGGCACCTCTGTCTCATGGCACCTCCTCCACCTCATGGCACCTCCTTCGCGAGATGTAATTGAAAGGGATTGCAAGCATTTCCCATAACCACGGGCTATGGGTAATTTTTATTTCATTTATTTATTTTATTTTATTTCATTTTATTTTATTATTATTTTTGTACCGTTCCCTTGAGATTATCAATAGAAAGGGATTGTAAGTAATTTTAAAAATTTGCACCCCAACCCGAACCATAGGCTATAGGTCTCGATGGTATGGGGACTGTATCCCATCGCATCTATACATCCAGCGCCGAGCGAGATTCCCGACACATTTCAAATCACCCTGAGTGATCTCCCGTTTCCAATTATTCTACATGCCCCAATCTACAGTAAAGACCATCGAATCTGTACAGCCATACCGAGCGAGCGCGAAAACTAAGCTAGTATGTAAGAAGGCACAACTTCAGCACGATATTGGTCCCCTCCCGACCTCACCTTCCTGCGCAAACTTAGTTTTCTTTCCATACCCTGGGAAGGGCACTCCCTGAGTCCCCTGATGCCAAATACATAATAACTCAAATTAGGATGATAGTGTTGTTGGATGACGATTTTATCATCTCATAGCGATTCCAACATGATTGTACCATTAATTACTGCGCATGAGCCTATGTGAAATCCTCATAACGACTTTAATTTCCACTGTTTACATCCGATTTCGATGAAATTGTCAGAGAATGCACGGGTTAGTTTGTAGATGGTTCCCTATCAGTTTCATTGTTGCCAAATCAATACTTCATTCTGCGCATGCGCAAACGTAAATTCCAATATGCTCCATTTTCTACGCTCTAGTCGTTCGATTTCGCTTAAATTTGGATGATAGTTGGAAGAAGATGACTTGGTTACCTCATATCAATTTCAACACGATTGCATCATTAATAGCTACTGCGCATGCGCCAATGTGAATTACTTGTAATACCCTTAAGTTCCACAGTTTTCATCCGATTTTGATGAAATTGTCAGCGAAGCGCGGTTTAGGTTGTAGATGGACCCGTACCTATTTCATTTTTTTTTCAACGCATCAGTTCATTCTGCGCTCGAACAAACGTAAATTAGGTACTTTCAGTTTCATTTTTTCGTTTCTTAATTCTGTACCTCAGAGGTCGATTATCGTAAGTGACATTTTGGCGATTTTACAGGAGAGCCAAAAGAAGTTGTGGGCACACCTATTTTGATCCCTATGGCCCATTCTGATGACTTTATCATGCTCAAATTAATTAATTTGAGCATGATAAAGTCATCAGAATGGGCCATAGGGATCAAAATAGGTGTGCCCACAACTTCTTTTGGCTCTCCTGTAAAATCGCCAAAATGTCACTTACGATAGTCGACCTCTGAGGTACAGAATTGAACAATTATGGCATTTTACGCTACTTGTTGATTTACTATTTTCTGCTGTGGAATTTTTTAAGATCATTAAAAACTTTTCAGTGATCTATACGTTCATGATAGGTAAACGAGGAAGCTATGTGCCACACCCAACTTGGCAGACGTTTTTTCATTTCTCGTCTCACCTGATTCCTTACCCACCCACTTCTACAAGTTCTCCTGCCAATGTCGATCATGCCACATTTGATCTATCAAAGAGCCTTTTGGGGTTTTGGGGCCGTTTCGACCAAGGGAGGGGGAAAATGTGAAACAGCAGTCTCATTCAGCCTAAACATTCCTACCTTTTCCACCTAGACCGCTAAAAATATATGATATCCCCCCCCCCCCCCCCCTCAAATAAAAGACTCTTCCCATACAAAAGACGCACAAAATACCTGACGTCATTCAATAGTCAGCTCACCGTCTCGTGGTACAGTGGATTCATTCTCTTGCGTCTGCAGACTGCAAGAAGCGTCTCACTCCCTCATGCACTCAAATAAAATTCAAGTAAACAATTAGGATGTATTCGATAATCATCAGAAACGCTTGCATACGAGTCTGCAACCCATTTTGAAATTTTATGTCTTTAGTTGCATACTCGTATGCAAGCTCTAAGAGCTCAGCTGATCCGGACCCTGGGCATCGTCAAGTAAATGTATTAAAGAGGCTACATACGAAATTACAGCTTCCTAGAGTGTAAAGCATAGAAATTACCTATTAAAATGATTTAACCACCACTTCACTAATCAAACCGTTATCGCAATATTCGGATCACCTGCTATGAATCAAATCATCGAAACGCCAGTTCAATGAAATCATCAAAAATTAACAAGCGGTTGCAATCATATTCACTGTATCAATTATTGAGAATGATCAGCTGTGTAAAAAATTATTCATATAACCATGCTCATAACTCAGCTTGTTTGCCACACACTTCGCAGTACTTAACATAATATGGTTGGATAAATCGAGAGCTTTCAAACGAATGGTCAACGAATTTTGTGGGAATAAAAACGACGAAGTACCATTTCCCTAGCAACGACTCGGTTGTAAGCGGAAATCATCAGACAACCAACCATAATGCTTTTTTCAACGCTTTTTATAACGCTTTTTTCGTTGATGTGCCAAAGTAAAGACATAAAATGTCAAAAGAGTGAGAGACTAAATGCATTGTACTAGGAGACAGCACGATTGAATGATAGCATGGATTGTGACTGGTCTCATCTTTTGTACGCGGAGCCTCTTTCTATGCGGATAATAAAAATCGCCTAATAATCAGCTGATGTAGTTCCAATGAAACTCTCTGTTCTCAAAATCGAGTTTATTATACCTTATGTCACCTATAAATGGACAAGTGAAGAGTAGATAGGTGATCTATTTTATCCCATCAATTTTCATTTTGTGGGTACCTACGTCAATGTCGATATACTTAGATTCCGACGTACTACTGTAGTTAGATATTAGAGAGTTTTTGTTCTTCCCGTAAGATTTTTTCCCGTTGACGCGTAGAGCAGCGTCTAGAGCAAGCAGCTGGAGATGCTAGCTCTTCACGTGATTTTTACGCGTATTTCTACACGTATACGTGAAAAACCAAACGCTAACGTCACGTTAACGTCTCTATAAGTGTTTCAGAAGCTGTTTCGTATTCTTTTCGTACAACCTATTCTTATTTAAATAATTAATTGCTTTATAATTATTTATAAATACATAAATTATAAATACATTTATTGCTTTGGTACCTTAAATGACTGAATTTTGTAGCGGAGCATTTCACTATAACCTCTCGACTTGTTGACCAACCAACGTGTTGTTGGCAACCACACTGTGGTTACCTTTGCTGGTAACTGCGCAACTGCGGTTCCCTAGGTCACACTGTGGTTACCGGAAACTGTGGTTACCTTTGCGTCAGGCTATGATGACTACCCGTAGGCTGAAATTCCAACGAATGCATTTTCCCGTGCACGTGTAGATAGGCCTTTTTCCCGTACACGCGTAGTTCTACACGTTGACGTGAAGATTCGCGCATGCGCAGTTGGTATTTCAGTCTTTTCGCGTACACGGGTAGAAAATTACGGGAAGAACAAAAACTCTCTATTAGCTGTTGTTATTTGCAGAAGGACTTGTAAAGTGTATTAGGTGGGTTTCTTTTACGTCTATGCAGTTACATTTAGATAATGTTTGTGACTTCGTTTAGTAATTATAAAAATAAAAAATTCAGCGTAACACTGTGATCTCTCTAATGTAATACAAAACAATCAACCTTTGAGTAATGATTTGTATCGTTTTAGAAATTAAGTTGAATAGCAGAGCGCACACACTTTGTCACTTTGATTTCACATTCGGTCATTAAATCAAAAGACATTAAAATAGTATCATTGGTGCTATGAAGTTTCTCTCGGAATTCTATGAAAGTATACACAACGATTGACGGTATTTTCCGGTGGCGAATGAACAGGCCCAAATTCACGTCGTCGTATATTTTATTGTAGTCGATTTCTCTGCATTTCTTGAAGCTTCAACTTCTCTTTCTCAGTAGCTTTCGATAGAAAGGTGAAAGTTGGAATGGAATAAAGGCTAGAAATGGATTTTTTTTTTTTTTTAAGTCTCGTGGTATTCCACACAGTTTATTATAACTTTCGTAAAGGGTGATATTACCTTGAAGGACGACTGATGAAAATAATAATAACTGGTGGTAACAGACGGTGAGGTTGGAGCAGAAAGTCCTAAAGTCGCAACCAAGCTGCGTATAAAAGTACTTTGTGAGAGAAGTTTTATATGAGATAATTTTAAGGTTTTTACTCACAAAACCGAGTCTACCTTGTACATAGCGGAAGCTTAGTAATCGCTTTTGGAAATTTCAAATTCCTGATTCAAAAATTGTATCAAATTCTTGATTGAACAACAAATGTAGACTTTCATTTAAAAAATAGGTTGAGAATCATCGCTTGGACCGCGTTTAAAAGGAGCGGTAATTAATCCTCCATCCGATTAGAACTTTCAGGTGTTTGTGGCACAAATAGACTAAAATTGGGATCCAACAAAGAAGGATAAGGACGACGAAAAATCGGTTAAGAATTGTAGCCTGGGCAGCTTCGACAACATTTGTCACACACAGACATTTATACTAAATACACAGACAAATGAAAGGTACTTTTCCGTTATACCCCCCCCCCCCCCTCCCCCCTTCCCCCAGTCAATTTGTCTTCAACACGCTATCCCGATGTTTCTAGGCATTACTTCTAACTTAGATTGTTATGTTATGTTATGTATCCTTGAGATGCGAGCTTGCGAGTATCCAGACCGCCAATGTATACACATCATTCTGACCTACATGTCCAACTAACCTGTATTTTTACTAAGGGATTGACTACTTGCTGTCATGTAATTTTGAGATGCGAGCTTGCGAACATCCAGACCATCAACCTATACACAGCATTCTGATCTATTTGTGCGAATTCATATGCATTCTACTTGTGCGAATTCATGTGCATTCTACTTGTGCGAATTCATGTGGAGTCAATCAAACTACAACCACGTTAATTTGTTTCAACAAATCCTCACAGACATCGGCAACTTCTGAAAACACGGTAATTCCTAACACCTATAATATGTGCCGTTGACTATTTATTATTTACTATTTATTATTATTATTTATTATTATTGACTAATTTTATTGAGATCCTTGACTATAATTGAGAGAATTTTTATATGTATAATCTACTAAACTTCATTGTTTGGTAAATGTTGTTAATTCATTAGGTAATTATTTCTATTCGTCCTAGTTATTGTATACCATTTAAGTGTCAAATTGTTATGCCGTCGTTTTCTTGTCATTATTGTTATTATTTATTTTTTCTGTGACTGTGATAGTTGTTATGTAAAATTTAACTATTTATTTCCATCTAGTCATTCAGCCGAGGAAACTTTATAAAGTTGTACTCGTGCTCTTATTTCATGATTTTCTTCTCTTTAAATCTTGTTGAGCATTATTTTGTTTTGCTAATTTCTGTTGCCCCCGTTGGCGTGACACTGTATGTCGTTCACGTGGAGCTGTGGCGCCGGTCGGGTCTGTCTGGCTGGGCCCTGGGGCCCTTGTCGGTTTTTCCCCCTTAGGGTAGCTTTTTTGAGTTGCTCGTGGGATGCCGCCACGGTGGGTTGGGCCCGGCCCGGCTTGGGCATGGCTCGGCCGGTGCCATACAGGGCGAGCTATATTTATTTTTTTATTTTCTTCTCCCTTTTATTTATTTATCACAGAATTTTTCTTTCTTTTTTTTTCGTTTTTAACTCAATTTGGACGATTTTTGGCGGTATTTATTGTTATAGATTTAGTGACAAATTTTTATGTTGAATGTACCTGACGTTTGTTATATACCTGTGGTATGGAAAACAATAAAACTCTCTCTCTCTAATTCTTTTTGACATTTCATGTCTTTGCTATGGCACACAACCAAATTTTCGTTATGTCACGTTACGTTACGTAACGAAATATGCTCAATTTCTGATGATTTCCGCTTACAACCGAGTCGTTGCTAGGGAAATGGTACTTCGTCGTTTTTCATCCCACAAAATTCGTTGACCATTCGTTCGAAAGCTCTCGATTTATCCAACCATATTATGTTAACTACTGCGAAGTGCGTGGCCAACAAGCTGAGTTATGAGCATGGTTATATATGAATAATTGTTTACACACAGGTGATCATTCTCAATTATTGATATTGTGAACATGATTGCAACCGCTTGTTAATTTCTGATGATTTCATTGAGCTGGTGTTTCGATGATTTGATTCATAGCAGATGATCCGAATATTGCGAGAACGGTTTGATTTGTGAAGAGGTGGTTAAATCATTTAATAGGTAATCATTTTAATAGACGAGTCTGCAACTAAAGACATGAAATGTCCCAATGTGTTGCAGACTAGTATGCAAGCGTTTTTGTGTTACACATGCTTTCACACGTTGTTACAAATTTTCGGAGAAAATATTAGACATTTGTAATACAGCCATTTGTCTTTCCTCAATGAACTGTTGGTGCGAGATTGCAACAATCGCAGTAAATAATAAAGAAAAATTTTTGTTTGGAAATTCGGGAGAACTTTGATTTTTTCCTTCTTTTTTTTAAATAATATAATTTCTTTCCACAGCTTGAAGTTGTCACCAATTCTACGTACTTAAGTATCTAATCTAAATAAGAAGGAATGCCTAGAAACATCGGGCGGGCGTGTTGAAGACAAAATGACGGGGGGGGTATAACGGAAAAGTACCTACCAAATAAACTTGATTTCGTGAAGTGAGAATCCCATTGGAATCATATCAGCTGATACTTTTGTCGAAGTATCGTAGTATTGTCCGAAACAGGTGTCACACAAAGAAGGAATCGATTCTACAACTAATTTGCAACAAAAAGTTCCACTAAATCTAACTTTAAAGATTTGTTTCGCGTTTTCAACCTTATATCATTAAAATGACCATAACTCTCTCGAATGAAAGTGAAAATTAAAAAATGATGCATCTGGGCATTGTAGACCGAGGGAGAGAGAGTTTCTCCCGCGTGGGGCGCTGGCATCGTAGGCACCAACCTACATTGAAAAACGTATTTGCAATGAAAAACGAAGGTTTTCTTGAGAATGATCTTCCATAAAAATACGAATTCGGGGCGGTTTTTTTTTTTTTTTTTTTTTTTTTTTTTTTTTTTTTTTTTTTTTCTCTTTTTTTTTGCGCTGAATCGGATGGTAACACATGGATATCTCCGAAACCCCGTTATTACCGAATTTTACACTTTAGCTAACTAATTTTACCCCTACAAAACACGTAAAATTCATCATACCAAATGAAATCAAATTCGTGAGTTAAAGTATTGATCTTGGTTATAGTGGAGTTGGGGAGATATCCAAGCGTTACCATTGATTCAGCGTAAAAAAATACGTAAGAACAGACCCCGAACTCATCATAGAAAGTAATTTTTCAAAAAAACCAACGATTTCAGTTGGAAAACTATGGTTTTCAACATCAAAACATAGTTTTTCCCCCTACATAGCAAACTGAAATTGATTACACCGTTGGAAAGGTGAGATCTTGGCATTGGTTCTCATAGATTAATTTCCGTTTGAAAAAACTCGTGGTTTCCCAAATTACGTAGAATTTGCTTTTCCGAGGGGTTTTTCATGTCTCTAACCTTTATTCTTAAAAAGACAGGCATTTATCCGATATGAAATTTAATGTTCTTTCCAGCGGTATCCTCAAATTCGAATTTACACAGCTAATTAAGGGAGTGCAATTGATTTTGTGACAAAAGGTTGAAAACTCGAAAAACATTTCACAGTAAAATTAGTCCCAAAATCAAGAGGTTTTCGAAAATTTTCTATGAGGAACTTTTTGTTGCAAATTAGTAGTAAAATTGATTCCTTCTTTCGGAGACACCCTGTATAAGCGATTTTTACTACTTTTCACAAGTTTTGACTTACCTCCATGTTTTATTCCTATTGAAGTTCTAGACTTTATGGAGAGTGAAATGATGAACGTTCAGCGATTGGGGGTTTCATTCGATTCTTCGGGATGATATGTATACATAAGACCCAAAAAACCATTAGGTAGTATTACCTTAAAAGTTTTTGAGATCTCGATTTTTTAATGTTTCATCTCTTAAATACTACGGTGTAGGGTTGAACCAACTAGACCTCTGTACGTGAATTTTTACCCAAGTTTCATAAACGTTGACCCAGTAGTTTTGAAGAAAATCTGGAAGGCGGATGGCACGCAATGCCAACAGACGAACGGATTTTTTTTTTTTAATTCAATTTTTAGATTTTCCGCAACTTGAAACGTAACCATCAAATTTTGAGGGAGGGTTAAACTTTTGTTGCTTGGTCGATTACGAAGGTTCATTATTGAAAATAGGCAACGAAATGGATTGTGTCACATAACATTGCGAGAACCGAGCTTTTGAGATATTTAGATTTTTTTTATATGGCAATTTTTAAAAAGAAGAACTTTATTAGCACTTGTTACATAAGCCTCATGGGCTCTCTTAGTTAGTTGTAACTTAGAGAATTAACTTAATAAATACATACATTCTTGGGCCTTAAACTAAAAGACTTCACTATTAAAATGAAAAATACAAAAAAATTGAATCATACAAGAAAGGCAATAAAAAGAACAAAACGTATAAATAAAGAAAAAATTAAATAAATAATATTAGTAAAAAAATAGAAAATCATTAATTCAACTGGGTGGGTGGGGGATTGCTAATACTATGCGATGCCATAGTGCGCTCAATAAGACTCCGAAAGGTGGGAAAGCTCTGTAGCAGACCTACAAACCAGGGGTAGGGAATTCCATACTCTTGAGCCCGAGATCCTAAGAGAATTGGACCCCATAGAATTGGACGGGTCCCTACAAACTCATCAAACGGTAACTTATCAAAAACGTGAGGTCGAGGCTTTTTGAGGAGTTTCCCCTTTGGGTGGGACACTGGTCAAAGCTGAATGGAAGGGAAAGTCGTCAAAAAGAATTTCAAATAGGAATCAGATATAAATTTTGAAGATGAAAAGTAGTTGACAATTATTTTTGATGACTTTCCTGTCCCCTGTGGAATCTGGTCAAACGCTCCTAAGGGGGAAACTCATCGAAAGGAAAGTCATCAAACCAGGTACAGTAGGTAGGTCTACTGTACTAAAAACATTTCTACGAATATTGTCTAAATCGTTTGGTATTGAAAGCTTTCATTATTATTATTAGGTAGGATTTTATCTTCTATGTCCGATCTAGCTCAACATAAAAGCTAACTTTTTTAATGAGTCAACCA
Organism: Adelphocoris suturalis; assembly: GCA_030762985.1. Lineage (NCBI taxonomy): Eukaryota > Metazoa > Arthropoda > Insecta > Hemiptera > Miridae > Adelphocoris > Adelphocoris suturalis. The sequence continues at coordinate 54,622,301 of CM061044.1, forward strand.
ATTGCGGTTGCAGAAGTATTGTGATCTCATTTGAAGACAAAATAAATTGTCCTCCAAAACAAAAATTTCAACTTGCTTTTTGGGTTTCAGAGCTTAATAAACGAATTTGGTCTCATATCTATTAGTCTTTCTGCCTGACGAAGGGTACCCAAATATATACTATGCTGCTAATATAATGCCCTTCCGATTTCGACGAAGTTTTCAGGGCTTATGAGAGGTAGGCTCTAGACACTCTCCTATAAATCGCATCACGTTCAGACCAATGGTGATCTCTGTCAGAAATCATTGTGATGCCAGAGTTGTTAGTAGTAGAGTACATTCGCACCATCGCTATTCACCATCGATGTTCAGACCTCCGAGGTAACAGCGATGATCAACCTCGAGGATGGAGCGTGTTCATATCGGATCACTTTTGTGGGAGGTCACCATCGATGTTCTCCTGCCTTCTCGTTCTCCCTTTTGGTTTATTATTTTCAATAATAAGCCTTTGTAATCGTATAGGAAACTTTTTATACCCCCCCCCCTCCCCCCTCAATCATTTTACGTTTCGAGTTGTGTAGATTCCAAATCTGCTATGTCCGTACACCGTACGGGCCATACCATAAAAGGCCTTAAAATTGATGTAAAAATTGGCTGCTTTTCTCGCGACTTTCGGCCCTTAGCGACGTCCTCGCCTACACAAACATGGTGAGCAATTAATATTTGTGAAGATATAGAACAATTTTTATGAGATTAGAGAGACTAGGTATTCGAGCCTTTCGTCATCATAAAGAAGGGTAAGTACGTCTCGGCTATTATTTGGAAGGTTAGGTTTTTGGCCAGGTAGTTATTCATGGTGGCGTTGAGCTGTAACAATGGCAGGTAGTTGACCCAAAGTAGACCAATATCCGTCTACTACTACCACCATTTTTGACGAGTTTCCCGTCAGCTCCTTTTCGATGAGTTTCCTTCAAGGTAGTTTTTGAGGAGTGTCTCGACAGTGCTGGATTCTAGTCGAAAAAAAATTTATACTGACTCATAACTGAATTAAACGGATAAATTTATTGGATTTCATTATTCGATGAGTCGCTCGTTCATGAAGATTTGACGAGTGTCCACTCCACGTGAGAAACTGATCAAAAATAGGGTTCTACGATTTTTTTGATGAGTTTCCTGTTGATGAGTTTCCTAGTTCCCAATTGGACATGTGTGGCATCACATTCAAGGCGTGAAGCCGCGCCGAGCGCCCAAAGGTAAAGAAGCCGTCAAGGTACTCGGGGCTGGGTGTGTCCCCATGTAACAGCTTGAAAATAAATACACACAACCTTATGTTGAAATGATTCCTCAAAGAACACCCAACTAGAGCCTCAGTATATGGTGATACATGTTCAAAGTGACTCATATTGTATGCATACCTTGCAATTGAATTCCAAGTTACTTGTAGACGGTGAAACTAAGTAGCATTAAGACTGGTAGAAAATATTTCAGAGCAATGATCAACGAATGGAATTAACAGAGATTTAGCAAGGATTAGTTTAAGAGATGGTGGTGTGAAATTTCGCAATCACCTCAATGTTCGTAAAGATCCATAGACCCTCCGAACAATCCAGGAAGCATGCGGTGTCTAGTTGATCACATTTCGAAGGGAGGGAATCAAAACGTTTTTCTACTTGAGTAGCAGAGTTGAAGGCATTAGGAACCGTAATCGTAACTGGATAGTGAAACATCATTTAGAGGAATATAGTCCGTGGAAGCGAGGTTCGTCGCCATTCGAGTGGATTGATGGGATTTTAGTAGAGTGAGTTTCAAGGTGCCATGTTAGTAAAATGTGGAGGTCTGATGAGGTGATGAGCTCGGGTTTTGACCTCAGTCGGCTGTTTGAATAGGAATATGGGTGGATCCGCGTATCTCCGTCCTCAACTCGCGGAAGAGGACGCAAGGACGCGGAGCGCAAGGCTGAAACAGCTTTTACAACCCACTGCGTCACACGATAATTTTATTCCGGCGATCGCTCGGTTTTTGTTCTTGATTGATTCGCTATCAGGTTTGAGATATAGCTCAGATCCTTATATCACCTTGGAATACAGCCGTAAAAAATTACTGTCGCACTTCGCTCTAAAATAACATTCGTACTTGTACAATCCTTACTTGATCAGGAGGGTCATGATAAAAAAGTTCAGGTTATGCACCATGATCGCATGAGCAAATTTTCGTAGATTTTATCGTACAATAGTATATTACTTCGTTTTGAAATTTGAACACTTTGAGTGCAAAAAAATCGTTAACCTCCAATTTTATGGCAAATGAACTCGTTCTAAGTCATATTCTACGATTCAAAACTAATTTTCGATGTTTAGCAATTTTTCGGTTCTTTTGAATAGATTTTTCAGCAAATATTAATGGAATGTAAGTACGTTCTTCACTGCAATTTCGGGAGTAAATTTTTTAATGTTCTATCTCATCGTTGAGAAACTTCTTTTGGCTAAAATTGTGATAAAAATATAAATTTATCGATTTTTAGACGTTTTTAATAATTTTTAGGGATTTTTTTTTTTTTTTTAGCACATTTTTTGAAATGTGACCAATTTAATGTCCTCAAAAAGTGTTGGCCAAAGAACTTATCCTTTTGTTTGGAAAGCTTGATTTTTTGGCGCAAGAACGGAATTTTTATCTCAATCCTAAGGAGAGTTTTCGTCTGGAATGATATAAATATATATAGCCATTATGTTTTCTTGACCACTCAGTATAGAAATCATGGTCTGTTGTCCATTCCCTACTCACATAAGTGTTTCTATATAAGGAAAAAAGTGATTGTTTGATGGTCAACCAGAGTGGTGATGTAGGAGAGGAAGACACTGAAGATAATAATCTAAGTCCTGAAGTTGTTCAATAAATTTGACGAAACGTCGGCCTAGATAAACTGCTTATTCATTTGACCAACCGTCAAAAATCAAAACAAGAATATATATATATATGAAAAAGCGTTGAACTCTATGATTCGTTTCAGTCAAGAAATTTTTCGAAAAACTTTAGAGCCATTACAATAGCTTCATTTTCTTCTAAAATTCGCTAATATAGCAATCGGTCTAAAAAATAAATGAATATACAATTAAATAGGTAAATTTTTAGAAATGCGGGATCATTGAGAGATGGGTCTTGAGCTGATATCTACTAGTATATTTATGATTCAAACAAATGAATGTATATACGTAAATACGGATGTACGTATGGTTAGATGGATGTAATCCATGAACAAGTGCACGTTTCTAAATATTGAAATTTTATTGATGACGTTATATACCCATGATCAAGACAACCTGTAAAAATTTACTGACTTTCTGAACAGATTGAATATTCAGTGATGATTGATGATCCACCAATTTACACAGTTTTTATCGTTTTCTCATAAGTGGAAGCGTGCTGGGCCCATAAACTTTTGCAGAGTTCTGTTTTTCGACTATACTGTCTTTTTATAGATCATTCAATACTGATTTTACAAGAACAAAAGTATTTCTGGTTTTACTTGTAGAAAAGAATGCACAATGTATTATTGAACACACATGGTAGTCGAAGACTATTAATAAATTATTCAGGGAAAATAAACTTGGTAACAAACATTGGGACTGGAGTCAATTTGTACATCTTCACAGTGTGTGTGTACCCAAGATAATATTTTCTAGGTACATCCGATAAACTACAAGCAATTTATCAAATATATAAATTTATCAACCATTTAATCATGATTAACAATTAGTAATCGATTCAGAACTATCAATCGCATGATACTTTCTTCGCTGAAATATCAGCTTCCCGTATAATCGTACCACTCCTCAAGTATCCTCTCGATTTTTGAATATTTAGCCCTTTAATGCTACCCTTTAGGGTTGACAAAAATTGGTTGACAAAAAATGATGCCGAGCTTCGAGGATCATCTAGACCCCAAATGGGATTTTTAACCCAAGTTTCATAAAGGTTTCGGAGAAAAGCTCTAAATGGCGGACGGAAGGATTTTTTAATTCGATTTTTCGATTTTACGCATCTTGAAACGTGAACCAACAACTTTATTGAAGGGGTTTCAAAAAAAAAAAAAAAAAAAAAAAAAAATCTAGGTCGAATAGGTACAAAGGTTCATTTTTTAAAATAATAAACCAAAACGGAATTTGAGGAATTATAGGGTAAAAAAAAAACACGTGGATCGTGAATTAACCTACCATCAGCGAAAGAGTTTGGGAAAAACGTCTACAAAATGACTAATGATTCTCGATGAATCGAATATGGGATAACGGGGAATATTGAGTCTAAACCTAAAAAAACATACTTATTATTAATTCTGAAAATTAAACTAAAGAACATTGTAGTGGAATTGTAAACCTCGTTTATTCCGTAGTGGGAGAGCTCTGTCAGTGCCTGTCATTGGACCCAGCGTAAATAATTACATAGAAGTTGACCTCAAACTCATCGGCTCATGGAGCGTCATTTTGCAAATAAAAACCTCGATTTCCTTGTTGAACCCACGTTTTTTTTCATTCAAACTGCACATTTTTTAATTATGTATTTTTAAATTATAATGATGAAATGATTGTTACCACATCGTTTCGTTCCTTTAAAATGATCGAAGTTTGGGAATGCCACTTTTGTTTCTCAAGCATTTGTGAAGTTCATAATATGTAAGCCGATTTCGGGCTCTAAAATCACCCTATTGTTGTCACATGTGGGAAACGGTATGAACTTCATACTTTTGGATTTGTACGTTCTTTTAATCATGTAATAGTAAACTTCTTATGAAAGTATATATGTAACATGTTCGTGGTTAGTTTTCTGACAAAAGTCGCACTCTTGTAGTGATAGTATACCTGAATACATGGGGTTACCTATCCAATAATTCCTTTTAATTTATGTTCTAATTATACTTTTTTTTGGATATGTGCATGATCTCTAAAATTGATTCTAGCATAATTGATATTTCGGCCTGTACATCTGGTCTACTTACAGATTTTACTACATACAATCGAAGACTTACTGTGGATACAGTAAGAGGGGGAAATTGGTAGCGTGAGATGTGGAGATGTTTCACATAAATCAAGATCCAACGATTACCGAACGATTTTGTACATTGTAAAATTTCAAATATTCAGTTCCGTTGTCATTGGAAAATGTCGACATCCGTAAAAATTGTCGTTCCTTGAAAATAACACTTTTCGCGGGATGAGCCTATAAAAGCAATGACGTTAAATGTTAAATTCTAGAAATTCGACATAAGAAATTCCTGAGTTATCTGGTTTTGAACTAGAACGCCTCTTATTTTACTTATCAATGAACGTATGTTGTTTGGATTTTCAACTCAGCCTTCCCTACACCGTCTTCAGCATAAAAGGAACAGCCACTGAGATGAAATTCAGGTGCTCTCTCTCTCTCTCTCTTCAAAATTGGAGTACCTACTCCAAAAATTATGTGATCCCATGTCTGTGGAATTTTCGAGTCAGCACCTGAGTTACTGTTGATGTGAGCCGGAAACTCCTCTTTAGTCTTGATGTGACACTGGAGAAAAACTGACGAGTGTGTGAGCCATTTGCCGCAGACACCCACATATCCTCTCTGGGCCGCATCTGGTTATGTATCCCAATGTTTCTTACCATAATAAGAGGTACCAACAAAAACTAGGTACTCTCCACTGTCCAAATCTGCTGCCTCCTTTGCACGGGCTTCTGCCTCTTCAATTCCTTGGACCCCACTAACTGCCTTCACCCAACGAAGTGCGATAGGCCAGCCGTATATAGGCCGCAGCCTCTGCAAGACCCGTCGGATTTCCTCAAACAACATGCAACGAATTCTCACGTTTTGCAACTATTCAAGAGCAAACTGGCTATCCGTATAAATCGAGGCCAATCTTTCGGCTGGCGGTGCATCCCGCTCAGGCAGAACTCAGAGCTTCAGCAATGGCAAGAATTTCAGCTTGGTTATTCACACCAGTTTGCAAGTCCACAGTCTGTAAGTTTTGAAGATGTCCGTAGCAGAGTGATTCGCCGAGTCGTTCTGTCCGGGGAACGTTGGCCCCCTGATTTTTTGAGCTCGTGGACAAATTTGAGGAACCATTCCTAACATTTGTATATTCAATTGACTTAGACGTTGTGTACAACCGATCATGAAATCAGTGCTAATGAACATTGGAGATAACTAACAGTTTTAAATAATTTCAATTTGTGTAAATACCAGTATTTTGATAGGTGATATTCATGTAGTCATAACAATGGGAGCATGTAGAAAATATGTAAATAAAATAATCTAATCTCTCCTCCCTCTCCCTCCTCTCTCTCTCTCTCTCTCTCTCTCTCTCTCTCTCTCTCTCTCTCTCTCTCTCTCTCTCTCTCTCTCTCTCTCTCTCTCTCTCTCTCTCTCTCTCTCTCTCTCTCTCTCTCTCTCTCTCTTCGACACGGTGCCATTGCCTTTTGTAATGTCGACAAAAACCTGGGATTGAAAGTGGATAGTCAAATGAGGTGGGGACAGCAAGTTGCTTCGGTATCTGCGAAAGTCTATAAATACCTGTACCAATTTAGACGTATTTCTTTCCATTTGCCTGAGAGTGCGCGAATCAATCTTGTGCAGACGATGCTTTTTCCGATTCTTGACTACGCCGCTGTGGCGTAAAGTGACATGACGTCTTATGAGTATGATACATTGCAACGCCCACAAAATGCTTGCATCCGTTTTATCTTTAAATTTCCTAGGTGGGAACATGTTACCCACATTTCCAAAAACTTGGTTGGTTAAAGATCAGGAAGTGGAGAAGGTATCACCTTGGTGTTCTTGTTTTTTAAAATTTTGAAGTCCTGTAGACCCTCTTATTTGTTTGATGATTTTCTGTATTTAGGTAATAGTCATACCATGAACACTCGTGGTAGTGATAGGTACACGTACAATGTCCCTTATACAAGACAATGATTTTTAATAGATCATTTCATGTTCAAGCCGTGCGAATGCACAATGAGAATATTGAGCTGTTTGATACAGATATGTCCATTAGTACAATTAGGAAAAAACTGAAAGAAAAGTAATTAAAAACATATTATGATTAACTTCTAAGTTTGTAGCTGATAATTTAATATACTGAGTAGATACTGTGTTTATCGTTACTGTGTTTATGGTGTTTTTGTGTTGAGTGGACACTTTAAAAATAAACTATTAGTGAAGTGAGCTCTGAGAGCTCTGAAGACTGATGTTAATTTTTCTGTATTTTTGTACTTTTGTTTCCTGCCAGAGTGGTAGAGAGGGCCCTAATTTCTCTGCAGGTTAATAAAATACAGTCTCTCTCTCTCTCTCTCGACAGGTCACGGAGTCATCTCCCATGATGTGCTCGCTCGTCGCACATGACGACCACTCTGATTGATAGAAGGGAACTTGCCCGTCAAATCGAGGAGACCTGGATACAAGATAATGCGACCCGACCGTTCCCATTCTGCCCTTTGTTGTGACGGGAGTCGGTCGAATCGATCCAGGTCCCGAGCAGTTTGTCGGTGTCGGGGGAGTGAAACGGGTTTCAGCCTGTCGCCACTCGGTTCAAACGCGGGAGGGAAAACTTCTTACGACTCAATCTCTCTTTGTATATGAGTCGTGAAACCTTCATGAGGCGGTTCATTGATATGACTCGACTCTCCGTGCAACCCAGTGGTGCTGATGTCGTTTCAGAGTGAACTCTGTCGGGCCTGTTTGAGAAACTTTCAAACTGATGGAACATCATTTGATTTGCATTTTATGTTCCCAGAAATCGTTAACTTTTAAATTATAAAGAAAAATCAGTAAATGAAAAACACAGGTTTACAAAAGAAAAGTTATGTCCCGTGACGGAGATCTCATTATCAAATCTAGGGGTTCTTGATTGTGCTGAACACGAATCCGAAGCCCATTTTTCCCATCTCATCAGGGTTTTGAGATATCGTCACAATTAGTCCAATTTTCCTCCTCATATATAGATAAATTACACGTAAACCAAAAAATCATTATGAAAACAATGTTGTCATTACCGCCTAGGACGCCATCTATAAATGTATATAACATAGCAAAGCTGTTACCATAAGGCAACTATATGTTAAAAATTTACTTTTGCGATTCCATAAGTATCCACAAATAATAAATTCACAGCGTAATCCAGCATATACCACAAGATATGTAGTCGCAGGGAATGTAATTGCACCAAGACCAAGATTAACGCTGTCAACACACAGTCCAAAATTTATCATGTACATAATTCACATAGCACTAGATAGTGATACGAAAAGAGCTCAAAATTATACTAGAACAAACTACAAAAAGCAAATTTTAACGTTGCTAGTGAAAAATGGGGCATTGGATTGCGAAACAATGCTAAACATCATTATGTATCATATTATAAAACAATAATTTTACTACAAAAAGTTTTTCTACTTAAAGAAGATAGGGACATCGTAGTTATAATATTTAAGCTATGTGTAGATTATGTAGACGCATATGCGATGGTATGTCAACGTGCAATGTTCGAAATTATGGGCAAATTGCCTAGACCTTAATCAACAGCACGGGCTAAGCCTACCGTTGGAAAAGTAAGCTAGGCGAGTATCCTAGTTCTACTTTTGCACTATCATCATATTTATAAATGTATGTGTGTCTATTGAAATAAATAAAATCCATCTATCTATCTAATTTTAGCCCAATTTGTCTAATTTTTCCAGTTTTCGTATTTGAAAAGTGCGAGGCATTGCTTCCTATTGTTTTCGAACTCTTGTTGGACAAATTGGGCTAAAATTTGTCAAATTATTCTGATGAGATGGAAAAAACGGCACTCTCAAGAATTCCTAGAATTGGCCTAGGATCAAGACTTTCCTTTTGTAAACCTATGTAATATTTGGCTTTATATACGAGTTGTAGATTTTGTAGAAATGTTTTGGTGTTATCGCTGATGTTTAGCATATTTTAATGAAACGTAAGTAAATTTTGTGCAATATTTGTTTGTAAGTTTTAGTTTATAGTTGTTGATGAAGTTTTCCTGTGTACCCCTTGCATATAAAACTCAAAGTTTGTTTCTATCTATCTATGTATGTATGTATGTATGTTTCTATGTATGTCCCCAATAGGCGGCTAAACGGCTGGACCGATTCTAACGGGAGCGGTCGTAAAATGATCAGCGTGCTCCAGCGCACAACATAGGCTAGATCTAACCTCCAAAATATCCTTCTACTTCATAAACGGCGCTACCCTTCGCAATCGATTTGTTTGGTTCCCGAACTTTTGTTAATATGGTTGCTAACAGGCATTTTGTTAGCGGTGGAAATTTGTGACAAGTGGAGAAGCCTTGACGGGTTGCTATACAGATGTTCTGCGTGAAGCATGGGTTGCATTACTGATAGTTGATGGACGGGAGTTTGATACTTTGTGTGAAGCACGGGACGAAAACCGATTTACTTGGCTCCGGAAATTTTATTATGGTTGCCAACACGCAGTTCGGGGCTTCTCTTCGCGCTTGTTTGGTTTTGACGATTTCGATCAGCATATTGAGCTAAATTCTTTTCTGTTCTATAGGAAGTTGAAACTTGGGAAAAACTTAATGTGTGGAAATGACTAAGATAAGTGCAATTCTGGTCAATTTTTCGGTGTTATCCCAAGTTGGTGTTGCAAAGATCAATAAATGAACATCAGTACGCGGTTCAGCACATAAAAAATACGCCAATTCAAAAACACAGTATTTCACAATATTTCCTCTTTTAGGGCGGAATTTCGCACTTTTGGAGCGGAATCGCACCCGTTTACGCGCACTTACAAGATCGAATGATGTGTCATTTCTTCATGAAATTTCACGTAGAATTCGAATCTGCAATAAGAAATGGGGGTCCCCATTTGAAAAAACAAATTTTATGTCATTTGTGCCATTTCATGGCGCAAATGGGGCTCGCGAAAGTATTTTTCCTGAGATCTACGTAAAAAGTTATGAAAAATGGCGTTGGTCCCAATTTCGTACGCTGTATTCAGGGGAAATGAATGGGAACCTTTCCAAGGTACACTCTGTATAGGCATTATCCTAATTAATTTCTTACAAGGCTTGTTCCTTTAAAGATTGAACACAATATTTAGGCAATACTATGATTTCACGTAAGCATAATCATAAAAATTATAGGCCAGAATTTCTCACTCCAAAATTGAGGTCACCACCAGAAAGTTCTTGCGAGTTAGGATTCGATTTCGATTAAGTGATTAATATCACCGCGTGAGTTGAACCCGAACACAAGAACGACTTTCAAAGTTTTGTTGAGAAGTCGAAAGTGAATGGTTCAGTTTCACTCTCGCAGGCCTGAAGAGGACTTGACCGGTTCGGTGCTCGCTCGCTCCGACAGCTACGGCACACATTCTCATGCCCGTCAGATTGATAATCTGGGCGAATCTCAATGCGGTTTTTGCTTTCCAGTATCGCTTTTCCGTTTTCGCTCATTCTCGTCTCATTAACATTGTAAATGAGGGTTCGGATCGCTTTTTGATCGTGAAGAAAAGTTTGGGTACTTTTGCCATCAATCAGTATGAATAGAATGCCTAGACTTTTTTAAGCTCCAAAGCCGGAGGAGGCTTCACTGCTATGCAATGCACACACTTGAAATCACGTTATCGTAATCTACGGTACAGGGTGAACCGTTTGAAAACTGTGTTTGCCGAAAATTGGATTTGTTCCCTTTTACAAGAAAGCTCCTCATAATTATGTTTAATTATTTACAATAGCTCGGTAGTAAATGATTAATTCTTTTTAATCACGTATTCCAGGTGATTCCACCTCCTATCCCTCTTGAAGGTCTCAAATTGGGAAAGTGTGAAATATAAAAACGTCTGCCAAGTTGGGTGGGTAGTATAGCTCTTGGCTCTTTTGGATGGCCGTATAGAATTAGTTGAAGAACAAAGTACGAGTCGAAATTATTGAATGCAAAATATAAGAGTATCTAACACATGTGTATACATGCTAGAATGCAAATTAGGGCTATAATTGGTACTTTTCCGTTATCCCCCCCCCCCCCCCAGTCAATTGTTCTTCAACACGCCCGCCCGATTTTTCTAGGCATTACTTCTTTATTAGATTATGGTACTTAGATTATGTATTTTTGAGATGCGAGCTTGCGAGAATCCAGACCGCCAAAGTATACACATCATTCTGACCTACATGCCCAACTAATCGGTATTTTTACTAAGGGATTGACTACTTGATGTTATGTAATTTTGAGATGCGAGCTTGCGAGCGTCCAGACCACCAATCTATACACAGCATTTTGATCTATTTGTGCGAATTCATGTGCATTCTACTTGTGCGAATTCACGTGGAGGCAATCAAACCACAACCATGCCAATTTGTTTCAACAAATCCTCACTGACATCGGCAACTTCTGAAAACATGGTAATTCTTTTCTTCCTTCTTTTTTTTAAATAATATAATTTCTTCTCGCAGCTTGAAATTGTCACCAATTCCACGTAAATATGTAATCTAAGTAAGAAGGAATGCCTAGAAACATCGGGCGGACGTGTTGAAGACAAATTGAATGGGGGGGGTATAACGGAAAAGTACCCTATAATTAATGTTTACATGTGCGGAAATCGTCTAAGGTTTACCCACACAATAATTGAAAATTTCATCGAAATCGATCTACTGTTCTCGTATGCGCAGTAGTACCTAACCTATTATTCAAGCAAATGTGGTCAACGACCCCTCGAGTTTGAACAAAATTGGACGAATAGATGATCAGAAATTGACGTTATAGGATATTAACGTTTGCGCATGCGCAAATGCTACTGTTGATTAGAAGGCATTGAAAATATAGGGGATCGTCTAGGAGCTAACCCGCACAATCCCTATAAATTTCATTAGGATCGGACTGAACAACAGTATAGTTTTGGGTGTGATAAGGGCAGACAGGCTGGCAGACAGACATCAGACAGACAGACACGGAACCAAAATTGATCAGCAAGTTCTGAAACGCAAATAGCAAGTGGAAATTTCGATTTTGGAGAACAAAAATGTTTTCTACTTTTCAATCACGAGCTTCAATCACTCAATTTTAGTGAGGGAGCAAAATTTGATGGGTGTATAAACGCTCATATTTTGTACTTCGGTTTTACACATTTATCAGGAGGTGTTTATAGAGTTTGTTCGTATAACATCAGGTTAATAACTCAAGTGAGAAGTTCCGGCGGAGGTTCGGAAGCAGGTTTGTGAGCCCTACGGAAGAAGGTAAGATGAGAAAAGAGCGGAAGCCTTGTGAATGAAGGGAAGTGAAGATCGTGCTGCCGAGAGGGCAGAGGCTGAAGGGGATTCTTGGTGGGCCACGTGCCGGCTGCACCGCCTCGAGATGTTTCGTTTCCAATCCGTTGCGATGAAAACAAAAAGCAAGTTTGTAAACTTTTCGAACTAAAACGATCCACTTCCCCCTCATCAGCATCCCCTACGTCATTTGTAGGCTTCTTCTCCGGTTTCACCATACACAACTTACCTACATGCCAAGTTCAGTCTCTCGCCCTTTCAATCATTTTGAGCAACACCAACATTTCGTTTCAGCAAACTAGAATGGAAAGGGGTCAAACCAAGACCCCAAGAAATCCAAGATAAAATCAAAGCTTCGAAAAATCTAATAAATGCCATACTAAGGAGTACTAAAAAAACTAAAGATAGTAGGGTAAACCTGTACACTTACATTCGAATTCTCATTAAAATTGCCGTCATCGTTCTGGAGCTGTTTTTTCGCATAAAAACGCACGAAAATAACTGAGATATTTTTTTAAGCTCCAAACCGGCCTATCCTGAAGCTTTTTCACTTGGAAACGCACACTCAGAGTAAAATTACATGATCTTTTTAGTTAGTAAAAAAGGAACAAAAAACCATGGTCGGGAGCTAAAAAATGCATTAATTTGGCGCGCACTGGTGGTGTGGCCGCCAGCAAACAGGAGTATAAAAATCTCAATACGATGGTAAAGGCTCTTTTGGCCAATCTGTGTGCGTTTCGTGCTTTTGGGGGGGGGGGGGGGATCCCTATTATAATCTAAGATACGCTGTAAATTTACCATACACGTCGACTCGGTATGTTGCTGCCGCCTCCTCTTCGCTGATGCTACGCCTGATCGACTATAGTAAGGATTTTAATCAGCTACTTATTACTATAGTATTATATAAGGTTGGTATATGGGGCATTATTTGTGAAATAATAAATGCGGTAATTTTTTTAGTTTTTATTGCATGAACCAATCAACTTAAATCCATGTAAGTACAATCAGGTTTAGATCTCTTTGCAGCATTAACAAAAGCAACAAAAAGTTTTATACGCCTGTTTGCTGTCGGCCAATATAATGCTTTTTTTATCTCTCAACCATGGTTTTATTGTTACTTGTTTAGGTACTAACTAAAAAGCCGGCATCATGTAATTTTACTGTGTGTGTGCGTTTCCAAGGAAACAAGCTTCAGGATAGGCCAGTTTGGAGCTTAAAATCAACCATATCTCAGTTATTTTCGTGCATTTTTATACGAAAAAACAGCTCCAGGATGATGACGTCAATTTAATGAGCGTTCGAATGTAAGTGTACAGGTTCACACTACTTAGGATAAGTGAAAGTTCGTACTTACATAATAGGACACAAATACATTTGGTATTTTTTGAAACGACGAAAATGATCAGAATGATTTGATGAGGTACAATCCAATTGTAGATAAATACAGAGGCAAAACAAAAAATGTATAAATAAAATTTAAAAACGTCTGCCAAGGTGGATGGGCAGTAAAGCTTTTTCACATATTCAACATGGACGTATAGAATTAGTTGAAGAACAAAGTACGAGTCGAAATGATTGATAAGTCGATATGATAAGAAATTAATGTTTGAAAATGCGCACAGGCTAGGTACAATTAATCCAACGGCAATGAAATTTATAGGGTAACGTCTAGGAGCTAAACTACACAATCCTTGAAAATGTCATAAAAATTGGTCCATTAGTCTCGGAGTTTTTCTTTGTCGATCAATTTTAGTTTTCCGCATGCGCCATAGTTATCACTCCACCAATCGCAATATAATTCATAGGGAAGTTTCCTGGAAATATACCCATCTACTCTCCGAGATTGAACGAAATCGGACCGATAGATGATGAAAAACCGACGTTATAATAAATTATCGTTTGCGCGTGCGCACAGACTACTATTTATAGGACAGCAATAGAACTTATAGGGGATCATTTTCAAGCTATCCCGCACAATCCCTGAAAATTCCATCAAAATCGTACAAGTGTCAATCGATATCAGTTTCGCACATGCGCAATGGTCATTACAGTACCAATCGCGATATAATTTATAGGACATTTTTCTAGAACGTATACCCAGTTGCCAACCGAGATTTTACGAAATCGGTCCATCATATGATGAGAAATCGATGTTACGAGAAATTCACGTTTTCGCATGCGCACACGCTAGTATTGATTCGACGGCTTTGAAATTTGAATGGGTGTCTAGAAGAAGGGAGTGTGTTAAAAATGACGAACGATAAGGAAGAGGTATTGGTATCGTAAACTACCAGTAGATTGAAGTAAAATGCATTCAAAGAGAAGACTTTGCAGAACTTGTGCTGGAAATGAGCGTGTCATCAACCAAATGAAAAAAATCTTTAAAAGTGAGTTTTGAACGTGTTTTCGTCCCCCTGAAAAGTTGCACAAAATAAAATTCGCCCTTCTTCTAGCCACCCATTCAATTATAGGGAGCCTTATAGGAGCTAACCCGCACAATCCCTGAAAATTTCATCGGAATCGAACTGAAACTTGGTATAGTTTTGGGCGTGACCCAACAAATTGGCACTTACCCAGTAGCTATTAATGATACAATCGTTTTGAAATTGATATGAGGTAAACAAGTCATCTTCTTCCAACTATCATCCAAATTTAAGCTACGACTAAAGTGTGAAAAAAATAGAGCATAATGAAATTTACGTTTGCGCATGCGCAGAATGAAGTATTGATTTGGCAGCAATGAAACTGACAGGGGACCGCCTATCCCATAGCCAGCACATTCCCTGAAAATTTCATCCAGATCCAGAAAATAGCTTGTTTTGAGGATTTGCGGACACACGTCAGACACACACAAACAGACACGGAACCAAAGTTGTTCAGAATGGTCTAAAACGTGAAATGCGAGTGGAAATTTTGATTTCGGAGACCAAAAATTTTTCCCCGAAAGTGGAAACAATGCTTCCGCTACCTTTAGGTAGACTCGGAAGCAATAGAAGGTCAGCTTGTGTCTGAGTGGCACTATGGAATATCTCCTAATAAGCTACCAATTTGTGTACAACAGATTACAAGGCTCCTCCTCAAACAATACGATCGAACTGACGTTACTAACGATACCTCGAGTGGGGGGGGGGGGGGATAAGTATTTTTAAATCAATTGTTTTCACAAGCGTTTCACGCTCCACATGATTTCGAAATTTCGTTATTCATCGCTCAGACTTCTCGCTCGTCCGCGGATGATAATGAACCTTCGGGAGACCGCGTTAACTCCTGGGGATTGGTTTCCCCTGGATTCCTGAGATAGCTCGTTCTGCCCTACTCATCGCCGCCACCAAAACAAAAAAGTAAAAGTGGTGGAAAAAAGTGAAGAATGAGTGAAAACGAAAGTAGGGTTTTGAAAGGGAAGACCCGGCTGACCTAGATGCGGCCACATGACTTCAGAGGTACCTACTGGAGAACTCTCTACCTTCACCGCCTCTGTTTGCCTTTC
Source organism: Adelphocoris suturalis (assembly GCA_030762985.1). NCBI lineage: Eukaryota > Metazoa > Arthropoda > Insecta > Hemiptera > Miridae > Adelphocoris > Adelphocoris suturalis. The sequence continues at coordinate 54,638,026 of CM061044.1, forward strand.
AACTCTTTGAGGGCTCTTTCGTTATTCTTCTCTAGTCTTCCCTTTTGATCTTCTATTTTCTCACTTTTTAGGCATCTTTAGTGGGTACCTTCTAATGATGAGACCGTCCATGGGGTATAAACCAGAACAGCTACACCCATTTATGGAAGCATTGAACCTGAAATTGAATATGTCCTGTAAATAAAGCAGTCAGATTCGAGAAAATGCGTTTGTTTTCTAATACTCGTAGATAAAAATACAAAGACTTCGCGCTCAGCGCAAACGTCATAGTAGATCGGCATGCTCGTTGACAGGTTCATTCATGAGAAACTAGTTATGTAGAGGAAAAAACACAATGCGGATATTTCGTACTTTTATTCTTAAGAGCAATAATATAATAAAAAAGACCCAGCTGTTCTGACTTCCTTGAAATCACTTAGAGTGCACCCAAGAGACTGTGTACCAAATTTTAGGGCTCTAGGATGCACAGGAGAGAAATTACTTAATGGCACGCATAGCTGATCTACGTCGCGATTACTTTCAGTGGTCAGTGAAATCTGAGGGCCAGATTTCATGGGTTCGGTAGTCTGTCGAACGTTGGATAATGAGAAATAACAACATCTCACGGATTTTCGTAGCGCTTAATTTGCGACGGATGTGCGTAAAGCAATTTTTCGTACCACTTTCAGTACTATCGCTTATTGTACTCTGTCAACTACAAAAGTCTTCTACGTCGCGAATGCAGTTTTTGCTTCTCACTTCTGAAGGTTGGAAAATTTGTGTTCATGCTAGAAGTAAAAAAAAAAAGTTTGCTCTCTGTAATGAGGCTTCTGAGGGGGATACAGGATATAATAAGTAATAACTCCAAGAAGTCTGAGATGAGAATGGTATATTTCATGGCCCTCTTGGCTTTTTTTATACATGCTGGCCTGGTGATGGGGGACACCCCTCAGGCCAGATAAAAGTGACAAGTTTCCACGGGTCCGGGTTTATACTACACGCCTCCCCCCATTATAAGATTTTTTGTAGCCGCGAATTACACGAGTGCGAACATAATCTGGAGTAATTCTTGCTGACCGTTTTACAATATTGACGGATTGTGAGCAATGTCCGGTTTACAATTGGTACGCGTCGTAGCGGCGTGTTGAGTAGAGAAGTGGTGTGTGCAGCGAAGAAGGTGTACTGCAGAAGAGGAGTGTGATGTAGCAGAGGAGATTTGCTGCAGGAGGAGGAGCCGGACCCGTGTAAACGAAAAAGCTGCTAGTAGCTGGAAGTGATGTGATTTTTCGCAATGTACAAAGCAGAGATTGCTTAAGGTTGAGTACATGGTTAACGCAATGTTGAGAAAACGACAAATGAAAAGTCAATGAATGTTTTTCAAATCAACACTTAAAAGTCATTTGAGTGAAAAAGTCATTATGCGAAAAAGTCATTGAACGAGAGAGGCATGGATTAAAGAGAATGTGTGGTAGTAGGTCCTCTCGTAGAAAAGGATCTTGGTGCCAACGGAGAAGCGTCGTTGGAGGCGGAAGGCAGTGAAGTGACAACTTCAGTCGTTTTGGTGGTGCCGAGAGCTGGAGCGCTTCATTGGTAGCTAAGATATGTAGGTGTACTGTCGTGCGTTGAGGTTATCGATATGACACTGGGAATGGGCTGAAGCGAGCCGGCCGGTTGAGCTTTCTTGCGATTATGATGGGGTATAGTAGTGAATGCCATAAAGCCCTCATGAGCAGTGCTTCTAGTAGGTATTGTATTGATCAGCCAGGTGGTGTTGTGTCCTTGCACCCAGTTCTGGTTGTGGGTGGGGGCTGTTGATCATCGGAGATAGACTGGTACATTGAGGCACGGCTGTGCTTGAAAACTGAGTGAATCTTGGCAATAGGTACGTTGTGGGAATATACGAAGGGTAGGAGAGTAGGTGGCGGTTCGGCAAGTGTGCGGCCATATTGTTGCTCTGCATCTCATGTCTAAACCCCCCCCCCTCTCGCTCTCTCTTTCTCTCTCTCTCTCTCTCTCTCTCTCTCTCTCTCTCTCTCGCTCTCTCTCTCTCTCTCTCTCTCTCTCTCTCTCTCTCTCTCTCTCTCTCTCTCTGCTTGTTTGTGCGTGTGTGTGTATGTGTGCCCTATTATATATGCACTGCTTAGAATTGAGCCTAAAATACATGATCACTCATTTCCCCTGCTCTTATGAGAGAAGAGCTATGAGCATTGAAAATGTCTCAGTAATTTCAATGTTTTTTATTGTTTTAAATAAAATAACAATTAGAAAACATAAAATAATTACTGAATTTGCTGTAAGCCAGTCTCGACGAATATGATTTCACAGGTAGGTAATTTTCTGTTGTGGTGCGTGTCTACAATTACTATAACCATGATTAATTTCCCAACCAAGTGACAACAAAACAAGCGGCATTGTTTACTATATCCATTTATAACATAAATAAATATAAAACTACGACATGAATAGCAGAACAAGTATGAAAGAAGTGCGTGATAAATCGAGAGCTTTCCAATGAGTGGAGAACGATTTTTGTCCGGTGAAAACTAAAGAAGTTTCGTTTCCCCAGCAACGGCTTGGTTGTACGTGAAAATCAAATGAAAACAACACCTAACTTGTTTATAGGTTGCGTGACTTTTTTTCTTTGCGTAACAAAATTTCCGGTTGACCTGTCGACTAAGACATTTTCAATGTCAAAATAATGAAGAAATGTAGTTAAACAAAATTTAAAACCAAAACAGCTAATATCAATGTCACAGAATATGTACCTATCTTCTCTGTATGTTACGAATCGAATCGGTTAATGAAGAATTAGAAGAATAGGTCTACGCCGTTCATTTTAAATTTCACGTAAAATAGTTGACATGCAGATACCTACTTGAATGATCATGCGAAGAACATCGAAAAAAATATAAAGTTCCAGTCATGCAGCATGATCGAATTTTTGTAAATTATCGTATTGTATGATGTGAAATCGGTTTGAAATTTGAGCTTTTTGAGTGCGAAGGAATTGTTAACTATTATTTTTATGGCGACCAACGTATTCTAAATAATAATCTTCTATTCAAATGGAGGTTTTAGATTTTTAGCTTTTTCTGCAGCATTATCGAGTTTTTAGCAAATTTTAATGAATTTTAAGTATATTTTTCAGCATGATTTTGTAAATACATTTTTTAATGTTCTATTTTATAGTTGAGGAACTTTATTTGAGCAATATTCTACCAAAAAATATAAATTTAACGATATTAAGCCGTTTTTAGCCCTTTTTAGTGATTTTTTTGTACATTTTTTGAAATTTGACCAATTTAATGTGCTCAAAAACTGCTGGCTAACAAACTCATCCTTTCGTTTAGAAAGCTTCTTTTAAAATTCACTTTGAAGCAAATCGAAATCAAATTCATTTTAAACTCATTTCCAAATTTTTCGAGCCATTGCAATAGCTTCATTTTCTACAAAAATTCGCTAAAACCATGTTCCACGAACTGGAAGAGATTACAATATTCATGGCTTCTGCTACCATTTTCAACTGAAAAAACAAAAAATATATAGAATAAAATTAAATTATAGAAAAAAAGCTGCAACCCGGACGGATTTTTTCATTATTCGATCTTCTTTTTTTTTTAAAGGTTTATTAAGCCGCACCTCAACTAGAAGGGTCATTAGCGGCATTGAACAAGGTCTCTAAAGGGACACGGGAAGTGGCACGATTCTAAGGGGAGCCATGTTGCCATCCTTTACCATAAAGGAGCGCCATCATCAGGGACTCCGCAGGCAACTCGGAGGGGAAAAAAATGAGGGGTACAGTGATGATCACTGTTTAGCCCCCAAAGTGGATAAAAAAAAACCAAAAATATATTAAAACAACTAAGACTAGATGTAAAATAGGCTAATAACTATATATACATGCTACTATATACAATCAGCAAAGTGAAATAAAACTACGACTAGATCACACATCAAAAAAAGTTTTGCATCACCCTGATTCATTCTGAAATATGCACAGGAAACATTTGGGGCTTGGATTTCTGAAAAGTGTATCTAATCACTAAATAGAAACCATGGAAAAAACTTTTCTTTTTTTGGATAATTTTCTTTATTTACAAAACTTTTTTCTTAAAAATAAAGGAAAAAACTGAAAAATTTTGATCCAGGTTCCTCCACTCTTCAACAGCAGCTGCCCGTAACTCCTGTACAGTGGTGGGAACGTTTGGTCGGCTTTGTACTGCCCTATGGAGCATATCCCAAGCGTGCTCGATCGGGTTCATGTCTGGAGAGAAGGGTCCCACTCCATTCTTTCGATGCTTGCCTCGTGTAGGTACTCTTCCACAATCCTTGCTCGGTGAGGGCGAGGATTGTCGTCAACAAGAATGAAATCTCTATCGTGATCGTCTCTGAAGTACACCTGAGCATTCATAGTAACATCTATGGGCATAAGTTCGGTACGGAAGTTGTCCTTAATCCCTGCCCAAAACATTACTGAGCCACCGTGTTGTTGAGCTCGGATAGTAGGGTATTGCAAACGACTAGGCCTTTCTGGAACTCTCCATACCCTAACTCGTCCACTGTCTGGCACTAGAGCAAAGTGTGTTTCATCACAGAAGAGACAATTTCTCCACTCGGTCAAGTACCAATTTTCGTGGATTCATGCCCATTGTAGGCGCTGTCGCTTACGTTGATTGTTCAATGGTGGGCACCGAAGGGGCCTTCTAGACCTAAGATTAGCGTCATGGCGACGGTTACGGACAGTTTGATCGCTTACTCTAGTTCCTGTACTCAGCTGAAGCTGTCGGCGAACATCCCCTGCTGTTGAATTCGGACTTCGCTTGGCACCGAGGACGAGAAAACGGTCTTCATTGGGTGTAGTTTTTCGGGGTCTTCCACTTCGAGGTCTATCATCAACAGAACCAGTAGTCCGAAATCTTCGCCTACATCTCACTACATCACTTTGCCCGATATTCAATCGTTGAGCGATTTGGCGTGACGACATCCCTTCTTCGCTCAACGCGACAATCCGGTAACGCTTCCCCGGCGACAAAACGTTTTGATTCATCATAAAGGTGCACGTGGAGAGATGTACTGTGCGAACTCCCTATTCGAACTCCCAGTAATGACGATGAGCCCATTTCAACAGCTTATCTCGTTTTTCAGGATTCACAATTGATCATGTTCCGGTGTATCAATCTGAACTTCTTCAACTTTTTCCTTATGGCCTGACACTCATTACAAAGGTCAGAAGGCCCTGTCAGCAATAACAAACCTGTTGGAAGATATTCCAAGTGTTTTTTCTTACAATTCTTAGAAAAGTGAGTTTTTCAGTTTTTTGGTCCGTTTTCTAAGGAAAAAAAAGTTTAATGGAGAAAATTATAAAACTATAGGTTTTTTTCTGTTTCCGCTGAAGGACTAATTACTGGTGATTTTTTAATTTTTTTTTTTTTTTTTTTTTTTTTTTTAATTTTTAGAAAAGTGAATTTTTCAGTTTTTTGCCTTTTTTAAAGAAAGATGTTTTGTAAATTAAGAAAATTATCAAAAAAAAAAAAAAAATTCTCGTGGTTTCTATTTAGTGATTAGATACACTTTTCAGAAATCCAAACCCCAAATTTTTCCTGTGCATATTTCAGAATGAATCAGGGTGATGAAAAACGTTTTTTGATGTGTGTAAATATATCACAGATCAGATATCACAGTTCGTAGTAGAGTTCAGCAGCTCTCAGGTACAACAACAGAGATCGGATCTTGTCTGGTCCGGATAAAACGTTAACCCACTGAAGGGGCTGATCCTGGACTCGGAGGTCCACAAGGGCTGGGCAGTCCTCCAGCAAGTGGCGGATGGACAGATCACCCCCACACCTCCCACATACAACATCTCGAGCTTCTGCACTAAGCAGCTGTCTGTGAGTAAGACGGGTATGGCCCTCCTTGGAAGTTGGGTTACGAATAAGCCCACCGGGCACAAGTCCTGAAGGACACCATGCAGACCAGTGACCCCAAAAAACTTTTTTCTTGGTCGATTACTGAAAATGATAAACCAAAATCTAAAAAAATAAAATAAAGTGGCGGATGAACGAGCTGAAAAATTGAACGGACTCGAAGCAGAGCGAAGGCAACAGCCAACAGCGAGCTCATTGGCAACAGGTAACGAGGGAACGCGGGCGGGTGGGCGAGGGTGAGACCTTGGCCTCGACGGGCCTCTCTCTATTGATTCATCCCGAAATATCTTGGGCCAAGGTGCATCTCCACCTCTTATTCTGGAATCCTGTCTATCTCTAATCTTTCATCGACTTAAAATAAGTTACAAAGTTTTCTTTAGAATTTATAAATCGGTTCCTAATCTGAATCAAACCAGTTTTTCCATTAAAACTACAATAGAACTCATGGTAGAGGATCAAGTTCTTGATTGTATGTCTATTTTCCTTTAATGGTCCGTGAAGATCTCTGTTGATTTGTCATTCCTGGTCCGACGATGCGATATTTGAGCCCAATTTCGTCAGCTATAGTAAATTCGTTCCAAAGCACATACGAATGTATTCAGATGCATGTTTTCTTCCCTTTTCATTTTCATATTCCACACATTTAGAAGTATGCACTTTTCAGCCAACTATGAGGGATTAATTTTCGTTGTTCACTCGATTGCAAAGGTTCATAGTTGAGAATGATGAACTAGAAATGTATTATAACGACTAATGTAGAGTATCTACACTACACGCAGATACATCTGTACATGGATGTGCTTTATTTTTCCCCCTGTGAATACGTGTTTTGTGTCTCAAGCTAAAAATGTCTGAATTAAATTAGCTCAGTCAGCTGATCAGAAAAGACCCAATCAATTCAATGGTCTCTTAGTGTCCCAGAGAGTCTCCATATCTAATTTCAACTTCCTAGGACGAACTAGAGAGAATTTAGCTTACTCAGCTGATTAGGAATGAGCCTTTCATTTCAATCGTCTCCTAATAACCCGGGAAATTGTTGTCCCCCTGACTCGGTTATGTTACAGGTTTGATTTCACCGAATCTGAATCCGAAATCGGATATCGAAAAAAGTGACGGGAAGTTGGTCAAATTGCGAAGGGGAAGGGAGGCGAAGCGATTAATATGACAAGTTAATCGAGCCCGCCGCCGTTTCACAACGTTGCTTACCAGAAGGGACTCGATGACTCAGAGGGTTTCCCATTCGCCCTTCTACGCTCATAAAATAATGGCCTACCTTTAGAAAAATAGAACTGGAAAATAAATACTTACAAACATTCAACATCTGACTGTACTGTTAGTACTGAAGTGTTCTTTAAACTATACTTTTCGTGGCTCCACATAATGTGCCGCGTTTGATAGTCATTTCCAACAGAAAAAAACCTCTGCCAAGTTCGGTGGGCAGTATAACTTCCTCACGCGAGCGAAGCGAGCAACATCCCCTACATACGTTAAACCTACCCTTAGGGATCTACCGTTTGCAAGCAAAGCGAGCAACATCCCCTACATATTTCAATTGTAAGACATCGCATGTATACAGCCACACCTTGCGAGCGAAGCGAGCAACTTAATGGGAAGGGTCCACGGTTTTTCCTACACATATACAGCCGTACCGAGCGAGCGAAGCGAGCAACATCCCCTACATGCCACACTTTACGAGCGAAGCGAGCAACATTCTTACACGCCACACTTTGCGAGCGAAGCGAGCTACATTCCCTACATGCCACACTTTGCGAGCGAAGCGAGCAACAGTCCCTACAAGCCACACTTTGCGAGCGAAGCGAGCAATTTAATGGGGGGTCCGGGGACGTGAGCGTAGCGAGCTGGAGCGGCTAGTCATCTATGTTTTCATCTACTATATGTACACTACCAACCAAATCCAAGAGAGGAGAGCCTGAAGAGGAGAGCTGAAAAATTGAGGTACGCCGATTTTATCGCCTCACCCCCACAACCCCACATCAAAGACACGGCAGCGACCCAACTAAACTGAGCATTTTAAATATGATGTAAGTTATCATAGGAAATTGTCTCTCAGGATGCCAAGGGTCACATCGGCCTGTAGCGTTTAATACTAACTGAGTAAGGAGATTGTCTATCCTCCTAGTGGAGTAAATGTAGATAGGTATGTACCTACTAAGCCACTTTCACTTTCTAGGACGAACTCCCACGGAAACGACGGGAGATGAGATTCAGTTGAGGGGAGAGTGAGATGCACTTGCATCATTTCACTTTCCTACCCCAGTTTTCTCTTTCATCCAACTTCATCATCATTCCCGCGATCCGCTCGTCTGATCAACCGATTTCCAAGATTCTAATCGCCGCTCTCAATAAGAATATTTCGCCGCAAATGTAAATGTTTGGAGCAAGGCTTCAATTCCGTAATGATTGAATTACTGAATTCAACTCGAGGTTCTAAGGCAATAAGCAAGTTACCCTCTTTTTTGAACTTGAAGTAGTGTGTACACTATACCCAACTTTCCCTTCGGTACAACACAGCATAAACATAACTATGTAGTAGCTATTATCTTGATATCAATGTTTTCTTTATACAAGTAGTGACTTTTCGAAAAAGTGTTGGTTTAGTCCCTTCCAGTTAATGACAATTTGAAGTAAGAATATACCTATCTTTTTTTTATGGTTTAAAGTTTCTTGAATACTATTGTAGCGTTCACAAAAATTGATATTATATGATACGCATTTAATCTTACGACTTACGAAGGAAAGCTAAGAGCAGCCTAAGGGTGCGTTGGTAGTGAGACATCCTTCATTCATCTTCGCATCCCCACTATTTTCCTCTTATCTAGTCGTCGTTGCACTTTACCGTTTATCTTGGTTGTTGGGGGTTCAGCAATTTTGCTTCCGAGTCTAGCTAAAGATAGCAGAAACATTGTTTTCACTTTCGTGAGAAAAAAATTTGTTGGTGTCCAAAATCAAAATTTCTACTCGCATTTTACGTTTTAGACCATTCTGAACAACTTTGGCTCCGTGTCTGTCTATCTGTCAGTGTTTATGTGTGTGTGTGTCTGTCGTGTGTCCACAAATCCTTGTAACAATCTTATTTTCCACAGTTTTCATTCGATTTGGATGACATTTTCAGGAGATGTGCGGGCTAGGGGGCAGACGTAAATTCTACCAAGCATCATTTTCTCACGCCCTAGTCGTCCGATCTCGCTCAAATTTGGATGATAGTTGGGGGATGACAATTTGATCATCTAATATCAATTTCAACATGATTGTATCATTAATAGCTAATGCACATGCGCCAACTTAAAATACTTGTAATGACCTTAATTTCCACAGTTTTCATCTGATTTTGATGAAGTTGTCAGCGAATGCGCGGTTTAAGTTCTGGATGGTCCCGTACCTATTTCATTGTTTTCAACTCATCAGTTCATTCTGCGCTTGCACAAACTTAAATTACATTGAGTATAATTTTTTCGTTTCTTAACTGACCAATAATAACATTTCACGCTACTTCTTGATTTACTCTTTTCCGCTATGAAATTGTTCAAGATCATCTTTGATCTTCAAGATTCATTTTTGATCATCAAGATCACTTTTCAATGATCTATACATTCATGATAGGTAAACGAGGAAGCTATGTGCCACACCCAACTCGGCAGACGTTTATTCCATGCCTTAGCCAAGAACATTTTATGATGTTGTTAGTGAGGATTGTCCCAGATGGGTTGTGAGATGAGTTTCTCCATGAGCAAGTTCTTCTCTCTCGGCCGTCATGATCTCAACGAATAGTTTGAGACATTTATTTCTCTGAAAAACAATGGGAAGGAGCAAAAGCAAGAGAACTGAACTAAATAAAGGATAGAGACACCACACTGATGCGCACTGAGAGGTGTGTCTGTGATTCCCACGCGGGTAGAACTGGAGGCTCATACAGGAGGGGTGAAATTATCTCACGTGCACAACAGCTCATCTACTGAGACATCGACACTTCCCTCTAAAATGCAATGATAAAATCAAAAACAAACAAATTTCTTTTTTTTTTCGATGATAGACTGAGGATGCGATGATCGACGGCAAGAATGCGAGAGTCGAGGATGCATCAATATGAAGGCATTTTTCCCGGCGAAGGTGCGAGGATGCAATGATGCGAAGATCCAACGGTATGATACCTCACTATGAGTGGGATACTATCCTATGAGTGGGTCCCTTGTGTCGTTATTGTGGATTAGCTGTTTATGAGTGTGTCCCGCATTCCCACCCTTGGAGCGATAGCCAGCATACAAACTGCAGGTCAGATTTGTAGGATGAGAATGACTCCACTAACTCTAGTAGCTGTTTGTAGAAGGGAGATTAGCTGTTTCTAAGTGTTGGCTGCTGCGATAGCTGGCTGCACGGCTCCGCTTAGGCGGCCATGTGGTTAGAATGTCAAACTACCTAGGAGATATAACAATATAGTGTAGTAGTAAAATTGTGATCACTTCCGAACCGTGGAAACCAAAAATCCTTCAAATCGAATCTTCCACTCGCATTTTGCAGCTCAGAGCATTTCTGGTTTTGTGTATCTTTCTCTGTGTACCCGTCTTTGTGTCCGATTAATGAAATTTTAATCGATAGTGCGTGTAGTGGATTTATATATGTTTTACTTGGTGTCGGTAGACCAAGTGGGACATTTATATTCTGATTATGCGGGTTAGTCCCCGTGTTATTCCTGTAAGGAATGTGAGCAAATCCGTCAAGGTCAGCTTGCTTGGCGGGATGAACTGAGAGATAGTTCGTGTCGCAGCCGCGTGGAGCACTGGGCTCGCATAGTGGGTGCTGGGTTCGATCAGTTTGGTACTGAGCCGTTTTGTAATATTCCGGCCTAAGATTTATATCTGTAGGAGGAATATGTTGAGCTTGGTTGAGGTACTGAAAAGTATCCTTCGTTTTTTGTACATTTGGAGTGTATTTGACACTCGGATCGGCCGGGTAGGCTTGTGTCGAATATCGTGGGTATTCGGACAGCTTGGTCGAATCATAATGATTGACTTCAGAGCGGGTCTGAAAGGTATCCTCGATCTTTTGTATAGGCGAGGCTTGATCTAACGTTTCCTTCGTGAATACGTTAGGTGAGAAGGCGATCTCGTCGTGAGGATCGAGCCTTGCGCCGTCGCTGGGACCGGCGGATTGGCCGGGTAGCATGTAGGTAGCGCTACGGGGGCTAAGAGGCCCGGCTTCGCCGTCGTCTGCCTCCCCTTGCATGAGGAAATAAGACGGCCGGCGTTCCATCGAAATAGCCGAGTTATTAGCTCGTTTCGATGCCTCTATGTATAGAAATAGAGGGTTTAGGAAGGTGGACTCGCTTGACAGAGCTTCTTTCCTTTGCTCGTATGTCAGGGTCCTACCTTGTAGTCTTGAAAAAGACTTCCTTGGACGGTAAATTAGAGCGGATGAGCAGAGTAATTTACCGGCGTGCCCCAGCGGTCGGTGACGAGCCTAGTGCTACGAAACCCGGGTGACACGGCTAGGAACGTCCCTCGGGCGTACGATCTAAAGAGAATATCGATAGATGTACCGGGTGGCGTCCTGACAGATGAACTACGTTGGGCAATGAGCAGGATGAATAATCACTGGACTCGTAGATGCCAATGCGAGATCTGTGTGGAGAGAAGGTAGGCCTTGTAGAAAGCAGTAGGAAGCCGTTCTTGAGATGAACTCGGGATGCAGAAGGTTCGTCAGCGTAGAGCGTGTAGAAATCTTCGTACTTCGAGGTGTCGTCGTCGAGAGCGGAGAGTAGAATGAATTTCGGAGGCTCCGAGCGGGGTATTTATAGGGAGGTGGCCGCCTCCTGCCGCCTCCTGATTGGTCCGCTTAATTTCGTTAATTCGACTGTGTAATCTCATTGGCTCGCACATTGTTTTCTCAGTATCTGCGAGTATGATAGCTGAGCTGGTCCTCCGGGTTGGTTTCCCCACGTCCGTCGCTGCGACGGGGTCCCCGGGGGTGGCTTACGAGCGTCCGTCGCGGAGCCGACGACCTTGAGTTTAGACGGGGACCTCGGGTGCTTTCTCTGCGTCAGTTGTTCAGACGGGGTCCCCGGGGTGGCTGCTGGACCAGAGGTGGTTGCTTGCCGCCTCTTGGTTGGTTCGCCTATTGTCTCTCGTGTAATCAGTGTTTCTGATTGGCGAGTAGGCTTGTTTGAATTGTCCTTGTTATTTTTAGAGGACGTTTGCTCTTCTGTTTGAGTTTTCTCGTTCAAGGCGACTTGGTTCGAGATACTTGTCGCATCTCTCTCGCCCAGTAAGTGTTTAGGGAGGTCGCCTTGTATGTTATTAGTTAATATTTCACTTGTGAGAGAGAATTTCGTATTTTCTCTCTGGTGAAATATTTTGTTTGACGGAGTTATAACTCGACGTCTTGTAAATATTTTTGTGTTGTGTCTACCTCTTTTTGGTAGCCCTGAAAAGGGCTGTTGACAAGAGGGGGTGGTTTTCACCACAGGCGCCCCCCCAAGACGTCGTGTTATTAACGACGACGCCGGCTGGGGTGTTTCGAGCGCCGTCACCCACCTCTCGTCGAATTTGGTAGAGGGGACGTGCCTTCTGGCAGATTTTCGGGGAGTCTCCTCCTTATTTTCTGCCTGATTTTTGTTTAGTGACACAGCTTCGTCTGTTTTTAGAGTGTAAGCTGGTTTTATTTGCTGTTTGGGAACTTTTTTTGTATGTTCGCCAATTTGCACTGTAACCGAAAACTTATCTCTTTTAACCACTTTGAATGGTCCCGTGTAAGGACATTGCAGAGAGGTGAGCTGTGTGGGCACTCTGATATAGACATGTGTACATGTATCCAAATTTTTGGGCATGTTGACGGCATATTTCGTATTATTATGTTTAATATTCGTAGGCCGGAAGAAGAGAGGCTCCGAAAGGTTTGTAGAAGTTACGAAAATGTCTCCTGGGAGTGGTACGTCAATTCCGTAAACTTTTTGGAACGGTGTAGTTTCCGTTGCTGGGTCTACTGCCGTACGCATGGCGAGTAGTACTTTTGGTAGGGCGTCGAGCCAATTTTCGTTTTGTGCTTTGAGAGCCTCTTTCAGAGATCTATTTCTGCGTTCTACCATTCCGTTTGTTGACGGTTTGTATGGTAACGTGTGGGTATGTTTTACTCCGAGACGTTCCATAATGGAATTAAATAGATCTGATTCGAATTGTGTGCCTTGATCACTTGTGATGTATTTAGGTACGCCTTTTGAAGCTACCCAAATATTGATAAAGGCGTTTGTGATCGTGGCTGTTTCGATGTTGTTAAGAGGGACTGCCTCTAGCCAACCCGTTGCTCTATCGACCATCATTAGAATGTAACGTTTCCCTCCTTTAGCTAAAGGTAAAGGTCCGGTAATGTCAACGTGTACATGTGAAAATTTGTTAGCCGTTTCAAATTCGGAGTAAGGGAGCTTCACGGAGCGAGTGATTTTTGCTCGTTGGCAAGTCTCGCACGCTCGGACCCAGTTGGAGACATCTGCACGGAGTCCGTGCCAAAAATATCTTTGTTTAACTTTATACACTGTAGAGTGTATACCTGGGTGTCCCAAATTGTGAATTTGGCTGATTATTTCTTGCCTTATTTCGTTTGGAATATAAGGTCTTGGGTGTCCTAGGTCTAGGTTACACCAAATTTCTCCTTGAGGAAATTCGACTCGTGTGAGTTTCAATTTGTCCTCTGCGTTAGGAGGAGAACGAATTTGTGCATTTGAAATGTGCAGTAGAAGATTGCACTCTATTGCAGCCGTAATTTGCGAAATTTCGGCTATGGGTGGACCCTCGTCAGTTTGGGTTGAAATCGATTTTGTTTGAATTTCAACTGGATCGAAGGGTCTGGAGAGTGCGTCGGCGACGACGTTGTTCTCTCCGGGTATATGACGAATGTCACTTGTCATTTGCGAGATGTATGTTAGCCATCTCAATCTCATTTTAGAAAAATGTGCATTTTTCTTAAGCATCGTGCCTAGCAGAGGCTTGTGATCTGAACAAATATGAAAAGATCGGCCGTCCAAGTCATTGTGCCAGTGAATGCAAGCTTGGTAAGCGGCGAACATCTCTTTGTCGAATGATGCTTTATTCTTCCATTGTTCCGGAATTTCTTTACTGAAAAATCCCAATGGTTGGTAAGATTTCGAGCCGTGTTTGTCTGTAATTTCCTGCTCTAGTGCCGCTCCGATGTGTGTGTCGGATGCGTCGCAGACTAATCTCCACTCTGCTGTAGGGTGTGGATGAGCGATATTATGTAATGTAGCTTTAATCATTGCTTGTTTTAAGCTGTTGAAAGCTTTTTCTCTCTCTGATGTCCATTCGATAGGTGTTTTGTCATTTTTTTTGTTTGACTGAATGGAGTCATACAGAGGTTGTGCCGTGTGAGCGAATTTACTTGAGCATGCTCGGTAGAAACCACACATACCTAGGAATCTGCGTAGACTTCGTACGTCTATTGGCCTAGGAAATTGTTCTATGGCTTCTATTTTATCTCGTTTAGGAATTATCCCTTCTTTCGAGATAGTGAAACCTAGGAAATCGACGGTAGGTTTTGAAAAAATGCATTTATCAAAACCTACTCGAAGTCCGTGTTCCCCTAGCTTGTCAAAAATTTGTTTGAGGTGGTTCATGTGTTCTTTATAATTTTTAGAAGCCACCAGGATGTCATCTAGGTATACAAATGCGAAATCAAATTTTCGCATGATGCTGTCCATGTATCTTTGCCATGTTTGAGCCGCTCCGGCCAAACCCATGCTCATTTTCTTAAACTCATAAAGACCGAAAGGTGTAATAATTGCAGTTTTATGAGCGTCATCTGGGTGCATCGGAATATGGTAATATGCCGATTTTAAATCTATTGTCGAATAGATTCGTATATCATGTAAATTCGCTTGGAAAGAGCGAATGTGAGGAGGAGGGTAGGCGTCTTTCTTCGTTTTCGCATTCAGGAAACGGTAGTCGCCGGTGATTCTCCATGACCCGTCTTTTTTTGGCACACAGTGTAACGGGGATGCCCATTCGGAATCTGATGGTGCAATTATGCCTTCGGAAAGCATTTTGTCAAAAGTACTTTTGACTTGAGCCCGTTTTTCGCCCGCCATGGGTCTTGCTCGGAAGTGTACTGGTGTTCCTTCCGTGGTTATACGGTGGTAAACCCCGTTGTTTTTCCACTTTCCTTGAAGTTTGCTCATTTTATCATTGTATTTTTCAATGATAGAGCGAATGTTTTCGTCCTCCGTGATTTGCACGTCCTCTGGTTGAGGGCTGTTGTCACGATGAGGGATAGTAGCTGCTATTTGTTCGTCAGTGAATTTTTTGTTCATGACTGCAGCTATTTTTTGATCGGCATAGCTCTTTATTTTATCTTTATAAATGTACTTGTGTTTGACCCGTATTCCGATATCCCAAGACTCGAGGAATGGTATACCTAGGATCGCTAGATCAACTTTCGTGATCATAAAATCGGTGGTCATGTCTCCGAGGCCGATGTTAATTGTCGTGTCAGCTCGCCCTAGTGTGTCTATAGGGGCTCCGTTAGCTGCTGTGAGCTTTACGTTGGACTTACGAATTTTTAAGCCCAATTTTTTAGTGACATTGTGGGGCAGAATGTTCACTTCTGCTCCCGTGTCGATGAGAAATTCAGTGCCATTTAGTTTGCACTTGAAAAAAAGCCTTTTATACTCAGTAGACTGCCGGTGTATAGGCTCAGATACACTGGCAGTTATTCGTTTTCCGAACTCTCTACGTCGGAGGTTGGAACGGTACTTTCTTGTACCGATCTTTGAGTATTTTCGTTTGAAACCCAGGTTTTAGGCTGGCTTATAGTCGCTGCCTTTTTGCTAGTTTTGGAAGCAGTGTTTGCCTTCCAAGTGCAGTGTTCTGGGTCTGCACATTTGCGAGTTTCGCTACCGAAACGTGCGTGGTTTCGACAGACATAGGCCGTCGGTTTGTGAGGCCTACTCTCTACTGGTTGGGGTTTGAACTCAGCTTGTTGTGAGAGGGCCTTTTTGAAACCATTTTTTATGGTTTTCGGAGTAGATTCTACTCCTCGTATGTTTAGAGAGGTATTCTCTGTTTTGTACGCGTGTAGCGTATCAGCTAGGTCGAGCCGGGCGGTCGTGGTAGGCTGAGCTGCGACCATACCTCGTGCTTCGATGGGTAGAGTTTCGATCCACTTTTGAGTGATCAGAGCCTCTGAAAAGTACCCAACAGCTTTAGAGTACATTTCGTGGTACTTGGTGCTGGGTTTTTTGGCGAGAGATGCGGGGCCCTCGAGTGCGAGGAGCCTGTCCTGTAAGGACAACCCGTATTCTCGCTGTAGGCGCTGTTTGGCCTCTTCGTAGGGTGCGTGGGGTGCCGTGAGGTAAGCTGAGTCGATAGCTTCCCTCATTTCTTCTGGTACCCACTTGTATATAGCTGAGAAGCATTCGTTCTGCGTTCTCAGGTGTTTTCGCACGCAGTATTGATCGAACTCGGCGAGTGCACGATCGATATTCTTCTTTTGGAAGATTGGTTTTTGATAATCTCCCATCTCCTCTAAAAGTGCTCGAAAGCCACTTTGTGTAGAGGGTTGTTGAGTGAGATGTGGGGCGTAGAGGCCCGGCGGGGGTCGCACGCCCGCAGTGGTTCCCTGAAATCCACTAGCTTCATAAGAGGGAACGAAATGCTCCGTGTTAAGCCTGTTCAAAGGCGGGGTCACCATTTGTAGTGGATTTATATATGTTTTACTTGGTGTCGGTAGACCAAGTGGGACATTTATATTCTGATTATGCGGGTTAGTCCCCGTGTTATTCCTGTAAGGAATGTGAGCGAATCCGTCAAGGTCAGCTTGCTTGGCGGGATGAACTGAGAGATAGTTCGTGTCGCAGCCGCGTGGAGCACTGGGCTCGCATAGTGGGTGCTGGGTTCGATCAGTTTGGTACTGAGCCGTTTTGTAATATTCCGGCCTAAGATTTATATCTGTAGGAGGAATATGTTGAGCTTGGTTGAGGTACTGAAAAGTATCCTTCGTTTTTTGTACATTTGGAGTGTATTTGACACTCGGATCGGCCGGGTAGGCTTGTGTCGAATATCGTGGGTATTCGGACAGCTTGGTCGAATCATAATGATTGACTTCAGAGCGGGTCTGAAAGGTATCCTCGATCTTTTGTATAGGCGAGGCTTGATCTAACGTTTCCTTCGTGAATACGTTAGGTGAGAAGGCGATCTCGTCGTGAGGATCGAGCCTTGCGCCGTCGCTGGGACCGGCGGATTGGCCGGGTAGCATGTAGGTAGCGCTACGGGGGCTAAGAGGCCCGGCTTCGCCGTCGTCTGCCTCCCCTTGCATGAGGAAATAAGACGGCCGGCGTTCCATCGAAATAGCCGAGTTATTAGCTCGTTTCGATGCCTCTATGTATAGAAATAGAGGGTTTAGGAAGGTGGACTCGCTTGACAGAGCTTCTTTCCTTTGCTCGTATGTCAGGGTCCTACCTTGTAGTCTTGAAAAAGACTTCCTTGGACGGTAAATTAGAGCGGATGAGCAGAGTAATTTACCGGCGTGCCCCAGCGGTCGGTGACGAGCCTAGTGCTACGAAACCCGGGTGACACGGCTAGGAACGTCCCTCGGGCGTACGATCTAAAGAGAATATCGATAGATGTACCGGGTGGCGTCCTGACAGATGAACTACGTTGGGCAATGAGCAGGATGAATAATCACTGGACTCGTAGATGCCAATGCGAGATCTGTGTGGAGAGAAGGTAGGCCTTGTAGAAAGCAGTAGGAAGCCGTTCTTGAGATGAACTCGGGATGCAGAAGGTTCGTCAGCGTAGAGCGTGTAGAAATCTTCGTACTTCGAGGTGTCGTCGTCGAGAGCGGAGAGTAGAATGAATTTCGGAGGCTCCGAGCGGGGTATTTATAGGGAGGTGGCCGCCTCCTGCCGCCTCCTGATTGGTCCGCTTAATTTCGTTAATTCGACTGTGTAATCTCATTGGCTCGCACATTGTTTTCTCAGTATCTGCGAGTATGATAGCTGAGCTGGTCCTCCGGGTTGGTTTCCCCACGTCCGTCGCTGCGACGGGGTCCCCGGGGGTGGCTTACGAGCGTCCGTCGCGGAGCCGACGACCTTGAGTTTAGACGGGGACCTCGGGTGCTTTCTCTGCGTCAGTTGTTCAGACGGGGTCCCCGGGGTGGCTGCTGGACCAGAGGTGGTTGCTTGCCGCCTCTTGGTTGGTTCGCCTATTGTCTCTCGTGTAATCAGTGTTTCTGATTGGCGAGTAGGCTTGTTTGAATTGTCCTTGTTATTTTTAGAGGACGTTTGATTTTCTGTTTGAGTTTTCTCATTCAAGGCGACTTGGTTCGAGATACTTGTCGCGTCTCTCTCGCCCAGTAAGTGTCTAGGGAGGTCGCCTTGTATGTTATTAGTTAATATTTCACTTGTGAGAGAGAATTTCGTATTTTCTCTCTGGTGAAATATTTTGTTTGACGGAGTTATAACTCGACGTCTTGTAAATATTTTTGTGTTGTGTCTACCTCTTTTTGGTAGCCCTGAAAAGGGCTGTTGACAAGAGGGGGTGGTTTTCACCACAGTGCGGATTGATCCTTTTATAGCGCAAAATCCAGTATCCTAATAAAAATCCTCACAGTTCTACAATTTCAACCGATGTCAATGATACTATCTTGCATTATGCGGGTCGGGTTCAACATGTACATCACGAGTTGTATTATTCCCGAAATAAATAAGCCTCTACGCTTGCGCAAACATGAAATTATAGTAATTAGCATAATAAATATTTATCCAATGCCGAATGGATTGGGATCAAGATGTCTCTCTATAATTATCATCATTAACGGGTAAAATTAGCCTTTTTGAATGCACAAATCTGTAGTTTTTTTGATAGCATGAACTTCTGTAGTTTTTATTTGGTTTCAATAACATTATCTGTGACTGTGAGTATAACAACAGAGCTTGTCCCCAATGAATTTAATATTTCCCGGATTAAAAGTATTACTTTAAAATTCTGCTTTACCTTCTAAGATGATTTCCTACAATAAACCATCATATGACAATTTCTTGAAGTTGTGCTCTTGCGGAACGGTTCATAAACTTAAATATCCCTAATTCTCCCTTCCAACATATTTTAAGTATAATATGTTCAGATAAGGGACTGAAATCGTATCGAATGAGCTACATCCGCTTTACTAAGCAATTATCCGTCGCAAAACTTACGAATTCAAATCAATTTAATTGTTGTGTTTAACGATGCTTTGGAGAAAGTCACGTTTCTCCTTATATGAGTTTGGTTTAAAAAAACATGATACGTTGCAATAGTCAAAACCCAAGAACATTCTTTTACCTAGTGCAAGATCCCAGAGTGAAAGTCCATAATTTTTCACTTTCGGTTAGTGGTGGAGTAGGTGCTTTTATGGCTAGTTTCACTTGGTGACACACGTCTGTAGTACTCAACTGAAGACAAAACTGCCTGTCTAAAATCTTATATTGCGAGAAACCCTTCGCAATATTGATTTTATGAATTAATTTATCGAACCGGACGGAAAAAGAAGGATTGCTAGAAATTCCACCAGAATGAGGAGAAAATGAAACGCGAATGGTTCCACCGTGGAATTTATAGCAAAATGCACTATAAAATGGTTCTCAACATTACAAATTATTTGTTATTATTAGACAATAGCACAAAACTCTACTCAACTATAATAAATCGGCACTCCTTTTTCTAGATATAAATGGAAATTAACAGGAACAACTCTGTTTGAAAACGTCTGCCGAGTTGGGTGGGCAGAATAGCTTCTACACTTACTGTAACATGGACGTATTATAGGATTAGTTGAAGAACAAAGTACGAGTCAAAATTATTGAATAAAACAAAAGTTTGTTATTTCTGTGTTAGATAGCCCTCGTAAGCAGATCATCATCAGAACATGGTGTATACATAGTTATACACATGGGTAATACAGGGTGTCCCAAAAGTGACCCCCCGCCCCCTCCCCCTTAACTTTTTCCCACAATTTTTGAGGAGGGCAGAAAGAAGGACTATCTAAAACACAAATAATAAACCTTTGTGTAAAAATTTAAAAAAAACTCGGTGCTCAGCGTCTCGCCAGGCGGCAAGCCCCTTGGACCCCCGCTTACCTCTATTTACATAGTTGGAATGAAATTATTGAAACAGAATGTGTTTTAGCTCACGCGTTTGACATAAACCCGTGAAACCGGCAAATAATTCAGATTTTGCGGTGTATCTTATCACTACTATGTCAAGTTGTTTTATTTATTAATCACCAGCGCAACGGCTCACCACCAGCTCAATGAAATCATCAAAAATTAACAAGCGGTTGCAATCATGTTCACAATATCAATCATTGAGAATGATCACCTGTGTGTAAACAATTATTCAAATAACCATGCTCATAACTCAGCTTGTTGGCCACGCACTTCGCATTAATTAACATAATATGGTTGGATAAATCGAGAGCATTCGAACGAATGGTCAACGAATTTAGAACGATGAAACATGACGAAGTACCATTCCTTTAGCAACGACTCGGTTGTAAGCGGAAATCGTCAGAAATTATTGATGCACACATTTTTGTTACACATTTTCGTTACACATAAACGTTTCGTTTTCGGTTGGAGATGCCCAGGCTAAAACACATTTTGTGTTTAATAAAACGTCTTGGAATGCGACTAGGAAGAAAGAATTAAAATATGTATTGCCTCCGCTTGAATAAAACGCTGCAAATTATTACACATAGGTTTATTATTTCTGTATTAGATAGCCCTTCTACGCAGAACACTGGTCCGTAATTATTAAACCCCGTTTATATCTACCATATTTACTATCGAAACTCGGGGCTTCGCGCTCCACTATTGGGATCATTGCATTACAGCACCAGGACCCCATAATTTTACGCTTTATAGTATAGTTGAGGAACAAAATGATCTATGACTAAGTTATCTTCCCATCAAGTAAAAGGTCTGCATATTGTTTTGAAACACTATGCTTGTTCTTTGCACATTAATTACAATTGTATTTCAGTAGGTTGATTAGAGAAAATAGCCGTTCAACGTTCAGCGTTAAGGGTGGCGATTCTGTGGGATTATATTGTTAGGGAGTCACCACACCTCTACACCCACAGAGTTCGGGTACAGTGGAACGGTTCAACAGAACGCTTTGGGAGATGTTAGCCAAAGTCGTCGGTGACAACCAACGAGATTGGGACCAGAAACTCCCCACAGTTCTTCTGGCTTACAGAGCGACTGAACATGCATCCACTCAACAGTCACCTGCACAGCTGGTTATGGGACGTGAACTTGTACTTCCGGTACATTTGTTGGTAGGTTCAGTACCAGGGAGAAGGCCCCGCTCCGTATACGCCCAGCTATTACAAAAACAACTGCTAGAAGTTCATGATTTGGCTTGTAAGAAATTACTACAAGCTGCGGAGTCCATGAAGAGGAGGTACGATGTACATAAGGATGAACCACGCTTCCAAGAAGATGATCTAGTCTGGTATTTCCGACCTAGACGCAGGGTCGGGGTTTGCCCCAAGCTCCAGTCCCCATGGATTGGGCCATGCAGGATTGTGAAAAAATTGTCAGATGTTGTTTACCGAATATGTTTACCGAGAGGACGCAGAACTGTAGTCCACGCTGATCATCTAGTGATATTCCGCAACGCAGAAAAAGAAGGGGAGGGGGGTGGTGTTAGGGAGTCCCTAATGGCCAGTTAGTTACGTGACGCGTTCAAGTAATGTTTATTATGAAATGTTGGTTTCTAAGAATAAAAGTTTCAGTTTGTGTTTTGCTGTGAACCGTGGTCTTTTCACTTATTTTGTATTCTGCCAATTATCATCTAAATTCGTAATAGGTACGTACAAATCATAAAAATATTTATCAGTGACAAACAAAACATGGAGAAATAATATAATTCAATTAATCATAAATACACATTATTCGCCCCTTTAAACATAATAAAAGCTGAAATCTAAGTTCAATAGTAGATACATAAAACAGGTATAAATCGACATCGATCGAGGCATCCGCGAATTGAAATTAATGAGATGAATAAGACACCTAACTAAGATTCACTGATCATCTGTAGGTGACAAAAGTTACGATAAACTCAGTAATAAAAATAAAGAATAGACCTTCGTGTAAAAAGAAACATCTTGCAAGTAACCAGGAAGAAAAAAATTGTGCTGCCGCCGACGGGAAACGAACAGTCGCGACGCCGCGTTATCGGAAGAGCCACAGAATCATCAGTGATATCATGATTATAAGCACATAATCTTCTCGCGCCTGGAAGGAAATCCGAAGGTTCTTTCGACGACGTTTTTGACTCTAGCCCTCACAGAAAACGGACGGTTGAAACTACAGCGTTACGGATAGTTTTAATCGATTCTTTGGGAATAACTTTAACATTGACAAGCAAAAAATCACCACTGTTACCTTGAAAATTTTTGAGATCTCAATTTTTTAACATGTTGGACCTTAATTACTATCCTTTAGGGTTGATCAAAACTGATGCTGATGTTACTTGCGCATCCCCGGCCAATGTATGATTTGTGCGCCAAATTTCATAAACATTCGTCCAGTAGTTTTGGAGAAAAGCTCTGGACGGCGTCGGCGGACCGATGGACTTTTTTATTTATTAGATTTTTGGAGTCTACGCATCTTGAAACGTAAACCTACAAATTTTGAGGGGAGGTGTTAAAAATTTTCTTCTTGGTCGATTACAAAGGTTCACTATTGAAAATAATAAACCAAAACCCGCCGTTGGTTGGAGTACCTCCCCCGTAATCAGACACCTTACCTCTGGGGCGACTCTTGCATGTTAACATATTGGCGGCGCATCTTTTCTTCATCTGGAGGTAGGGGATGACTTCACCTGAGATTCCAATCATGTTAGATGTTCGAAAAACAGATGCCCTGAAAAAAAAAAAAAAATAAATAAATAAATAAAATAAAATAAATAATCTGCACTGGATTGTTGGATATTGTGTTTAAACGATATCGCATTAGCCGTTGAGCCTCTGTTGTTTCCATATCCTAGACAGACTAACAAATATACAGAGGGATTTATGTATTAGTACAGAGTTAATGCATTTTTTACGTGCAACTGTATCCTTTCTTCCATGTAATGCTTCAGAAGGCGGTGATAAAACATTTCCTCATCTTCTGTGAACAAAATCATTAGTCCCATATCCAGCATGTAATGTTTATTCACTAGCATCTTACTTTACCCCAACTGAACCAACATACCTAGTCTCGTAGTGGGAAGTTCTGATCACGATCACTTCGCCTAAGATCCCAATCACGTTAATGTTCGTGAAAGTCCTGCGAAATAACCTGGCAATCTACACTGGATAAATACTAGTGAATATCATATACAATTGATAATATGCAAGTGATTAATTGGGGAATATCGGATGAACCGTTTGGCTTCTGGCGTTACCGAATGCTATCAAGAGACATAGGTATGCAAACTGTTAAACTACACGTAATAAATTGTGAGCAACAAAATTATTGGTTCTATACACTGCTTTGGAAGGCAGTTGTCAACTATTTCCACAACTTTTGTGACAAAATCTTCCAAGTCGTAAATCCAGCACTTTGTAATGTTGATTCATAACATGCAGTACTCAAACTGAACAGATTGACGTGATCCCAATGGTAACTCAATTCCATAGCGGAAAGTTCTTATCGCATTTCACTCAAATCACCTTATTTTGTGATTCAGCCGTTGTTGCTTTAGCTATGGACGTACGGGTTGCCTCCAAGAACGGGGAACAAGCGCAGCCAGTATTCACTACATCCAAGTAAAACCGTGTTCGAAGGGAGGGGATGACTTCACCTGAGATTCCAATCATGTTAGATGTTCAAGAAACAGAAGCCCCGCGAAAAAACCTTGGCAAGCGGCTCCGCAGGTCTTTCGGAAAGAGGGGGAGGGATCAAAAAACGACTGTGGATCGGGGAGGGGGGACGAAATAAAAAAATAACTCGGTCGTCAAAAAGGAACAAAGTTATTGGGGGGATCGGGAAGGTGCGGTGACCCTGAGATGATCCAATTACACAGAGATACCAGCAGGGCCAGCGGGGCAGCTCCTGCTCTGAGGTGTAGGTAAATCTTTGTTCCCTCGCCAAACGGATCGACGGAACCTTCAACTGATTCAGGGGCCTATGAACTCGCCGCGGGATGATGCCATCTCGTGGCCTTCATTCTGCGTCTGGAAGACATTTTTTTAATCGTTTCACCTCGCTCGGGCATCGGCGGCACAGGTGATGTAGGTGCAGGCTCGAACTTGAAATCTTTCATACGTATTTTAAGACGTTGGGATTCAAGACCTCTTTCCTCTACAATTTTTAGGATGGCCCTCTGTAGTTTGGTACAAAAATTCTCACATTTTTTATTCAGTTTGGAACAGGACACCATTAAACTGGAGGAGGAAAGAAATAAGTACAAATCAGTTCCCTGCTCTGACCTCAAATGTGCACGTTTTTGTAATTATTATTAATTACTATGTTGGTCAAACCTTGTATACGCTTGCTAGGCATCGAATCTCAACCAATTCATTCTTTATCAAAATTGGCTTATTTCGTTTACTCCTCAAATATATTGTGCTGCAATTACCTGATCTTTTCTATTGCTTGATTTGCTCAGGACAAGAACGGATTATTTACATTGATTTTAAGAAGAGAATTCGTGTGGAATGACAATTCCTTTAGATACTTATAAAAGAGGGTTAAAATCTAGGACTCGTTTCAGAATGTCCCAAATTGGATTTCCTTGGAGGAAAATTTCATATTCTGATTTTAAAAATTGTTGAAGTCATTGCTGCTGTTTTATTTTTCTGAGTTGTATATTCTACCGCATTTTTGAAGAAATATAAGATAATTATATTCCAAATCAATAGGTCTTATTTGTAGATGGATGAGTCTTGGAGTCCAATGATAGAGGTATTGGTCTCCCTAGGAATAAGTAGTGTGTAGATAGTGTTTCTGCAGGTGATCATGAAATCCTTGGGAATGGCACTCGGTGTCTAGGAGTAGAATCTAGGTATCCGAGATTAGATTAGGTAAGGTACATCCGAGATTACTCCCAAGTAATGAAATTCGTTTACAGATGTGAAATGAAATGAAATGTCTTTACTATTGCATAAGGTACACGACCTGTACAATAAGGGAAGCTTCGGGAAGCCACCAGGTGGATCACTGAAAGAGTCACTAGCAAAGGTGTATTACAACCAAGCACTCAGCTCACAGATGGTCAGACTGTACTTGAGGTATTGGAATCTTTGCATCCAAATCAAATTACACCCACTCCAGACTCGTTTATAACCGATGTCGAGCTGCCCACATTGGAGGATATAGATGTGTCTGCTGACCACATCTCTAGAATCGCACACACACTACAAGGAAGTGCAGGTCCAAGTGGCACAGACTCAGAGACCTGGAGGGACATGCTCCTGCGATTTGGTACACATAGTCACCAGCTACGTGAAGCTGTTGCATCCCTGGTAAGGCGTCTAGCCAATGGGATAGTTGAATGGGACAACATAGCAGCTCTTCTTGCTCGCAGAGGCGTTGCCCTAGACAAAAATCCAGGTGTGAGGCCAATTGGAGTTGGAGAAGTCCTTCACAGGATATGTGCTAAGACCATGGTGCTGGTCACCGGAATTGACTTGAAAGAGGAGTGTGGGGCTGAACAACTATGTGCGGGAGCAAAAGCCGGAGTAGAGAGCGCAATACATGGCATGACAAAAAAATATGAAGAAATAGAAACCGAAGGTATGCTTCTCATTGATGCCTCTAATGCATTCAACTCCCTTAACCGGTTATTAGCTCTGTGGAATGCCCGTATTTTCTGGCCAAGATGCTCAAGGTTCCTCTTTAATTCCTACAGGGGCTACCCAATGACAGTTTTCAGGCAAAGTAGTAGCGTGATCTTAAGGAGAGAGGGAACGACACAGGGTGATCCTCTTGGAATGCTCATGTATGCTGTTGGGACACTACCACTCATCCGCAAACTAAAAAACAGGCAATACCAGCAGAATTGGTATGCGGATGACTCTGCTTATATTGGAAAGCTCAGTGAACTGAAGAGTTGGTTGACAAGCCTTCAAACAGAAGGCCCGAAATGGGGTTACTTTCCTCAACCAAGCAAGAGCTACTTGGTTATAAAACCTGGCTTAGAAGAAGAGGCACATTCCCTTTTTGGAGATTCAGAATTGAAGATCGTTTACTCTCAACGATTCCTTGGAGGGGTGATTGGAAGCCAAGAAAAAAAGAATGAATATGTGAACAACAAGGTCCAGGGGTGGGTGACAAGTGTTGAAAAAATGGCAGATGCAGCCAAAAGGAGCCCCCAAGCTGCATACACAGCATTCACTAAATCTCTCTCCAAGGAATGGAGCTTTGTGCAGAGGGTGATAGGCGATTGTGATGACGAATATGGACCCTTAAGAGATAGCATCAAACTTCACTTCATCCCCTCTATATTGGAATTCAGTGTGACAAATACTGAGTCAGAGATCTTGGAACTTCCAGTGAAGATGGGTGGTTTGGGGATAGATGACCCAGTGAAGTCAGCACCTCTTAACTTCAAGGCTTCTAAGAGGGCGACTCAGGTTCTCTCAGAAGCTATTAGATTGGGGGAAAATGTGAACATGGATGACCATGAGCGGCACATGGCGACTGTTCGAACAGAGGAAAGAACCCTAAACACAGCGGCAGCCGTAGCCAAACAAGAAAGGCTGTTCCACTCCCTCCCCCCCAAACAGAAGAGGACAGTTGAGAGGATTGCCGAGAACCACACATCCCAGTGGCTGACTGTCGTGCCTTTGGCAAGAGATGATTTAGATCTCTCTCCCATGCAGTTCAGGGATGCTCTGGCTGTCCGGTATGGTAGAGAACCAAAAGGACTGCCAAGGCTGTGTGATGGCTGCAGTGAGCCCATGAACCTCTGCCACGCACTGAATTGCAAAAAGGGGGCCTAGTCAAGCAGGGTCATGACCAAATCCGCGATCAGTGCGCAAGGATGGCTAAGCTGGCGTGGAATTCAGTCGGGATCGAGCCAGTAATGAGAGAAGATGCCGATGGGACTCCACGACTTGTTGCTGACTTGAGGATCCATGGTCTGTGGGATGCCGAGAGGACGGCGTATTTAGATACTCGCGTTATCAACGCTGACGCCTGCTCTTACAGCTCACAGACATGGTCAACAGTCTCTCAGAATGCAGCAAATACCAAGCATAGGAAGTACAACACCGCAGCTGAAGACCTAAGAGGCTCATTCCATCCCCTGGTTGTGTCTTGTGACGGAGCCTTACACAAGGAATACAGTGCTTTTCTCAAGAGAATGGCGACGGTTCTTGCTGACAAGTGGGACAAGCCTCTTTCCCATGTGATACAATGGGTTAGAGTGAAGACGCAGATGTCAGTAATACAGGCCGTCTCCATGAGAATCAGAGGATCGAGACGGAGAGTCCGGTGTCTAGGGCTAGAAGATGGAGCCCTGATGCCCTTAACGTGAAAGGACTCATATCTACGTTGACTCCTGACTACCTCTACTCCTTCTCTTTCTCCACTCCTCTTACGGAACTAGAAGAAACATAACAAGAACGTAGAAGAAGAAACATAGAAGAAACATAGAAGAAACATAAGAAGAAAGATAACATGCCCGACGACCACAATGACGAGGACCAGGCTTGTTGAATTGTTTGTTTGTTTTGTTAAATACATTTTATCCTAATTAAATAAGGAGTTATAGAAACTTAAAACTTGAGTCCGACCCCTGCATGCTTATGATGTAATTATAACAAATTGAAAATTATAGTAAGTGCCACCCTAAAGAAAGGAGAAAAAAAAAAAAAAAAACAGACATAAAAAGAAGAATCACAACAATAGCTACTTGGATGCATGATAATACAAGTACCTATGAAGATTTAAATAGGGAAAGAAAATTTCACATGGAAATGATAAATTTCTATAAACCGAAATCATTCAAAACATACAATAATCCTTCCCTATGAGAACTGCGTCTTCAATTAGATACCTAAAAAGGATCTAATTTTCATGTATGACTTTAGAAAAGCACCCAACATTGTAACTTCCCCCTTCACTTAACATTTTCATAAATTTACTGCAGTTCGGTGGTTTAGGTAACGAGCTCTTAGGTACCTCAATCTCTTGTTACATAATTGCGGACATTGACTGATTATATGGAGTACGGTTTCCGGCATTATAGAGTTACAGAGAAGACAGGCTTTTGATTGTTCAATTAAATAAAAGTTATTGCTTCTGAGTCTACCTAAATACGTAAAGGTAGCGGAAGCATTGTTTTGGCTTTCGAGAGAAAAACATTTTTGGTCTCCAAAATCAAAATTTCCACTCGCATTTTACGTTTTAGACCATTCTGAACAACTTTGGTTCCGTGTCTGTGTGTGTGAGTGTCTGTGTCTGTCGTGTCCGCAAATCCTTGTAACAAGCTAACATTCCACAGTTTTCATCCGATTTGGATACAATTTGCAGGGAATGTGCGGGCTAGGGTGGAGACGGTCCCCTATTGGTTTCACTGTTCTTGACTCAACACCTCACTCTGCGCATGCGCAAAAGTAAATCCTACTAAGCATCATTTTCTCACGTCCTAGTCGTCCGATCTCGCTCAAATTTGGATGATAGTTGGGGAATGACAATTTGATCATCTTATATCAATTTCAACGTGGTTGTATCATTAACAGCTACTGCGCCTATATGAAATCCCTGCAACAAGCTTATTTTCTACAGTTTCACCCGATCTGGATGACATTTTCAGGGAGTGTGTGGGCTAGAAGATTGACAGTCCTCTGTCAGTTTCATTCTTCCCAAATCAATACTATGCTCTGCACATGCGCAAACGAAAATTCCATTATGCTTCATTTTTTCACACCCTAGTGGTCCGATCTCGCTCAAATTTGGATGATAGTTGGGGGGGGGGGGGGGGGGGGTGACAATTTTTCCTACGACTGCAATGGAGTGATTAACTATTTCAAACCCCCCGATATGGTTTTGACTACTAATGATCAGAAGCGACTGATTGAATGAAAGCACTGCTTACATCACAAGGCCGAACCAATAGCCACTTTAATGATGCAAATGATGCTGTTGGAGGATGAAGAAATTTGAAGTGAAAACTTTGACCTTATTTTTCCATCTCGAAAACTGGATCAGTTGACATTTTGATACAGAATAACATGAGTCTGACAGATAACGTTTGTGAATGTTGTGTGTCTTTCCAATAAAATGATGTAACGAGTGAGATAGCATCAAATCGTTCTAATTTTTCTCCAATATCAGTATTTGGTAATCAAATTAATGATTTTTGGAAAAGAGTGAATAAAAATTAAGGGAAATCGCACGTTGATTCAGAATTTTTCGTGGTAGATTTAAACCTCATAAACGTATAACCTACAGAGGACCTAATTTTTTCATTTTAATAATAAATTTCACTTTGCAGATGTATTACACCGAGAAGTCAAGGGTTTCATTCCTTACTAGCCGCTCCGGCTCGCTACGCTCGCCTCCACGTCCAGCCGGGGGGCAAGCCCCCCGGACCCCCCATTAAATTGCTCGCTTCGCTCGCAAAATGTGGCATGTAGGGAATTTTGCTCGCTTCGCTCGCAAAGTGTGGCATGTAGGGCATGTTGCTCGCTTTGCTCGCAAACGGTAGATCCCTAAGGGTAGGTTTAACGTGTGTAGGGGATGTTGCTCGCTTCGCTCGCAAACGGTAGATCTCTAAGGGTAGGTTTAACTTCTGTAGGGGATGCTGCTCGCTTCGCTCGCTTGAGGAAGTTATACTGCCCACCCAACTTGGCAGACGTTTTTTTCTGTTGGAAATTCTTACAAACAAATTAAATCTTATGAAACTACGTGGAACCACAAAAAGTTTATTCGGGGATGTTGCTCGCTTCGCTCGCAAGGTATACCTGTATATAGGTAGGAAAAAACCCGTATTTATTCTTTTGAAATAGGCCTGCAGGTAACATTGTGAAATACCTGACGAACCCCTTGACGTCTTCGTAGAGCCTTCTCGCGAACACGGCAAAATTAATTTCTGATGTTAAACGCTTCTCCTCGCTTCCGCTCGCGATTTGACCGACTTAACGTCACTTTTTTCGATATCCGATTTCGGATTCAGATTCGGCGGGATCAAACCTTTATTTCGCCCGCGAAAACCGTTCCGAAAAACGTACCTTTACGGGGTATATTTTAATGGGAAAAAACGTAGTTTTTCGTCGGACTTTTCGAGAAAACGGGTCCGTACTCTTGGATTTTTTTGACGCATTTCCCGATACTTTTTTCGCGATCCGATCGCGCCGTCGTCTTCCTCGTAGGAAAACCTACGAAACCGGTATTTTTCCGGAATTTTCGACGGCCGTTTAGAGGGGTAGAGGAAGCGGGGAAGTCGAAAAAGCGCACATTAATTCTTACTTCGACCCCCCTCCCGCCCTACGGCCCATGGTTCGGCTGGGATTAGACAATTTTAAATTCGCTCGTTCCACCTTTCGGAAAATCCCAAGAAGATCCCCCCACTCGTAGATCCGGCCCACTCAGCCGTTTGGCCGTGCATAGACACGACAGACAAACAAACAGACAAACGGAGTTTCATTCTTATAAATAGTATAGATATTAAACCCAAAAACTTCTTGGGTTCCCAACAGATTTGATTTATTCTATAAATTGTTCGCCATTTTCTCGATATTGAGAACATCTAACGAAATGTGAGCAGATTTGTGTCAACATAAATATTGTTTTCGTTCAAATTCATTTTAAAGAAACTTTTATTCTTTCTTTTAAAGAACGCATACCTTTCATATATATATATATATATATATATATATATATATATATATATATATATATATATATATATATATATATATATATATATATATATATATATATATCATTCCAGACCAGACGATAATTCTCCTTAGGACTGAGATTAAAATCCCGTTGTTGCGGCAAAAAAATCAAGCTTTCTAATGAAAGGATGAGTTCGTTGGCCAGCACTTTTTGAGCCCATTAAAAAATTGGTCAAATTTCAAAAAAATGTGCTAAAAAAATTCATTACAAATAACTTTTTAAAAAAGGCCAAAAACCGTTGTTTATAATATTTAGCAGGTTTTCAGTCAAAACTAAGTTATCAACAATCAACTAGGACATTGTAATTTTTTTTTTTTTTTTTTTTTTAAGAAAATTATGCTGAAAAACGTACCTAAATTTCATTAATATTTGCTGAAAAACCTATTAAAACTGAACAAAAAACCCTAGAAATCCAAAATATTTTTTGAACCGCCAAATTTTATTTAGTAGGTATGAGTTTTTTTGCCATAAAATTGGTTTTTAACAATTTCTTTATGCTCAAATTTCAATACAATTTAGCATACTACATACAATACGTAGGTAATCTAAGAAAATTCACTCATACGGTCATGCTGCATGCCTGAAACTCTTTATTATAATGATATGGAACATCACTTTCCTCTGTAATAACACGAACAAACTGAATGCTCGAATTGACCTGGTAATCTAGACAGTTGTACCGCGTTACCTACTGACATCCATATCGGTGTTTTGTTTACTCACAAATGCCGATACAGGAGAAGTTGAAACTGAAACCACAACGTTGCCATATCTCAAGTGACCAGCCCAATCGGCCTTCGTTTTGCCTTCCTGCCTTGTTTCGCGGAAAACCTTCGACGCACAACGTTTCGTATTTCTTCAGTTTTATTCGATATTTGTTTTAAATAAACCCCTCGAATAAAATTAAATGACCTTCGCAATCGCCAGTATTTCGACCAAGGACGTTAGTAGCTCTACCCATTATTATATTAAATATTCACTGGTTCATTTCAGGTTCCTCTAGCGGAAAATCACTTTAACCCAACCGTCCCTAGAAACTTTTGTGTTGAATTTTCGTTCTTAGATAACGTTAGATGATAAAATATGTCATGCAGCATCATCGGATGAGTGAGTTTTTTCAATTTTATTTATTTATTTATTCATTTTTTTAATTGTTGCGTTTTATTAATTTCAGCGTATAACCAGTGAAATACTGTAAATAAAAACATAACACTATACACCGAGTCACAACCTAATACCTGCTGCTTTCATATATCTGATTAAATGTTGATAGGCATATTTCTTAGCAAGTTTCAATAAATTTCGATACCAAGTTCATGATTTGGTAATGATTCGCCGATTTGGTAATGAGTGAATTTCATAAATGTTGCACTGATTTGAAATTTGAGTACTTTGAGTGCCAAGAAATTGATAACTATTAATGTTCTAGTAAAAAGCTAGTTCTAAATATAATAGAACTGATCAGTGTGATTAATCAAAAATCACATACTCACTATAATGCCGCGAGTCAAAACAGATTCTTGATTTTTAATATTTCTTCGTAGTTTTAGCGAATTTTCGTAGGAAATGAAGCTATTGCAATGGCTCAGAAAATTTTTAAATCGAAATTTTTGAAACATTTTCTTAATTGATATCTGTTTTGAGGCATTCTGAAACTATTCCTGAAGTTTACGCTTTTTCATATTACATATATGTAGAATTTAAGAGGTAAGGGCATGGGAGACGATACAGGTGATATTCCCGAGACTTCGACACTAGCGCACCCTTACATCGAGGCAAGGCTAAAAACCTGATTTTCGAAGTTATTTCACCTTGTTGTCATGGTTACGAGTAAACTATACGAAAAAGCGCCATTAGGAGTCACCTCCTACATGCCTACTTATCTTACGGTTCAGTATTTACCTAGTTCAGTATATTTTATTATGCCAGGTAATAAATTGTAAGCAAAATTATACCAAGCAGTAATCCGGCAATGACTTGAAACGTTGTGAATGCAAGATTAGCTTGTGCAGTTGTTGAGATCCCAATGAAATTTGTGTTGGGAAGTTGATAAACAAGAGTTAGAAGTTCCAGACATCAGCCGCGAAAATTTTGTGGATTATGCTGTTTTCAGAATCGTTAAGAAATTGAAAAATTAAGAAACAAAATCTTTAGAGTTCTTTGAAAGTGGTCATGAAGGACGTGCCATGAGAGCTCTGCCAGAGGGGACTATTAGGTAAGTATCGCCTTTTGAAAGGCAAGTACCTAGATAAGTAGGTATGCACTACCTAATTTCCGTATATTATTACTCGCTATTCATCATGTACTTCCATAGACAAAAATTGAAGTAGGTACCTACTTAATCAACTTTTTTAGTCCCACAATTTGCGTAACTGCAAAACTCGCGTAATAACTGCACTGGCAATGCCACCCGTCTTTATGAAGTCTAACCTTCAGAAGAATGAAATTCAAGGTTTTTTCCTTACAGCTGGTTTATAATTCATGTTGCACATTTCCTGATTCGATATTCGACAAACTTGTTAATAAGCAGTTGAATTCATTGGCAGCGCAACAACCTACCCACTTAGTTTACTTTTAACCAACAGCAAATTTGGTAGGCTGTACGTACTTACGTATTTTCGTTTGTTGATGAAGCGCCAACCTACCTTGTTTACTTCAACAAACTATCCTTTCATTCATTTAATAAAACAAGTAAAGCTGCCTCAGTTATAGTAATAAGAACATGTCTGAAACGCTGATATGTAGTACCTACGTATCTACATAGGTACTACAATGCCTATGTAGTACCTACGCCGCAGTACAGAGATCTGAGGAATTTTCTCCCCATTATTTTTCGGGCTATTTATTCTCAGTCTAAACGAATGTAGTTCTTTAGTTTTCGGACACTGATTAACCATAATAGTTAGTCCCGAGTCCAAATAAAAATTCGTTCACATTGGTTTGTCTACAATCAATAATCACGTTGACAGGCATGATTACTGCGACCATTTAGTTGAATTGAAACTTTATATCACTACAATATTATCTTCGCAAAACAAAACTGTTAAAAAATGTCATTATAACAAAGTATTAGGTTTTCATGCGACGGCAAACATCTAGTGAAAAATAGGTTGGTTGAGTTGCGATCTAGTAACATCTAGTTACCACGTCTTGGCGGACCTTGGAAGAAACTGAAACCAACAACAGGCGTGACGTCACGAGAATATGGGCTACAATCTTCTTGATTTCTTACTAACTCGTCAGTTCGACCGATTGATATTCTCATGATATTAGTAATGAAGATACGAATATACACACATGAACACACTTTGATTCCACACTGGACATCCCATAAATACTTACTAGTCGTAGCTTGTTCAACTACTTCGATGCTACAACTCATAAGCATCTGCTTAGAACTTCCTCCCCTAGGAGCAGGATGGGAATTCAGCACAGGCAATCAAGCGGTTCCGTCCAACCGTAGGCGCTCTTTTCAATTTGAATTCTTTCAACATGAAGGTCTTTTCAACATTTTGATTTGAAACACAAAGCATCGACATATATATTTCATCCGAGACGATAACTCTCCTTAAGATTGAGATATAAAAAAACCATATTTTTCAACGTAAAACACATCATGTTTCACCCCTAATTAGCCACATCATATTTCACCCCTAATTAGCATCTAAAAGTAAAATTGACTGTACCGTTGAAATGCTGGGATTTTGAGGAAGTTTTTTCCGAAGGGGTTTCTCTCAAAAAAAGAATCCATTGAGATCAGAAAAATTATAATAAAAACATTAAATTCTAATTTTTCAAAATTTGGAGTTCAGCTACTTTCTTTACTTTTTGGAGTTTAACTTTGGCTTACATAGAATTGGCTTGGCATCAGGGAGATAGGAAATTTACCGCTCTTTCCAACGATGTCCTTATTTTTTATTATACAATGACACTAGGGGAATTTGTCGCCATTTTAATGTCATAAGACAGAAAGAAAACATGGGAAAATCTTGAAAAATAAATTACTCAAAAACAAAGCGTTAAGAAAAATAATAATAATAAATAAATAAACTAAGAGGAATTTTTAATTAGAAATTAGCTCCAGAATCGACCCTTAAAATATGTAACAACAGGTTTGGAACACCCTTATCTTATTGTATATTATAATATGGTAGTTTCAGCTGTGCGGTTGAGCGTCACTATCTCTTGGACTATCATCTTCTCCGTTCATTCCTCTCTTTCTCTTACCCACCTCCCACCCACCCCTTTGCTCTTTCGTCTATCTTATTTCCCTTGCTCCCGTTTCTCTAATCTTCTCCTCTCTTTAACTTTCTTCCGTGATTTTGTTATCTCCACCACTTTCGCTAACTTCAGGCACAGACAGTCTCCATTAGCAACGGCCCACAAATGTTTGACCCCGACAGAGTGCAAACTCATGCCTTTTGTCATGTCATTTAAGTAGGGAAGCTCTTTAGAAACGGCGCTGAAACCAGATGCTCTTCTGGAGCCGATTTAATCAAACCTCTTCGACTGGGGTAGTTTTACATGAACGTAACAAATTGTATTTTTATTCTTTTGCTTCCGAGTCTACCTAAAGTAGCGGAAGCATTATTTTCACTTTCGGGAGAAAAAAACGTTTTTGGTTTCCAAAATCAAAATTTTCACTCGCATTCTACGTTTTAGCCTATTCTGAACAACTTGGGTTCTGTGTCTGTCTGTCTGTCTATGTGTGTCTGTGTGTTTGTGTTTTGTAACAAGCTTATTTTCCACAGTTTTCATCCGATTTGGATGAAATTTTCAGGGGATGTGCGGGCTAGGGGGTAGACGATCCCCTATCAGTTTCATCGTTCTTGACTCAATACCTCACTCTGCGCATGCGCAAACGTAAATTCAACCAAACAAATCTCGCTCAAATTTGGATGATTGTTAAGGGATGACGATTTGATCATCCCATATCAATTTCAACATGATTGTATCATTAATAGCTACTGCGCATGCGTCTATGTGAAATCCTTATAACGACCTTAATTTCCACTGTTTTCATCCGATTTCGATTATTGTCAGAGATGCGCGTGTTAGGTTATAGATGGTCCCCTATCAGGTTCATTGTTGCCAAATCAATACTTCATTCTGCGCTTGCACAAACGTAAATTACATGGAGTATCATTTTTTTCGTTTCCTAATTGACCAAGTACAACATTTCACGCTACTTCGTGATTTACTCTTTTCCGATATGGAATTTTTCAAGATCATTCAAAACTTTCAATGATCTATACATGCATGATAGGTAAACGAGGAAGCTATGAGCCACATCCAACTTGGCAGACGTTTTTTAAGTTTTTTCTGTTTTTTACTTGTACCTCAACTTTTTGCCTTGACTATATTTTGTAGTGCAAATCTCAATTTTCGGGATTTGACTTTTTTACCGCTGATTTTTTTTCCGCTCACCACACTTCCCTAGTAACGCATTGGTTGTACGTGAAAATCAATATAAAATCAATATTTTTGCCGTGACGTGACGTTCGGAAAAAAAGGGGGTCTTTTCTGTTATATCTCCGCATTCAATTTCAATAGAGCGTCCCCCCTATAACATGTCTAAAAAATAAATTACATCACGTAGTCTATCCCTTAGTAAAAATACAGATTAGTTAGACATGTAGGTCAGAATGATGTGTATAGTTTGGTGGTCTGGATGGATCCCTTAGTAAAAATTAATACAGATTAGTTGGATATATTATAGGAGGGACGCCCTATTGAAATTGAATGCGGTCGTATAAAGAAAAAGACTCAACAATCCGCATAAATACCGATCAATCCCCATTCTATAGAAAATAGTTTGTAAATGCGGAGATATAACAGAAAAGATCCAAAAATGGAATCGTCCTGTTAATCATTATTAAATGATAAAAATGGATTTCAGGCCTGTTGCCCCCGCAGTTCCCTTCTCATGACCCCTCGGGGCGTGGGAAAGTAAAGATTTGGTCGACTAAGTCGTTCGTGGGTTTAAAACAGAACCCCCCCCCCCCCCCCCCCCCCCCCCCACCACCACTCAGTCTTCCCTCCACAGGGCGATTTCCATTGGAGACCAGCGGATGGAGAAAAACGATAGGACGGAGGCGGGCTTCGGGGTCAAGGATTAATCGGGTCATCGGGACGTTCAGGACCCACCGAAAACCTGCGTGTTCCGCTGTGTTGCCAACCAAAGCCACGTACCGCGTCAAGATGTTGCTATGGGCACTCGCCAGGTGTCCGGCTTTTTGCCCGGACAGTCCGGTTTTATACCAAGCTGTCAGGGCGACAATTTAAAGCCGCTCTGAACGCCAAATGTCCGGTTTTCACAGACAGGGTGGTCAATGTCCAGGTTTTGTAGGGCCTATTCGTAGGTGGCTACTAGGGCGCCCGCTATTTTGAGAAAGGTGGAATTATGATGACCTCCATCCGACATTTGGTTTAAAATGTCAAAAAAATGACCATTGAATTTTTTCAAATTTTTTGCATAACAAAAACCTACTCCGGTAGCTCGATTTTGGTTTTTGAAATACACTTTTTTTGTGTGCCAATATCAGACTTTTCAATATAACTTTTACAAACTTCTTTGTAAAATTGTGAAACTTCGTATACTTACGTTTTTGGGGTCGCTGAACTCGAATATGCCGTCAAAACAAGTCGACAGCAACAACTTTTGATAGTTTGGGATCTCAAAATCGTCAAATCGCTTTTTTTTCTGAATTTAATGACAATTCTAACAGAAATAGGTACGTAAAAATACGAATTTTCATAATTTTATAATGAATTTTTAAAAATTGACATTTTTTGACATGATTTTGACATGATGAGATTCCAAACTATCAAAAGTTGTTGCTGTCGACTTGTTTTGACGTCATATAGTTCAGCGACCCCAAAAACGTAAGTATACGAAGTTTCACAATTTTATAAGAAGTTTGTAAAAGTTATATTCAAAAATCTGATATTGGCAAAAAAGCGTATTTCAAAAACCAAAATCGAGCTACCGGCGTAGGTTTTTGTTATGCAAAAAATCTGAAAAAATTCAGGGGTCATTTTTTTGACATTTTAAACCAAATTTCGGGTGGAGGTCATCAAAATTCCACCTTTCTCAAAATAGCGGGTACCCTAGTGCCACCCAACGACTCAGCAGTGACTTCTAAGGGTCCTATTTCGATCTACATCAAGGTTCATTCACCTTTCGGCAATCGACGCAAATTTACCTAAATAGGTATCCAAAATCATGAACATTTGTATTTTTGTCAAATCTCTTTGAACCGTCTTCTCTCTTCCAGTTTTAGACAGAGGTGAACAGCCTTAAAATGTCGGATATAATCTTGAGTTAGTACTTCTTGACTTAATATCATGATTTATGTAGGAAATTTTTCAAATTGCCGTGTATTTACTGATTCAAATGTTTCTTGCCTATCTAGTATCTCACCTATATAGATAGGGATGAGTCGATTCCCGATACCGATTTTCGATACCACCGATTCTTAGGCATTGGTATCGGTATCGAGAATCGATCGCCTAAAGCCGATACCGATACCGCCCGGTGATGGGCGTTTTATTACTCTACGGTACTATTGCAATCATCTAACAACGAAGATGGTTGTACCGTACAACCGTTGTGTGAAGTTAGCAGTTGCGAAACATGAATTGTCCAAAACACAACTTACAATTATAACTTTGTTTACAAGTAGGCTTGTGTAATTTTGTTTGTGACAACAGAAGCATTAGACAAAGCTATGTTTTCCAAGTATAAAAGCCTAGAGCCTGTCTTATTTGGAAATACCTTACAGTTACCGAAGAAAAACTAAAATACCAAGTCAGTCTGCTTAACTTGTTTTATTCAGAAAGAAATCAATCCTAGGCAATAAAAGTTGCCTATTAATTGATACTTGATAGATAACAAAAAAATATCAAATTTTGTATTTGCACAAATCAAATTAACTAAAGCCAGAAGAGAAATCGTCTGGACCCAGACAGAATTAAAATGTTGGTCTTTTTAAACAAAAACCTTAAGTAGAACAGATGGAGAATAAAGGTTTTATTATCCATGTTTTGTTTTTATTTAAAAATTACCTCATTTGCAAATATATTGGGATCAATTTTTTGTAAGTATAGGTTATATGTTGTACAAAAAAATTCGAATATTAGTTCAAGAGGAATTTTTGTTTTTCACCTACAGGTAAGTTAGGTATTATGCGCCGATGGTATCGGTACCGAGAATCGGGAATCGATTTTTTAGGTATCGGTATCGGTATCGGGAATCGATGAATTTTGGTATCGACTCATCTCTATATATAGATTTTATTATATAAAAGCAGTAATACCTACACTAATTAGGCATCATTGTCTCATTTTAGTCAGGTACTATATGGCTGTGTTTACCCAACTCAAGGAATCAATAAAACCAAAAATTAAAGGTTTTATGCTGCTGATTTTTTAATTAGGTACCTGCAATATAAGTCAATATAAATCACAGAGCTGAAATTATAAGAACAAGATCGCAAAATTCAAACTTATTTTAAATACAAGGTTAAAATCGTTAGTGTTGTGCGGTTTCCGAATAATGGATAGCAATTATTATGTCGGCGATTGTTCTTCAATCTTCTGGATATGATAAGTACACAACTATTATAGTAGGTAATAAGGAAGTTGAATAAATAGGTATGTGCTGGTTGAAATTATTGGTACACAAAACATGCATTTAAAACAACGCATCAAATTTTAACAAAAATTACTTAAATTATTTTTGAAAATACTATTCATTGGATATAGAAAATGCATATCAGATAGAAAATTCATATAGGAAATGTATATCAATAATTGGGTGGCATTCGTGGAATTTTTTACTGCATGGTTTTAAATTGAATTTTTAGGACGTCCCTCAGAAGCTAGGTCACACATGCGAGGCTTCTTATTTAAGAGGGACGACCTGTTGGAATTGAAAGTAATTGTAAGTACGCTTCTCATCTAGTTGTAATAAATTAGTATAGCATGAAGATCCCTCTGTAAATCTACCATAGAAAACATACTCTTTAACCTTTGTAGCACCTGAAGAGGCCTTTGTATAGGCGAAACTAGTTGAGAAGAGAGAATAAAATATATAAAGGAAGAAGCCGCCTAACTTCCACCCTCATTATCAGTTCTCCTTTGAGACTTGATGGCTACCACCACGAATACCTCTACATTATAAGCATTTTCATCATTATTATTTGAGTCACCGATATATTTGTATTATTGTTTCTTCTATATTATGTTTTTTTAATCTTGCCAGTGTATAATTTATGTAATTTCAGAAGGCTGAAAGGGTTATTTTTGTATTTTGTTCGAAAGACAAGGGACAATAATTCCTCTTAATTGTTTATAAATAAATAGTGATGGGTATTTACTGATAGTTAACAAAGTCCACGACAGCTGGTATTCAAGAGGTAGTGTTGGGCATAATCTTATCGTCGAATACGAATACGATTGTAATCGCGATAATTATTCGTTGATTCTGAGTCAACTGCTGTTATATTCGTATTCGTGTAAGCGATTACACGAATACAACCCATAAAAATTTGTCACATTCATTAATTTCAATATGGCGTCCCTCTTATAAAATGCGAAGCCTTGCTAATATTACCTAGCTTCAGAGGGACGTCCTTAAAGCGAATTCAACGATTGAAGCTCAGCCTATTTGTCTCAAATCTATTTCAATAGGACGTCCCTCTGAAGCTAGGTAATATTAGCAAGGCTTCGCATATTATAGGAGGGACGCCCTATTGAAATTGATGATCGTGACGCATTTTTATGGGCTGTATTCGTGTGATCGCCGACAGACGAATACGATTACACGAATACGGATATAATCGTAATTGACTCAGAATCAACGAATAATTATCGCGATTACAATCGTATTCGTATTCGACGATAAGATTATGCCCAAAACTGTCAAGAGGTCAATTAACCCTTCTTTGGTCGCATCGGGTCTATATGACCCGATCCTCTACATTTCTGTGAATCCCGGAAATGTGAGTCATGCTTTCTCCTCCCCTCCTCCTTCTAATCCTCTAGGGTGCAGGTGGCTACGCGTCAGTATGATTATTGACCTGGTGCGAGGTGCGTGTGAGTTTTTTTTCCGCATTTTGACCCGACGCGACCATTCAAGTTTGAATTTTCTACCTGAAAGTGACCCGACGCGACCATTCAAGTTTGAATTGGTTGAATTGAGCGCCCAAGTTTTTTTGTTGTTCAAAATTCATTATATATACCAGATGCAAACCCAAGACACCTAATGAGGTTCAAGATGTGGGAATTTACTGTACAAAACGACTTTGGGGTTTAGAATACTCTTTTATTCGTTTTACCAAGTTCCGTTTACGAAAGAACCCACACCCATTGCACATTTCAATATTTTGAGAAACTTCTATTTAGGGATTTAAATTTATAGCATGTGGAACAACAACAAAAATATGGGGGGTGGGGGAAACCGTATTTTCTAGGAGTAAAATGTTGGCAAACCAGGCATTGCTGTAAAATTGTAGACGGTAAATTACTCATATTCCAACATGTGGTGTTAGAATAAATTTCCAATCTTTTGCTTCAGTTTGGGATTTCATTTTCCCCTCCGTATTTCCACCCAGTCCTAGCCGACGCCCCTGACCAGCATACATGCATCTTACTCATCCACTGCAACTCACTCATGCACTTACATACTAAACTTTTGGACCATAAAATACGTCATTGTGTTTTCTGCCTTCTTGAGTATGCAATATTCATCCGTTGCCCCTATGGAAACTCACGCTAACTGGGAATCGGTTGCGATTAAACATTTATTGGGGGAACGTGTACCCTGACAGTCAAGGGAGAATCGGATCGTTAAACAGATACGAAGCTGACAGTTTACGTGGTTGAAGAGATGCGCAGTATGCAGAACTCGGTCAAAAACCGGTTAGCAACTCAAAGTGACACCTTCCGCGGTGAAGTTTGACGGGTTAGCAACAACAGTGGCCCGCTGAGAAGTGCTCAGTGTTCCAAAAATGGAACACCGCAAGTGCGTAGTAACGGGGTGACTCAATTAAACAAAGGTCACGTAGCAACAGGTCCCTGGCAACGCGAAGATGGGTCAAAGGCACAGCCTGACCTTTATGTGCCGAATTCCAAAGACCTAATTCTTTGCATTTATGTCACTCTGAACTACAGTAATAATTGTAGTTATTTGTTTTATTTTAGCGAATTTTCGAGGAAATCGAAGCAATTGCAATGGCTTCAAAATGTTTAAAATTAGAATTTCACAAAACTTTCTTCATGAGAATCCGTTCCGGGTCATTCCAAAACTATTGCAATTAAGTATATAATGAATTTTATATACCTACTATTCCAAAACCAAAAACATTACTCTTACTCTGAAAGTTTTCGTGATCTCGATTTGTTTAATATTTAAGTCCCTAAATACTAGCCTTTAGGGTTGATTGAACTTTATGCCGAGGATCTTGGATTAACAAGACGCCATACGCTATTTTTGACCCAAGTTTCGTTTACCTCGGTCTTGTAAATTCGGGAGAAAGCTCTAGACAGCGGCAGTGTACGGAAGGATTTTGCTTCCGAGTCTACCTAAAGAAAGCAGAAACATTGTTTTCACTTTCGGGAGAAAAAAATTTTTTGATCTCCAAAATCAAAATTTCCACGCGTATTATACGTTTTAGACCATCCTGAACAACTATGGTTCCGTGTCTGTCTGACAGTGTGTGTGTCTATCGTGTGCCCGCAAATCCTTGTAACAAGCTTTTTTTCCACAGTTTTCATCCGATTTGGATGAAATTTTCAGGGAATGTGCGAGCTGTCAGTTTCATCGTTATTGACTCATTACCTTACTCTGCGCATGCGCAAACGTAAATTCTACTAAGCATCATTTTCTCACGCCCTATTCGACCGGTCTCGCTCAAATTTGGATGATAGTTGGAGAATGAAAATTTGATCATTATCTCCATTTCAATATGATTGTATCATTAATAACTACTGCGCATGCGCCAATGTGAAATGTTGTAACAAGCTTATTTTCCACAGTTTTTCTCCAATCTGGATGACATTTTCAGGGAATGTGCGGGCTGGGGGCTAGACGGTCCTCTGTCAGTTTCATTGTTGCCAAAATAATACTTCACTTTGTGCATGCGTAAACGTAAATTCCATTATGCTCCATTTTTTCACGCCCTAGTAGTCCGATCTCGCTCAAATTTGGATGATAGTTGGGGGATGACGTTTTGATCAATCCATATCAATTTCATTATGATTGTATCATTAATAGCTACTGCGCATGCGCCTATGTGAAATCCTTGTAACGACCTTAATTTTCGTTTTCACCCGGTTTTGATTAAACTGTCAGAGGATGCGCGAATTAGCTTGTAGATGGCCCCCGATCAGTTTCATTGTTGCAAAATCAATATCTACTTCATTCTGCGTATGCGCAAACGTTAATTCCATCATGTTTCATCTTGTCACTCTCCAGCCGTTCGAGTTCGCTTAAATTTGGACGATAGTTGGAAGAAGATGATAGTTAAACGAGGAAGCTGTGTGCCACACCTAACTTGGCAGACGTTTTTTAATTATTTTTTCCTAATTCTAGAAACGTAAACTAACATATTTTGAGCGGCGTTGAAAAAAAAAATTATTTTTCTTGGTTGATTAAATAGGTTTATTATACTTAGTTATAAAGTAAACCAAATGTGGCGATAATTTCAAATTGGATTTAAAAAACCGAGTCCTCAAATATCACAAAGATGCACAGTTCTATGGGTCATTCACTAAAATCTTATCCTAAATCTTAAAAGGTATGAGTAAATAAAGGTAGAATTTTCCTTATACAAAATTTCAGGCTTTAATTATAATTTACATTATAGTACATAGGAGGGTAAGTCATATTGTTGAGTTTTGTAAAAATTTCCTTTAACTGAAGTCCCTTTTTCATTTCATTGTTCTAGTTGAAACTCTCGTGTCAGCAATTATCAATCCAGCCAGCCAGCCTCAGTCTTGTCTCAGCTCTCCATTATAAGTATTTTATATTGATACTTGAGAAACGTGTGCTTAGTTGAATTTGAGATCCTTTCCAGTTTTTCATGAGAGCTTATTCAGAATGTATGAACACACGAGAACTAAATTAGATTGGTTTCAAGCACGTCCTTCCTGCAGAATTCATGCCCATAGCCTTAGGGGTTCAAGATGTGGTGGCTTTTGTAATTAGCAAATTTAATTGTCTGTACCTGCAGTGTGCTGTTGTGTGTCAGAAGACGAAAATGCCTCCTAGTGATATAAAAAAAATCGAATCTTGTAGAATACTAATAGAGATTAGAACACCAAAAGGCTACTTATGCAAATTTCAGGCTGTGAAATTCAAGTAATTTTTTTAATTTTTCATGCAAGCAGAGTAAGTAGTTGATGTGCCGACTGGTTAATTCACAATAGACAGCACAGTACCGAATGAACAAGGTAACCCTTGAGAATGGTAACACATTAAGTTCGACTGAGGGATCATTCATTAGTGGGGTAGGCAAACTGTTCAACGATTTGGAGGATCTGGTGTCTAAAATGGAGTTTCCTGTGTTTTTCGATTTTGCTAACGTAAGGAAGCAGGCTCCGGAAGAACAACATATCGTCATTGGAGTCCTCA
Organism: Adelphocoris suturalis; assembly: GCA_030762985.1. NCBI lineage: Eukaryota > Metazoa > Arthropoda > Insecta > Hemiptera > Miridae > Adelphocoris > Adelphocoris suturalis. The sequence continues at coordinate 54,682,469 of CM061044.1, forward strand.
TCGTCATCAGTCTTTGGCTTCTTCTTTTTGGGTAGATTACTCTCAACGGCTTTGTCTGTATCATCAACCAGTTCGGTCAGAGTGTCTGATGTCGGTGCGAGTGGGTCAACCTCGCGTTCTGCTGATCGTTTCCGAGATGTGGAGGAATCGTGGTTACTGCTAGAGTCTGAAATTGAATCTAGTGCATAGTTTTCCACACAGGAAAGTGGGTCCTCCAATTGATCAAAAACATTGGCGAGGGTGTTAACTGGCATGTTTTCTTCACTTACCAGCGGATCGACTCCTTGGCCTTTCGTACTGACAGGACTTAGTCTACTGACAGTAGGTTCGTCATCATTTGTAAGGTCTACCAATTGGCTGCATTCAGACTTAACTGGATCTACCCAATGGGTATAATCATCAGAAGGAGGATCTACCGATTGGCTACACTCACTGGAAAGTGGATCTTCTATTTGATCGTTTGCATAGATGTACGTCTCAACCAAGGTGTCACTAGTTCCATTGTCATCCAAAACCCGGAAGCTTTTGACTTGATCTATTCTTAACGAACATCTGCTTTCGCCCTTTTTATTCCCTGGTTTTACATACTCCTGCGGTTTCACAAAACCCAACAAAAATTTCATTCTACCATATCGACTCCATTTCGGCACCAGGCCTGCGGATACTTTTCCAGCCTCTACGCGAAACTGTTCTCTTAAATACTTCCATTTCTTTCGTAGTAAGTATTCTGAAATTAAAACAAACAAAATGTAATTGAAATAATAACAAGAGATGTGGAAATTTATGCTATACCACTTTGGAATTTGTTAGATACTGAAAGTTATCTAATTCAAGGTGTAAAGTGTTCAAGATTTTCATCTACTTGTCATTATTTTTGTGGAAAATTTTCAAGAAGAAAATAATGGAGAAGAAAAAATAACCAATTTTTTCCAAATAACCAAAACAGTAGAAGAAATGTCTTTACTTTAACAAATTCATCCATTCACTGGGTTATTTGGGGGGGGGGGGGGGGGGGGGGGGGGGGGGGGGAATCAGATTCCATGTGTTATGTGTTTTATTCTTTTTGACATCCTGTGTTTGATGCTGATCTCTAACAGAAATAATAATTAATTGTGGGAAAATTTGTTAAAAATTTACCAGAAACACCCATTTTATTGGATATTCTTTTCCAGCTAGCATCAACCAAATCCCGAACAGAGTACTCTCTTGTATTTTTGTCCCATATTGGTTTTTGGGCTTTCACTAACTGAATTAGAATATCTGGATTGATCCGTGAAAGCTCCACTGTTGTACTCATGAGTTTCAGCTGAATGGAGTGAGGCAACAACCTGAAAAAATAATGGTAGCAACTTGTATAAAAAGTAATTGGGCTTTGCGATGTTAGAGATTTCAAATAAGAACGATTTTTTCTTGTTGTTCAAACATAGCTGAATTGGGGTTGTTGCTGATTCTATCCTACTCACTTTATCTGAACAAACTAATTCAATATTAACATAGAACATCATAACCCGGCCAAAAATTAAACAAAATTTACGTGTCATTTAGTACCTAAGTTACGCTCCTATTTTCTGATAATTATCGGTTACAACCAAATCGTTGTTACGGAACTGTATCTCATTGTGCAAAAATCGTTCACCAGTCGTTGGGAAGCTCTCGATTTACTGAACTTTATGCTAACCACTGCGGAGTGCGAGGCCAACAACCTGAGGTATGAGCCTGGTTGTCTGAATAATTGTTTACATACAGGTGATCCTTCTCAGTTAAGTTTGTAAACATGATTGCAACCACTAATTAGACTGGAAAGAAACTTGGAAGTTGAAATTTGATTAGGGAGACTCTCCGAAACATTAAGAGATTATTGAAATGATAGGCTCTTTCCAAATCAGCTAAGTGACCTAAATTCTCTCCTGTTCCCCCAAGGAACATGTTTCATGTTCTGTCAAGATTTAGTGCTTAGGACTAAATTTTTTTTCAACGACTAATTCAATATTGCTTATGGAAAGGGTCACTGCACGAGGAGGTCTTTCCATGAAGGCTCGTATGAAGGCTTTCCAAGGCCTTTGAAATGGTGCCCCATAATACACCCCTTCAGAAACGACTTTTATGGTATCAGAGGTTTACCCCCTAAAGTTACTGAATCATGCTTGACTGAATGATCACTGTGTGTAGAGGACCATTGAGGTCTTTCTGCCTGATACAACACACCATGCTGACTACAATATGTTTGAATAATTTGGGTAGGAGATGGTTATTCATCTAGGCAGATGACTCCACTTTTTTAACTACACATAATTAGATATGCCTGCTCATAATAAATTCAAAACACCCGAGCAGGCTTACATGGAAAAGAAACTGGAAGGAATCCCCCAACCGTCACTACCTGATTCTTCATCAGAGATTTTTCCTACAGGAGGTTGGATGTATATTTCTCAAAAAGGTTTCAATGTCCCCGATATAAGCAAGAAATACATTATTTGCCTCTTGTGTAGAGGACCCTAGCGTGAAATAGTAAAACAACTTCTATCGCCCACAGTTATCATACCGTAACATTGTGATGCAATCCCCCTCCATGCTAATATAAAGCTTAGTCCAGACAGAGACTTTTTGTTGCGTAACATTGTTCCAAAGCTGTTCCAAACTGTCCCGATACAATGTCGCAGAACATTTTTGAGCTGCTCCGCAACAATGTTTCGTGTCCACGCTAGGGGAGCAGTTTCATTCGTGACGTCTCTGGAAATAATTCTCACGGCTGCTGCTGCACCGATGCTGTTTTTATTAGCGGATGGTGACGAAAATAGAACACGACGGAAACCAAGACGTTGGTGGGTTCATCAGCTTTTCAGGGCAAGTCAACATGGCCACAATCTCCTGGATACTCTAAGATTGGAGGATGGAGGTGGATTTGTCAATTTCACCCGAACGCGACCCATCGATTTTGAGGAACTTTTGCAATTGGTGGGTCCTCGAATTTCAAAAGGAGCACCAACTACAAAGAAACGATTTCTCCTACTTTGAGACTTGCAGCTAAGCTTCGATTCCTGGCCAGTGGAAATTCGCACACCAGCTTGATGTACAGTTTCAAAATATCGAAACAATCGATATCTGTGTTTATCAACTTCAGCCACCGACACTTTATTTTAGGCAGCCAATCCCGCCATGGCCGCTCTTCTTTTGTCCCTGTTCTTATAATCGGAGGAACGGGCATCCCACAAGCAACCATTTACGTGAAGATCCTCAATAAGGTTCAATGTTACCTCGGTGGACCACATGTTGAGTACACAAATTAATAACAACTTAAAAAAAAAAAAAAAAATCAGTTGATATAGGAAGGTTGTGACGCGTGGCAGTTCCGAACACGCGTCCACAATGAACTGTTGCGCAACATTGTTGCTTTGAATCCCATTTTCCATGGAACTCAAGAATACTAAGTTTCAGACCCGCAATGCGCCCCTGCAACAATGTTGTGGGTCTGTTAGGGCGCTCGGGAGCACATTGTTGCATCAATGTTGCGCAACAAAAAGTTTCTGTCTGAACTGAGCTTTATAGTTTCAACCTTCAAGGTTTGAGAAGAGTCGTCTTAACCTTTTTGCGCCTGACTTTAAAATGCCAATACGGCTCACCAGTCCTGAATTCAAAGGGCCTGCTCGGACCAAGACAGCTCTCCTGTCCTGGCTTATTTTGCGTTTTTGCACTCTTCCGTTCCGCCTATCTTCTAAGAAGCATTACAGGTTCAAAATTCATTCAAATTTCACCAAACTTTGAGATAATGTTTGTTACACAATATAGTATTGAATCACGTAAAAATATCCAGTATTCTTCTATATTCAACCGTTGTTCTAAACAGTTTTGTTCCGAAAATGAGGTGAACAAATTCAACATAATCAAATCAAACTTAATTCAAATAATTCAACTTCAAACACAGGGAATCCATCACAAGTTCAATCATTTCTTCGTCCGTGAAAGCAGGACGATTTCTTCGCGACGTTTAACAGAAAATAACATGGATGGAATAATACAAGACAACCTCGTATGAAAGGGCAAGCGGTACTCAGCTTCTGGGAGGAGAACGGTAAATCCTCCCTGTAATGTCGAATGTTCAATGTAAACACAGTCCACAGTCTTCCAACTACCGCTCTGAGTTCGAAAACCATGAATGAAGGGAGGAAAAATGAATGGAGTGACGTCATAACAAAACGAAAAGCAAACTGTACATATGCGGAGCCCGGCAGGGAGGTGATCTAAAGGGGGATTTTACGACCTGATTTCAGGACCCTAAATCGGGCCCGATCACCGTCGGCCCTGAAATCCGATGGTGAAAACCCGTGCTGCTGGTCACGTTTTGGGGAGGCAACCAGGCAGGGAGATCGGGAGAGATTTCCAACCGATTTCAGGAGGAAGGGTGGGGACTGACCAGGCCCCCACCGCTTCTCCCGGTCACCCCTACGTCAAATGCTCCACCAGGCGGATCGCTCTGTCCAACTGTCCACGTGTTTGCACCTTGCCTATTCGTATTTTCAATTTTATGTGATGGAATCTTCAGAACAAACGGAAAAAGACGTTTTGACGGAAATGATAGAAGTGTACAAATCACACAAACTGTTGTGGGACACTTCCCAAGCTTTATATTTCAATAAAGGTGCGAGAAACCAAGCGTTTGCCTGCTTACTTGACGTACCTACCTAACCAGCACATTCCCTGAGAATGTCATCAAAATCGGATGAGAACTTTGGAAATTAGGTTGCAACAAGGATTTCCAGACACACAGCCGACACAATGACAAACAGACACGTACCCCAGTTGTCTGGGGTGGTCTAAAACTTGAAATAAATTTGGAAAATTTGATTTTGGAGACCTCAATTTTTTCCCCTATTGATAACTATGCTTAGACGTGGACTAGGAAGCAAAATTGTGCTTGTTTGATTGTTTCAAACATGCTACCTTGGTTTACAAATGTGCTAATTTGGCTGATAGAATGCAATACGCAACGAACTGTGCATTTAGCAGAGGTCGGGCGAACTGGTAGGACGCCAAAGAACGGGTCATGTAAATGCAACGCACTGTCGATGAGTGGGGTAGGGAGGTAGGGACCAGGAAAGGGAAAGGGAGATAGGGAACGGGTCGTGTAAACCCCGCTTAAGGTTGGTGTATATATATATATATATATATATGCGGACCCTGGCAGTGACGTCCACCTAGTTAGCTCCGCATATATGCGGACCCCGGCGCTAAAAGGTTAAGAATGTAATCCTACAAGAGAATATTCCATGTGAAAAGTCTATAGGACGCACTTCAATAAATTCCACAGCACGAAGACGGATACAATATCATTCATGTTGTGAGAATCACAGGGACAATCACTGCTATACTGCATGACATGAAACTGACTGCGTTTGACCTTGTCCTCTTTCATCAACAGCCGAACATCTGTTAACACCACCTGTTTGTTCACTGGGTATCATTCTAAAGCAAACTAGTACTAACTTGACCACCATTAACATAAATATAATGGCAACCAGGGGCTGAGCTGGATTAAATAAAGGTGGATAAAGCCCTTGACAAATGACAAAGTAGTTATATAAAAATTGTGTTTTTTATATGAGGAGACAGAACAACTTCACAAATTAAGATGGCGAGAAATGGTGACCTATGAGGAAGCAGTGTTTGGTCGTAGACTGTCGGCCCTGCTCAAACTGGTCCACTTCCCCTCCTAGGTTCATGTTATAACAGAATTCTTACATAACAGCTAAAATAGTACAGTGGAGTTAGGAAAGAAGAGTGTGTTGTTGCATTCAAGGAAAAGGCAGATTGTACAACTACAAGGGATGGTTGATTGTTGAGAGAAACTTACAGTGCTGAAGAGACGGAGAGGGCTTAGGAAACTGGCAATCTGGCATGCAGGCCCGTGGGAGGTGGGGAGGCCAGCGCTGAAGGAGGGGAACAAGCGCCGGCGGGCTGTGTGACAGACGGCGGGGAGGGGGAAAACGCGGGAATCCTCCCACAGAGTACCCACGCCTGGGTCTGCGTTACTAGTAACCAGGAGTCACGAGTGGTTGGGAGGGGGGGCACGCCCGACCAGGCTCTTTCCTAGCACCGACCTCCCTCTCTCCATCGCCTCACGACTACACTCACGGAGTCACTCACACCAACGTACCACCACATCGCCCCGAATAAACTCCCTCCGGATACCCCTTGTCACGTGACCCCTTCTTCACTGTAGGGATGTCAGATTCTTCAAAATGAATCGATTTAAGTCGTATCGATTCTTTTAAAAAGAATCGTATCGATTCTTTAAGAATATATCGATTTTTTCAAGAATCGATACTTTTTAGTGGATTTAGAACTAAAACGATTTCAACTTTTAACCAACTAAATTTCTATGGAAATTTAAGATGTTGCGGGTTTCTTGAGGGTTGGTCAACCCAACCAACCCTCTAGCTCAAGAAACCCGAAACATCTTAAATTTAACCCAGTGGTCGAGATAACCCAGCCTGATTGACGCAAATTTTTCACAATTTTCAATGATGAATCTTTCAAACTTGAAATTGATAGGTACCTAACTATGTTGTTCACGAGAGAGGGGTAGTATGTATTCGAATTAGGTACTTAAATTCCGAATTCATAAACTTTCTATCACCTTGAGCTCTTTTTACCGACTTCATCCAGCAATATCATTTGTTCATAGATGGGAAAATGTCACGATATGTATACCAAGAATCAAAGCTGATGAAACAATAGTACCTACCTAACTATATTTCAAAAACATCGACCATTACCAATACCATAAAACAAAGGCTTCTTTAGGTATTTTTATTTCCACAGTAGGTAAACATACATTACATAGTTACCTAATTCTTCTTCAACATTAATTACCAACGTTTGTGGAGGTGGTTTTTCATTATTTCTGTTCATCCAGCTATCGAAAAGAATCGGCCACCGATTATCGAAATTTTGAATCGATTCTCCGATACTTAAAAATATAAAAAAATAATCCAAAAGTATCGATACTGTTGTTAAAAATAATCGATTCTTTAATGAATCAATTCTTTTTTACCATCCTTACGTACTCCAATCAAGCTCAAACTCAGCATTGGATCACCCTAAAAAACGAAAATGATTTAGTTTTGATTACGCACAATGGCTTGTTATAATTAATAGGAGTTTGTTTCCAAAACCTGACGTATCCACTTTAGTAAATTTTGCAGAAAAAAAATTTGATGATTGAATTTGTAATATTAAAATTTGAAGATCCCTTTTTTTCTATGCTTCATTCCTCGTTTCCTTCCATTAATATCGAGTCAATGAAGATCCAGAGAAACTATTAAAAGTGATACATTTAATTAAATTTTGGATATACAGGTTTTAACACAAAGCGTTCAGAAAAATCATTTTTACATTCGTTTATTTGGAACATAAAAGACATAATTTCTTCATAAAAAAACGTTGCTTTAAAAAACAGTGTTTTTTCTTCAATCTCTTCTTAAATCTCATAACAAGGAGTCCTATACTTAGTCTTTGTTTGTGATGGTTATTCATACTCTCATCATCACTTTCATTATCATTATTGACTTTCACCTTTTTTACATTTGTTAGGTAGGTACGAATACATATCATAAAAATATGATTACCTAAACACTGCAGGTGTCTCTGTTCCTTCTGACTCACAATTTCTCTTTAAAAAAACTTTACTTAGAAAAGAAGTGTATACCGAACCCCCTTTAAAAAAGATTCATAAAAACCTCGCTTAAAATCTCAGTAGGGTAAAAAAAAAATCACATAGTTTCGTCCTCACTATCACTATAGGTAATGATCATGTCATCATCACTTTGGGGAGGTTACAATACAATGAAAAACCCCTAGGAGCCCTAACCTGACAGATTTAATAAAAACGCATTCCGCCAGAATGCGCTGTTTTTGCAGTTATTCTTCTTCAACATTCACTACTGAACTTGAAAAAACGCAGTTTGCCTTCTAGTAGTAAGTTGTGAGTATCACATGTCTTTATTTATTTACTAGCCGCTCCGGCTCGCTACGCTCGCCTCCACGTCCAGCCGGGGGGCAAGCCCCCCGGACCCCCCCTTAGATTGCTCGCTTCGCTCGCAAAATGTGGCATGTAGGGAATGTTGCTCGCTTCGCTCGCAAAGTGTGATATGTAGGGAATGTTGCTCGCTTTGCTCGCAAATGGTAGATCCCTAAGGGTAGGTTTAACGTGTGTAGGGGATGTTGCTCGCTTCGCTCGCAAACGGTAGATCTCTAAGGGTAGGTTTAACTTCTGTGGGGGATGCTGCTCGCTTCGCTCGCTTGAGGAAGTTATACTGTTCACCCAACTTGGCAGACGTTTTTTTCAGTTGGGAATTCTTACAAACAAATTAAATCTTATAAAACTACGTGGAACCACGAAAAGTTTAGTGTGGTATGTAGGGAATGTTGCTCGCTTCGCTCGCAAAGTGTGGCTGTATACATGCGATGTATTACAATTGAAACATGTAGGGGATGTTCCTCGCTTCGCTCGCAAATGGTAGATCCCTAAGGGTAGGTTTTACTTCTGTAGGGGATGCTGCTCGCTTCGCTCGCTTGAAGAAGTTATACTGCCCACCCAACTTGGCAGACGTTTTTTTCTGTTGGAAATTTTTACATTCAAATTAATTCTTATAAAACTACGTGGAACCACGAAAAGTTTATTAGGGAATGTTGTACTGCCCACCCAACTTGGCAGACGTTTTTTTCAGTTGGGAATTCTTACAAACAAATTAAATCTTATAAAACTACCTGGAACCACGAAAAGTTTATTCGGGGATGTTGCTTCGCTCGCAAGGTATACCTGTATATGTGTAGGACAAAGTCCGTATTTATTATTTGAAATGGCTCTCGCTTCGCTCGCCTATGTATACCTATGTATACCTGCTCGCTTCGCAACATTGTGACATCGAACCCTTCACGTCAATTCTTGAGCCTTCTCTCGTCCACGGCACAATTTTAATCGCTTTGCTCGCTTCCGCTCGCAATTTGACCGAGTTCTCGTCACTTTTTTCGATATCCGATTTCGGATTCAGATTCGGCGGGATCAAACCTTTATTAAAACCGTTCCGAAAAACGTACCTTTATGGGGTATATTTTAATTTAAAAAAAACCAAGTTTTTCGTCGGAATTTTCGAGAAAACGGGTCCGTACTCTCGCATTTTTTTTACGCATTTCCCGATACTTTTTTCGCGATCCGATCGCGCCGTCGTCTTCCTCGTAGGAAAACCTACGAAACCGGTATTTTTCCGGAATTTTCGACGGCCGTTTAGAGGGGTAGGGGAAGCGGGGAAGTCCAAAAAGCGCACATTAATTCTTACTTCGACCCCCCTCCCGCCCTACGGCCCATGGTTCGGGTGGGATTAAACAATTTTAAATTCGCTCGCTCCCACTTTTGGAAAATCCCAAGAAGATCCCCCCACTCGTAGATCCGGCCCACTCAGCCGTTTGGCCGTGCATAGACACGACAGACAAACAAACAAACAGACAAACGGAGTTTCATTCTTATAAATAGTATAGATTTGACATGAAACACGGGCAGAGCCCAATTTACAAGAAAATGACAAGGAAAAAAGTGAATGAGATAAGTACATAATAAGCGCCACCCACAAAATAATACAAAATAAACAGACTAAAAAAGTTTTTTTTTTCTTTTTTTTTCAATACTTTATTAACGGTTGCGCATCCTAATTGAAGCATATAACCAGTATTTAACAAGAAGTAAAGTTATAACACGGAGAAATTACAGTTCACTGCAAGATGGCATATTCACAAGCGAATGCCAGCACTTGCCATGAAATTTAACAGTTCCTTGAGCTCTCGAAGAGTTACCGTTTGTAGAACATGGTCGAGATCTTGATGTTCGTTTATGAAATCGAAAGGTTGTCGTTCTTCGGCATAGAGGAGACAATTCATAATTTTATGCTCCATATCTTCGCTGTATTCGCAGTTTGGTGAGTCAGCTAGCTGAGTGAGAAATCAACTCCGGTTGACATGTCCGTGTCCTGTGCGAAGGCGTATTAGCTGCACCATTTGTTTTCTTGAAAGTCGTTGTTTGAGGATGTGGGGTGTTCTGGTGACTTTTTCCATCACCTGAAAATGATTCATTCCTTTAAACGAGGACTGATGATTGTTCCATTCCTGCCACTCTCTCACTATCAGTTGTTTGGTAATGTGCAAAGCATCAGTTGAAGGGATGAATGGTTCAAGGATAAGACTAAACTCGCGTTGAATATGTGGCGTTGTTCTGTTATTGATATTCGAAACCAACGTAGAAAGCACCGAAAACTTTGAAAGAACTTTAATCATCAGAAACGCTTGCATACGAGTCTGCAACACATTGGGACATTTTATGTCTTTAGTTGCAGACTCGTATGTGTTGCAGACTCGTATGCAAGCTCTAAGAGCCACTCAGCTGATCCGGACCCTGGGCATCGTCAAGTAAATGTCCTAAAGAGGCTACATACGAAATTACAGCTTCCTAGAGTGTAAAGTATAGAAATTACCTATTAAAATTATTTAACTACCTCTTCACAAATCAAACCGTTCTCGCAATATTCGGATCACTTGCTACGAATCAAATCAACGTAACACCAGCTCAATGAAATCATCAGAAATTAACAAGCGGTTGCAATCATGTAACCATGCTCATAACTCAGCTTGTTGGCCACGCACTTCGCAGTAGTTAACATAATATGGTTGGATAAATCGAGAAATTTCGAACGAATGGTCAACGAATTTTGTGGGATGAAAAACGACGAAGTACCATTTCCCTAGGAACGACTCGGTTGTAAGCGGAAATCATCAGAAAACCTACCTTAACGCTTTTTTTAACGCTTTTTTCGTTTATGTGCCCAAGTAAAGACATAAAATGTCAAAAAGTTATACACAAAAGGGCATTTATCAATATACACGTAATTTAGATGGCAGAAAATAATAAGACATTGGATCGTCTTTCTGATGGTTGTATCAATGGTTCAAAAATAAGCAGTCACTCGGAAGGGCTCAGGGCTATAAATTCAGTACTCCAAAGTTCTCTAGTAATTAGTTGCATCACAAAACCCTTGTGTAGATAAACTTGAAACGAACAGTTTATTTAATTTGACCTAAACACAGTTTTACAAAATACTAGAACGAAATCAAAAGTCATCAAGAGACAAATTTAGAAGAGAAGAATCATATCACACGTTTCACCTCACAAGAAGAGAGCCCATATCCATCCCGAACGTGTCGGTGTAATAATTGGCCGATCTTCATTGGAATAATTGTGGAGATGGCTCATAGCGAGACCGCTAAATCCTAAATTTAACCAGCATTACAGGGCTGGGTGTACATTGCGACGAAAAAGGGGAAGGCTGTCACCAATCAAATCCACCTGCATTGAATTCGCATTGCACTGCATCCTCTATCAATGGCAAGTTTAGTAGGTACCTAATTAGTTGTACAAGCTTTGATGTAGAAGGTCGGGGTCGAACGGGTACAGTAGGGTGGTACATAAAAGCTAATAGCCTCCAGTAGTTGAGGAGTATCAATTAAATTGTGCATCAGCTTAAAAAGGAATATCGGATCATTTAGCTGTCTTCCAATTTGCAAGAGCATCAGCCCACTGACCCTAGAGCAGCAGCTACACTGATTTCAGGCCATGAAGTACCAGATTTCAGTGCAAAGAAGCTGTTATAGAAGCTGTGTTACAGTTTTAACATGGGAACACAAGAAAAATTGCGCTAAATAACTTATAGGTAGGCACGGTAAATAACACTGATTAACCATAGAATGTTAATAATTTATGCACTTGATGGTAAATATATGCTTCTGAGGGCGGGTTTCACCATCTAAGACCTAAAATTGGGGATAACAAACTTTGGAGTTAAGGGGATTAAGCTATTTCAGTGAGTTAAGATCATTTGTACTCAAGGCGGGAGTTAGTTAATCTTTGATTAGCCTCAAGGTTAGTGTTCCTAGTCATGTTTTCCTGCTGATAAAGCTGATAAGTTTTAATATTTAGGTTATTTGTTTCGGTTTGGAACAGTACTGTGATATTTGGTTTCAAGTTAGGTGTTCTGTGGAGAAAGATGGAAAGAGAAAAGTACAGCTGAATTTCACGAAGGCGGGGAAGGAGTTGTTGATTGAAGTTATGGTGAAGGGGGAAGAAGTGACGGAAAATAAGAGGGAGACGCACTGATAGGGAAATACAAGGAACGTTGGTAGTCGGGCGGAAGTCTCCCCAGTTGAATTGATCTGCACTTGAGTTTTTGTCCGATTGTTTGTGAGGCAATGAAGGCCGCAATTTAGGACCTATCGACCTGAGATTTTGAAAGTATACTCCTCATATAACCAAAATTCGCTATATTGTTTTTGGTGCATGAATGAATGAAAATGAATTTCGTCACTCTTTACGATATAGTTGAATCAAAGGAAGGCGCTGTCCACTTTTTAACAGAAAAACGGATCCTCCCTTCGACGATGATTTGCCCATAACAAAAGGCCACCAATGCAAATTTTTTACCTTGGAGAAAACATGTCGTGACTCTCGCGTTTTTTGGGTGTTGGGCGCTTACTATCCAGGACACCGTGAATTTTTACCCTTCTACACTAAGTCATTATTTGACTGCTTGAAATACGAGTAAATTTTCTTTGTTATATATCACTGGATTCTATAGAAAATTTAGTATCCAAATAGCTGCACTATTCATTAACTGAAGCATTTTTTAGCCCCATTCGTCAAATGAAATCATCTTATTTTATCGGAAAACATCACGTTTTCCTTAACATTTGCCCCATTATCTTACTTACCATATTATTTTTAAGTTCCCTGGCTGTTACTAGTTGTATCCAATAACATTTAGAACAAATAGTCGGGGGGATTCTCTTTATTGTCAAATTTTTAATATTGGTTTGATAAGAAGAGATAGCGAGGAACTATCCATAAAATCAACTTCACCGATTCGATACATCGATACCAAACAAAATCGACCCCCCCCCGGAATATCAACAGAAAAACTTGTTGCCAAAAAAATTTTAAAAAGTATTCAATTCTGTCCAGTTGATCTTGAGGAAATGGGGTACCAGTATCGATAAAAGTGTTTTTTCAGGAGAGGCGCTTGAAGATCTCCTCCCAATGCGATTATTGAGGAACGGTTTGTTCGCTCACGACTTTTTCCCACAGATTTGCTTCCTCCATGATACAAATCATTGACTTCTCTTTCATGAGAGAAGAAGAATAAGGAGATTATGTTTATAGAAAACCTTTTTGAAGATAAACTTGCCGTGTTTTCTGAGGAAAAAAGTAAAGTACTCTCCCTTCATCAGCTGGAAGATACCAGCAGTACAACACGGGAGGATATTAACTTTGAAAATTCATTTATTCGTTGGAAATGTAGTTGATAGTGAGTAATATGTTCAAAAATTGTTGAGCTTTCATTAAAAAAATTAAAAAGACAGTGGGAAAATTTTTTTTTAAACCTTCCACTATGTTCTTGAGGTCCATCACCCCCTAGCGCGCCCAGTGGCAGATCTTGTTAGTTCGAAGCCCCATTGCCGCTGTCACTTTTGTGCAACTGCAACACATATTTTACTTCCTCTCTACCGAAGTTAGGGAAGCTTTGTGTTAGTGATTGAAGTAGAAACAATTTTTGTCCTCCAAAATCAAAATTTCCACTTGCTTATTGCGTTTCAGGGCTTGCTGATCAGTTTTGGTTCCGTGTCCATCTGTCTGTCTGTGGTAAATAGAGAGTTTTTGTACTTCTCGTGTTCATTTTCTCGTATACGAAAATGGTCTTGCCGAAACGAGAAGAGGTTTTCGTAATGTGGAAATGCTTTTCGGAACGGGACGAGTCAGCTTTACTCGGGCTCAGCTTTTTCGGAATCGTAATTAAGAGACGACAACTTGACCTTTCTCTAGGACTAGGATAACATTCTAGAATAACTTAGCTCTGTCATGCAGTTGGCATGGACACATACACACCCTACAAAATCGCCTGAATTTTCCCCGTGCCGTCTATTGTTGTTGGTTTAACCTTTGTATCGGTCTTTCTTTCGTGTTTTTCCCCCGCACCTCAACCAGAAGGTCATCAGCGGCATTTTGTTCTTGCTTTCAACGTTTTATCGAAGATTTCAGTTTTTCCATTCTCAAGATTTCGTTTCAAGGTTCATTTTACATGTTTTAAAGATTCGTGTTCTTCACGGCTGAATCGTTTTTTATATGATGTAGAGGTAAGTGGTCGTTGTTTCTTACTTCATGTTATATTTTGGAAATCGTCTACTGTGAAAATTGAGTTTTGAGCAGTGATTCACTACAAGAGTCACGTTAACGTCTCTTTAAGAGTTCTCTTTCTCTCGGGTTTACGAAAACGAGGAGAGAAATCGATGCAAAAAGGTTAGCATTCATCTTGCTCGGTTTAACAGCTTGTTTTTGTGTTTACGAGAAATGGGTCATTCCACGAAAGTCCACCACTTTTCTAGTCCAGTTTTTTCAAATGTCAAAATCCACCAATCGGGTTGATTCTATTTTTTTTTAAACTCATGTTAAGGTCTTAAATGAATGTATTGCGTGGCAGCGCAGGGAAATCAAAAATGGCGCTTGTACACGGTTTCAAAAATTTCGACGCCCCAGGAGAGTGAAAGTTTGCACAGGAGAGTGAAACATTTATTATTTTCTGAGAAGTTCTGAGTTGGACAACGAACATGAACGGGTATATGAAGGTGCCAAGTAAACTCCGAAACGCTTTTATTTATAGTATAAGTAGGTAAATATCAAAATACACGAATCTCTCATCAAAATAAGAAATATTAATTTGGTATTAAAAAAACGACTAAAGTAACAATATCTTCATTAACACTCTCGACGCTGGCCCTGCCACTGCGCCAACCCCCAGGACTGGCCCAACTTTTTTCATAAGCATGTTTGAAATGTCTTAAAACCACGTTTTTAGGTGATTATAATTGAAAAACTCATAATTTTCCAAAGTTTTTAGAGCGCGACATGTATGTCATGACGCCAGTCCACGGTCGCGCTCAGGGTATACTAACCCTCCATACAGTACAAAATGACGAGTTCCTAAACACTTTTATTCTGGTATAGTAGCGATTTATCTTGAGAACAGCTACAGGAGGGTAGACTGAAACGGTGGAACAAACTATTTACAAAAAGTATATTTTCCAACAAAAAATAGGTACCAACTTACACAATAAATTGTTACTATTTACTTTGTGAAAAAACACCAAAAACTAAAATAGATCAATCAAACATGTCAGTTTCAAAAGCACAAAATATCCTAATTTCAAAAACTAAGATGACAATGAGTAGTAAACAATGAAAATATCAAATCGGCAATATTGTGCGAAATCAAGAAAATCGGTATGTATCGCTTTATCGTAGGAAACAAATTATTGCATTTTAAATCCTAACGCGATGTGGAAATTTATAAAGCAATCTTTCAAACAAAGAAACGGGGTTTCCGGGCATGCTGGACAAATTATTTTAACCATTCGCCTGATTTGCACTCTTGGCATCGTACATATTTTTTTGATGGGGTGTCTGCTGGGAAATGTTTTGATATGATCGGTGTGGACTTGGGTGGGGTGGATATAGGATGTTGAGGGTCACCGCAGAGGTAATGGACAATGGCCAAACGGAAGTCATACAGCTCTAGTTTTTTTGATGAGATAGAAAACCTTTTGTATAACTAGTACACGTTCAACAACATGAGCTCAAAGATGTGATACGCCAGTTTCTTATACCACTTCAACGTCCTCTGGTGGTTTATGTAATAGGAAAGATACTGGTCGAGATGATCTATCCCCCCCATGTACTTGTTGTACTCAACTACAACTGCAGGTTTCTGCCATATTCTCCCCCCTCGTCCTTCAGTCTCAATAATGTTTGGGGGAAATTGGGTTGATATCATGAGCACTTCTCTTCTGTCCTTCCACTTGGCCACCATTATCCCTTCTTGTGACCAACGTTGGACTACTTCACCCTTTTTAGGTTTTGATTTCACGACTTCTTGTGGATTTTGAGCACGATTTCCCCGGAGGGTGCCAGTTACATGGGTATATTCATCCAATAGCGAGGCAGCTAAATTCAATAGTTGTCAACAAACAAACATCGGCCCTCCCCGAAGATTCCATCCATCAACTTCATAATCACTTTTGTCACATGCCCCTGACCACCCACATCAGGGTCTTGTGCCCCAATGTAAATTATGAAGCGATGAAGTAACCCATCAGGTTCTGTGAGCATGTATATTTTTATTCCATATTTGTGGCTCTTCAGCGGGAGGTATTGCCGAAAATAAACCCTCCCTCTCCAAGGAGCCATCGATTCATCTGCACTCACTATTCGCCCAGGCTCTATTATAGAGGACATCGTTCCGTGAAAATAATCTAAGAGAGGGCGGATTTTATATAATGGATCGTCTGGTCTTGGATCATCCTCTGCAGGGTTGGATCTTGGAATCTGGAGTCTTGGATCATCCTAGGCACGGTGCTCCCTAGCTGTCATCTCACTCACCAACTTGACTTGACCTTTTTCCTTGCGTTTGACATACTTTTCAGCTGCCTTCTTCATATGAACTTCGTATGCAGCGGGGTCACTCTTTATCCTCTCGTACCTTCGACGCTCTGCTTCCCTCTTTCTTCTCAAAATCTCCTCCCGTGAGAGATTACTTTTTCTCGGAGCCATCACAGTCTACAAACAGAAAATCAAGACAAAAAACGCATCAAAAGGATGAAATTTACACTAAAAGACGCAAAAATTCACTCTCCTGCTCTTATCTTCACTCTCCTGGCCCCGAATTTTTTGGTGTTGGCAGGATAGTGAATACCAGGAGAGTGAAATCTAGGGCTAAAAAAAGAATATCCCGAGAACAAACAGGGATCTGAAATCCCTTCTTTCAGAGGCTGGAAGGGGTCATTAAATGCATTATAGTTACGTTTGAAAAAACGGAATATTTGGTTCAAGGTCGATTTTCCCAGCACCAGGATAGTGAATGGTAATAAAAATACTCACATGTTTTCCAAGAGTCGTCCTGCAATGGCCGCTTGCCCACACGCAACTGGAGGGACCGTTGAGCTGGTGTGCTCACAAGAGGCCACAGTAGTGCCAACAAAACAAAAAGAAACTTCCCAAACTCAAAACCGCGCCGTTGAGAAGTTCAAACAGAATTTCCAGGAGAGTGAAGCAAAACTTATGTGACAAGCCTAAAATACAATCTCCCTCCCCACCATTTGCTCAAAATTGTTTTCATTCATTGGGGGTCCATTCTAGAGTTTTCAGAGACACAGGAAATCACATGAAATGATTCTGAAGCCGACATGCTCACATGCATTTTACTCCTTGAAGTTACCAACCTCCTATTTGTGACAACCAGGAGAGTGAAAAAAGGCCTTCTGATAGTGTAATACATATGTGTGCATAGATAATTAAGCAATTATATGCCTGGGATCTGTTAGCATTAATGTCTTCCTACAATAAAGGTTTTTTTTTCGTCTGAAATGTTGCCTGGAAGTGGAGAAAAGTGCTTGTGACAGAAAAGTGGTGGACTTTCGTGGAATGACCCAAATACCAATACGAGAAATACAAAACTCTCCAATACTTGTCACGCCCAAAACTATACCGATTCCGATAAAAATTTTCCGGGATTGCGCGGGTTAGCTCCTAGACCGTCCCCTATAATTTTCAATGCCGTCAAATCAGCAGTAGGCTGTGAGCATGCGCAAACATAAATTTATCATAACGTTGATTTCTTATCATCTGTTGGTCCGATTAAGTTCAAACTCGTTAGGAAATTGGGTAGGTAAACGTTCTAGAAAAACGCCCTGTAAATTATATCGGAATCGGTAGAGTACCTAATAATCATTGCGCATGCGCGAAACTAATATCAATTAAAACACGCACAAGTCCGAGTCTAATGATGAAATTTTCAGGGATTGTGTGGCATAGCTGTTTGACGGTCCCCTATAATTTTCAATGCCGTTGAATCTACGGTAGCCTGTGCGCATGCGCAAACGTGAATTTCTCATAATGTCGATTTCTCATCATCTGTTGGTCTGATTTCGTTCAAATTCACTAATTGGGTATATGTTCCTGGAAAATTCCCTATGAATTGTATTGCGATTAGTGAAGGAATAACTACAGCGCATGCGCAAAACAAAAATTGATCAACACTTACCAAATTCCAAAACCAATGGACTTCATTGCCGGTTAGTAACAGTCTGTGGGCATGTGCAAACGTCAGTTTTTTTATAACGTTGTCTTATTAATCATTTTGACTAGAACTTTGTTCTTCAACTAATTCTATGCGTCCGTGTTACAATGTGTGAGGAAGCTATACTGCCCGCCCAACTTGGCAGCGTTTTTACCCAGATCAGTGTTGGGCATAATCTTATCTTCGAATACGAATACGATTGTAATCGCGATAATTATTAGTTGATTCTGAGTCAACTGCGATTATATTCGTATTCGTGTAATCGTATTCGTCTGTCTGCGATTACACGAATACAAGCCATAAAAATGCGTCACGGTCATCAATTTCAATAGCCTTGCTAATATTACCTAGCTTCATAGGGACGTCCTCAAAGCGAATTCAACGACTGGAGCCCAGCCTATTTGTCTCAAATCTATTTCAATAGGACATCCCTATTTCTTAACGTCTTAAGAAATACGTCCGTATTTCTTGGTGCGTAACTCTATCCAATTTTTCCTGATCGGGTATTGAGGATCTCCCCATCATTGAAGAACAAAGTGAAGATTGAAGATGATCTCGAATTTACAGATGACACTCCTTACCCAGCAGCATTAAGACTTGATGAACTGATTAATCATTTCCGCTGAATGAAGGAGAAAAATCCAATAATGCCAGCCATCAGAATAAGTTGAAATCAAATACACACTTTCTCCACTTTTCAGTTTATAATTTGTCTGTCTTCCGATCATTATACTTTGTCATGTACGATAAATATCCTATCGTGTACTTAATACCGTTTCTATAATATGATTCGCTGAACAAACTTCAATTAAGGCATCCCACTTGACGTTGTTCATTTCGTTTGTCCCCACAAGCCATTTTTCTTTTCTGCTACACTTGTAAACTTAGCTTCTACAAGTGAAACTTGTCTCCACTTGGCCTCTTTGTTTTGGTTAAAAACTTGTTCTAGTTTATCGTGCATTACAAGTACCTGTACTTGTACGCTTGCAACTTGTTGTTTTATGAAATCGGCCCCAGGACTTACTTTACTATGTAGCCTTTGTGCCTCTACTTAACTTCGTATCTCTGGTATTTATGCTCTTCCATGACCTTCGCCCAGAATCAACTTCTTACTAGTCTCCGCAAAAGGCTGAGGCAATGAAAAGCGAAGGTGGAGAGATAACAATATGCACCTTCACCTAACGTAGTCTACCTGAACCCGGGGTGAACGTACTTGTCATATGACGCACATTCCTTCATCTCCTCGTCACCTCTTCAGTTATTTTACAAACCCCATCTCTGATTTACGGTGCATTGGCGACGTCAGGTCTCTTTGAGGTTCTGACGTTTGTGGGCCCATCATCACATCGGGGTTGGGCCCTTCCGAAACAACGAAAGTAAAAGTTCCAGGAAAAAATGTCACCACTACGGAAGGTTGGGTGCGTAGCCAATTTGACTCTTTTGGCTCCAATAACTTCCGTTAGGTCTACCTTACCTAACTGTGCCTCTTCACATCGACCGTACCAATAAACAATATAATTCTTCAGGTTCCACTGGTTATTGACTCGGGTCGTTGTTTTTGCTTGTCAAACCACACATTGCTTCGAGTTTAAAAATACTAGAAACGCATTTCCAAGGTAGGTTATTCTCAACAGTTCTGGAATGTTTCTGTATCTGGATGTATTTCTATAAATAATAATCATTTGAAAAATTAACGAGGCTGTTGAACAAGAAGAAAAAAAAAGATTAGTATAACTCAATTTAATATAATTGGCAAAAAGTTTCCTTACGATAGCCCAAGCAAATTAGACTTCATAAAAAAATCGTGTCAAACTGGTTATGATTTTAATTACTGGAGACCTCAAATATAACAATAAAGTTCGCGACGGTTCTTAACACTTGAGACCCAAAAAAGCGGGAAATTTCTGGGCAGTTTTGTTTTTTCCTTATAAAACCTAAACAGGGCATCTGAATGAAATTGTTGGTACTATCAATTTTGAAGAGCATCAAATAATGTATTGGAAAAAGATCATTTTTCAAAATTGCACATTTCTAAACCGAAAAACAGCAAAAAAATAATAAGCGCGTTTCAGTTACTGTTACCCACTTATTCATTGTATATTTTTAGGATGTCTCTCTGTAGCTAGGTCAAATGGGTGAGGCTTCGTCTATAAGAGGGACGGCCTCTTGGAATTTATAAGTGGTGGGGGGGGGGGCAACCCAAGCACGAGAAAAAAAATCCTTTTACATCCCCATTTACCACATTTCTTCATTTGCACATCTCATCTATCAAAATTTACTATCCATCTATGTTTTGTACCTAAGCAAGAGCCTGCTGTTTGTTTTCAGCTAAAACCCTCCCTACAGTACGAATGGTAAAAATGGTAATGATAGCACAATGAGGCTCCTGGTAACTACTATGGTACCCTAGTTTCCTAATAATACCTCATGTGCCTAAGTGGACTGTATTTTTAGGTATTATTGCACTATAATAACCAATGACTAGAAAGTGTGATAATTTGATTAGGATAATTAAATAAATATGTGAGTATAAGTAGCTTGTGAGGATTTATTAAACAGTAGGTATGTACCTACGTGAGGTAACTTGTTGAGATGAAGTTTCCTACCTATAGAGTGGCCACAGAAGAAAGAAGATATAGGTAACAGATAAGTATCACAGATATTAAATAAGTTCAGAAATGTTCATTCCATAGGTGAAGAGGTAGGTAGATAGATGAAGAATGAAGGCCCAACTCCAAGTAAGGTAGGTAGAAGATAGGTAGTTGTAGAAGGTAGGTAAGAAGAATTGATACAGCCAAACAGACCTTAAGGTGAACTGAAGATAAAGAAACAATAAAGAAAGATCTCACCACAATTATCTCTTAATCCTGAGCTGGAGATCGATCAGCATGCAGGTGGCACTGATTGGAAAATGATGAACCAACCAAGTACAAGTAGATATGTGGCAGTATCCACACCGGCAGCAATTCCCAGTGATATTTCGGGAAGGTTGAAGAAATATGCAGCGATTTGGTACCAGAATCGATCTGGATAATTGCTAATAACGCACGGATGTTATAGGATACAATTTGGAAAAATGATAAAAGGTCTGAATTTAACGGTTGAACGAAGTGTAATGGCGGATAGAACAAGGCAGGTTCCAGTCAGGGATGCAAGGTGAATCAGCTGATGCGGGTGTTGAGAACACAAAATCACAACTCATTCACAGTCACTTGTAACAATATAAATAATACAAAAAAAGGGCATACAAAATTTCCTACATTAATTTAAAATATGAAAAACTAGGATACACATAAATAATTGGTACAAGCTGACCCTACCAAAGAGATATACGGAGGGAGGATATAAGCCCAATATAACTGCCACTAATAGAAGGAATCCAATCCCGTAGGCACTGGAAAGGCCTATCACGGCTTATCATTGTTATGATATTTTTCCCTAATGAAACAAAAGATGTTAATTGCAGTTAATGAATATATTGAATCAGTGTGAAGTGATGACAAAACGGATATTATGAAGGAAAAATAGGTATAGGTGAAGTGATATAATGTGATGGTGGAATGGAGGAATGCGGATTTCATCTGAACGGTTGCAGGTAAGGTCTTCGTATATGATTGCTTGTGTTGCTGATTTGTAAACGATGTTTTACAACCATACTCCCCCCAATCAGCAACTAAGGGCAAGAGTATGTACAACTTCTTACAATGATGACAGATGAAGAGGTATGAGCTTGACAACTGGTCGTTTGTATGTTCCATGGGCAGTTTTGAGTGTCACCACTCTTACAACACTGTCCGCACCAGGGTGCACCTCAATGACTCGGGCCATGGGCCAACGAGAGACTGGAAGATTAGAGTCGCTGATGAAGACCAAGTCGCCGACATCAAGGTTTGGTGTCTTCTTCGTCCATTTGCCTCGATCCTGCAATCCTCTCATATATTCCTCAGTCCACCTATGCCAAAAGAACTGGATTCGTTCACGGACCAGTTCCCAACGCTTGAGGCGATCACTAGGGACGTCTGTGAGGTCAAACTCTGGAAGGGCATTAAGAGGATGACCAAGGATGAAGTGGCCTGGAGTGAGGGTCTCCAAGTCCTCAGGTGCATCGGATATGGGCTGCAGAGGTCTGGAATTGAGTATGCATTCCACCTTGGCAAAGATGGTAGCCAACTCCCAGCAGGTGAATGGTTGGTTGCCCACCGTCCTAAATATCAACGACTTAGCCGCCTTAACTGCAGACTCCCAGCTGCCACCAAAATGAGGAGAGAGTGGTGGGTTAAACTTCCATTGGATGGACAAGTGTGAAGTGCTGTTGATGATTGCTGAGGTGGTCTCCTCATCATGGAACCACTTGAAGACATCCTTCAGGTAGTTAGCTGCTCCTACAAAATTGGTGCCGCAGTCGGAGTACATAACAGATGGCAGACCTCTTCTGGAGACGAAACGGTCGAATGTGTCCAAAAACTCTGCAACTGATAGGCCAAGAGCGAGCTCAAGGTGGACGGCTCTGCTGGTCATGCATATGTAAATGCACAGATATGCTTTGCGGACACCTGAGTTCCTGCGAAGGGTCTCACGACACAAGAAGGGGCCTGCAAAGTCTACTCCTGTGTGCAAAAATGGACGCACTGCCTTGAAACGTGATGCAGGAAGGTTCCCCATCAATGGTGACAAGACGTGCTTGGAGTATCTTATACAGGTTACGCATCTGTGCTTGACAAATCTCACCAAATTTCTAGCTGCAGGAATCCAATAGTCATGTCGGATGCTGGCAAGCAAGGCGGTTGGACCCACATGATGATTCTGACCGTGATACAGGTCTACAACCAAGGTGGTAAGATGGGATCGAGAGGGTAACAAGATTGGTTGCCGTTGAAATTCAGGCAAGGGGGCATTGCGCAGGCGCCCACCCACACGCAACAGTCCTTCCTTGTCAACAAAAACTGCCAACCGACGAAGATCATGGGGTAAACTGTCAGGATTTATATTATTGGCAAAAGGTTCAGGATAATAAACATGTTGTACAAGCTGGATAGAATGAAGTTTTGCTCGGTGAAGTTCAAATGGTGATAATGGGCCAGTGGATCTTGCACATCTATGTCGTTTAGGAATACGACAATTAATTATAAAGCGCTTAACATACGCTAATACTCGGATCATCTTAGTAAAGGATGAATACCGTTCAGTGAAATGCATAAATTCAGAACTGTCCTTAACAGTGATAAGTGAGAATGCAGCATGTTTCATTTCAGGTACAAAGACGTTGGAGGTATCTGTTGATATTGGCCAAGAGTCAATGGGTTCATAACACCAGGCCGGCCCTGACCACCAGAGGTCACTAAAGCCAAGTGCATTGGGAGACAAACCCCTGGACCCAATATCTGCAGGGTTGTCCGAACCACGGACATGATGCCAAGAGCTTAGATCGGTGATATCCAGAACTTGCTGCACACGGTTAGCAACGAACGTTTGGAGAAGATATGCTGGGGTCTTCAACCACGCCAGTACTATGGTGGAGTCGGTGAAGCAGAACACATCTTGGATGTCAAGAGTTTGCCTCAGACGATAGAGAGACTCTATGATACGAGCTAGAAGCAGTGTTCCACAAAGTTCCAAACGTGGAACGGTGAGTGATTTTAATGGAGCCACTTTGGTTTTGGCCTTGAGCATAGTTAATGAGACACAATCACCTTGAGAAGCTCTCAAGTAAACTACACCACAATAACCTTTTTCTGAAGCATCAGAAAAGCATATGAGTTGATATGTGGAATTAGGATGTGGAAATTGTCGAGGTATTGCGATGGACTCCAGGGATGGAAGCTCCGATATGAACCGGTTCCATGTTGCCATGATTTCATTTGAAACCTCCTCGTCCCAACCAATCTTCTGTTTCCAAAGTTCTTGGAGGATGCACTTTGCCTGGAAAATGACAGGTGTCAAATATCCTAGGGGGTCAAACAGACGCGCTATCACTGACGAGATGCTTCGCTTGGTACAGGTGTTCGGTGGAGGGGTTACATGATATGAGAAAGTGTCATTGGCTGGATTCCACTGCATACCTAATATTTTGGTGATAGAAGGCTCCTCGGAATGTATTTCCACTGGTGATTGGGTTATGGTAGTGTTTTCCAATAATGGAAGGTAGTTGGTATGCCATTTATCCAACTCAAAACCACCCTTAGACAAGAGATGGATCAGTTGATGCTTCAAATTGAATAGACGTTCAGGTGTGTCTGCTCCATAAGCAATATCATCCACGTATGTGTGGTGCAACAACGCGGAAGATGCATCAGGAAAATCACTGCCTTCATCCATCACAAGTTGATGAAGGACACGCTGTGCTAGATATGGTGAGCAGCGTTGACCATATGAGACAGTGTTGAGATCATAATATTGCACAGGCTGCGATGGGTCTGATCTCCAGGCAATCTGCTGGTAGCAATGGTCTTCTGGCCTTACTCAAATTTGACGGAACATCTTAACAATGTCACATGTCAAGACATATTTATAGCAACGGAAATGCAAGACTATGTCACAGATATCAGCTTGCAACTTTGGACCACTGAATAGATGATCGTTTAGTGATCCAGCAGGTGTTCGGAAACTGGCATCAAAGACAACACGAAGTTTTCTGGAACCGTCAGCACAGGTCTTGAAAACAGGATGGTGTGGTATCAGATACTTAGGTTCAGAGCAGGTAGGTGACATATGGCCCAATGATATATATTCATCCATGAACTTGTGGTACTCATCATGGAGTTCCTGGTCCTTAGCAAACTTTCGCTCCAGTGAGCAAAGGCGGCCGATCACCTTATTAGATTCTACAGGGAGTGTAGGAGCATGACCTGTCTTGAAGGGCAAGGCCACAATGTAACGCCCATCATGGGTCCTCTGATGGGTTTCAAGAAAGTGCTTCTCGCAGGCAATGTTCTCCTGCGACTCATGAGGTCGTACTGATGAAGGTTCCTCAACCTCCCAGAAACGCTCGATCAAGTGTGAAATGTCTGAACGAGTCAGCAACGACACTCCAGTAGTTGACGTGTCACAAGCATACCGCCCAAGGACAGTATATCCAAAAACAGTATTCATCAATCGTGGTCCATGATCATGGATAACCACAGGTGTCCCAGTTACAATATCCGGGTACAGATCCGCACCTATAAGGAAAGAGATAGGGCCAGGTATGGTGAAACTCGGGTCACTCAATGAGTATGATTTATAGTCTAGCCAAATATCCGAATCTAATGAGATTTGCGGCAAAGGTGGGGTGATTGTGGGAACCACAACTGCTTCGGTTTCAAGAGGTGATGATGCAGAAGGAGCACAGAAGGTAATTGCCACCTTTCCCTTTACATTTTTGAGAGGTGTGTGGTTGACACCAGAAATATTATGACAGAAAGGTCGGGTGGTTTGACCTAATTGCTTGGCACAATCTTCAGTTATGAAGGAGAACATACTTCCTGGGTCAAGCAGTCCTCTAAAACTATGGATCTTTCCATTCAGACCCTTGATGGCTGCAACAACAGTACCCAGTAAAACTGCCTGCGGTTGTGCAGACGTACTTGCACCAATGAAGCCTGGTGGTGGATTACTGGAGGATGGAACTGGTTGGCTGTTAGGAGTTGACTGCGGAAGGTGGAGTTCAGTGTGGTGTCTACCTTCACATTCTTTACATGAGAACTTTGATGTGCATTCCCTGGTACGATGGAAAGGGTGCAAACAGTTTCGGCATCCCTGAAACTGCTTCAGCATATCCAAGCGTTGCTGGGTATGTCCGGGAGTATGTCCGCCTTAAACTGTTGGCAAGACAAGATGGAATGAGGACCCTTACAAACAAAGCAGACCATGTCCTGAGAGCTATTGAGCCTGCCAGGTTTCACTTGCTGACCGGCAGTAGATTTGGAGGTATGTGCAAGGAGTGCAGAGTGGGGTTGGTGGTTCCGAGACCAACCAAACCTATTGGGATTTTTATTGGCCTTACCAGAAGATTTGGGATCTGGTTTGGAAAGGGCACTCGAAGTGCTAGGCTTGCCGACAGGTTCCTGGGTTATCCTAAGTACATGGCACCGACCCTGAATGAACTCCTCCAAAGCCTCATAAGTAGGAAAGTCAAACCCAATACTATCTATTTCAAAGGCCTCACGGGTGACAGGGTCCAATCCTCGAAGAGCCAACTCACACAAAAGGTAGTTCTCCAAATTGGGAATGCCTAGATTTTTGAGGGATGTAATGCTTTCCATCACTCCAGAGAGATACAACTGGAGAGATGCATAAGTAGGTTTTCCAGGTGATGGTTTAAAAGATAACAGACGCTCAAGATGGGTACAAGCGATTTTACGTTTGTCATCATAAACCTTAAGAAGAGCTTCCCAAGCCTGCTCAAAGTTTTCCTCGAACATCGGTATATGTTTGATGACGTCATACGCTGGGCCCTGAAGGTAGCTCACCAGATAATGAAACCGTTCTGCAAGGGATAGTGAAGGTTCGGTTTTGATTAGAGACGTAAAAAGTTGTTTAAACGCTGGCCACTGGGAAAAGTCGCCACTGAAGGTTTTGATGGGTATCTTCGGCAGAATGGCACGTGGGCGCTGAGCCGCTGACAGCTGACTCGCATCAAGGGCAGGAAGAGAGGAACGCTCAGGAGGGGTTGTGAGAGAAAGGATATGGATTTCATAACCCTTAGCCTCATAATACTGAAGCTTGGTGTCCTCAAGCAATCTATAATCTCCCTCTGTAGGAAATGCTGAATTAGGGTGAGTATCAGCATACTCTTCAGCTTCGTTCCATTTGGCTTGAAACTTGGCAAGAAGAGTGTCTAAGCATGAAGCCATACCCCTAAACACCATTCGATCAGCTTCGAGAGTAAGAGCAGTGAGCCCCCTATTCCTAACCATTTGGATCTCACGGGCAGCAAACTCAAGTGCCGACCTGATTTTCAATAGACCCCTAAGAGTCACATTACTATTGTCATTACCCCCAAGGAGATCTCCGCCATCCATGGCTACTTATAATAGATGACTAGATGGTGATTAGAAAAATAGATTTTGATAAATATAACAATGCAATAAAGATAACACAACAATAAATGAGTAATAAATATATAAATAAATAATAAGCCTACCTAAATATCACAGAAAATTCAAATATGTTACCTCACAAAAAATATCACAGACTGGTTATTTATCACAGTGCAATGTACAAACTAGTACTTATCCGTCTCGATCGGACCAAACAATGTTTTGTACCTAAGCAAGAGCCTGCTGTTTGTTTTCAGCTAAAACCCTCCCTACAGTACGAATGGTAAAAATGGTAATGATAGCACAATGAGGCTCCTGGTAACTACTATGGTACCCTAGTTTCCTAATAATACCTCATGTGCCTAAGTGGACTGTATTTTTAGGTATTATTGCACTATAATAACCAATGACTAGAAAGTGTGATAATTTGATTAGGATAATTAAATAAATATGTGAGTATAAGTAGCTTGTGAGGATTTATTAAACAGTAGGTATGTACCTACGTGAGGTAACTTGTTGAGATGAAGTTTCCTACCTATAGAGTGGCCACAGAAGAAAGAAGATATAGGTAACAGATAAGTATCACAGATATTAAATAAGTTCAGAAATGTTCATTCCATAGGTGAAGAGGTAGGTAGATAGATGAAGAATGAAGGCCCAACTCCAAGTAAGGTAGGTAGAAGATAGGTAGTTGTAGAAGGTAGGTAAGAAGAATTGATACAGCCAAACAGACCTTAAGGTGAACTGAAGATAAAGATGCAATAAAGAAAGATCTCACCACAATTATCTCTTAATCCTGAGCTGGAGATCGATCAGCATGCAGGTGGCACTGATTGGAAAATGATGAACCAACCAAGTACAAGTAGATATGTGGCAGTATCCACACCGGCAGCAATTCCCAGTGATATTTCGGGAAGGTTGAAGAAATATGCAGCGATTTGGTACCAGAATCGATCTGGATAATTGCTAATAACGCACGGATGTTATAGGATACAATTTGGAA
Source organism: Adelphocoris suturalis (assembly GCA_030762985.1). Taxonomy (NCBI): domain Eukaryota; kingdom Metazoa; phylum Arthropoda; class Insecta; order Hemiptera; family Miridae; genus Adelphocoris; species Adelphocoris suturalis. The sequence goes on from CM061044.1 coordinate 54,710,710, forward strand.
AAATGATAAAAGGTCTGAATTTAACGGTTGAACGAAGTGTAATGGCGGATAGAACAAGGCAGGTTCCAGTCAGGGATGCAAGGTGAATCAGCTGATGCGGGTGTTGAGAACACAAAATCACAACTCATTCACAGTCACTTGTAACAATATAAATAATACAAAAAAAGGGCATACAAAATTTCCTACATTAATTTAAAATATGAAAAACTAGGATACACATAAATAATTGGTACAAGCTGACCCTACCAAAGAGATATACGGAGGGAGGATATAAGCCCAATATAACTGCCACTAATAGAAGGAATCCAATCCCGTAGGCACTGGAAAGGCCTATCACGGCTTATCATTGTTATGATATTTTCCCCTAATGAAACAACAGATGTTAATTGCAGTTAATGAATATATTGAATCAGTGTGAAGTGATGACAAAACGGATATTATGAAGGAAAAATAGGTATAGGTAAAGTGATATAATGTGATGGTGGAATGGAGGAATGCGGATTTCATCTGAACGGTTGCAGGTAAGGTCTTCGTATATGATTGCTTGTGTTGCTGATTTGTAAACGATGTTTTACAACCAATCTAGGTACATCTCATCTACTACATTATTCTTCACTCCTACTCTCATCCTTCTAATTCCTACTCCCTCTATTCGCGCATTCAAAGGACCACCAAACACCACCACCCCAAGTCTTCTGATAACCTGAGGAGCGCTAGAGCTATCATTCTACTCTTCGTTTTGGAAAAGGCCGAACGCCGAAATATCAATTTTGTAAGTTTTTCCTTTAAGTTACTTTTTATTTGTCTCTAATTTTCATTGCACATCTTTGCCAAAAGAATAAAGAAATATATGTATTTCATTCAGATAAAAATTCTGTCCTTTCGCCAAAAATCAAGTTTTCCAATCGAAAGGATAAGTTCGTTGGCCAGTACTTTTTGAGCACATCAAATTGGTCAAATTAAAAAAAAGTATTAGACAAATCACTAAAAATGGCTTAAAACGGTTAAAAACCGTTAAATTTATATTTTTCAGCAGAATATTGCTCAAATAAAGTTTATTAACTATAAAAGAGAACATTCAAAAATGTATGTACAAAATTATGCTGAAAAATGTACATAAAATTCATTCAAATTAGCTAAAAAATTTGAATAAGATAGTATTATTTAGAATTTTTTTTTTTTTTTTTTTTGCTATAAAATTGATAATAGTTCAGTTTTCTTGCACTCGAAAATCTCAAATTTCAAAAAAATTTAACATTTTACTCCACAATAAGATAATTTTAAAAAATTCGCTTATACAATCATGCAGGATGACTGGAACTTTTTTGCAACCCATCAACAGATGGTTGCAACGAATTTTCGTTAGAAGTGAAGCTTTTGCAATGGCTCAGAAAGTTTTAAAATAAAATTTTTGGAAAATTTCATCATTTAAATCCATTTTGAGGCATTATGGAACGATTCCTAAAGTGTGCGCTTTTTCATAAATATAAATATGTGAGTGTGTGTGTGTGTCATTCCAGACGATAGCTCTCCTTAGGATTGAGCTAAAAATTCCGTTCTTGCGCCAAAAAATCAAGCTTTTCAACTGAAAGGATGCGTTCATTGGCCAGCATTTTTTGAGCACACTAAATTGAAAAAAAAATTTAAAAAATTGTTTCAGGTTGGCCCCGCTGTGTGGAGAGACACTAGGAAATGGAAAGCGAGTGCCCTCCACTTGAATTCAAGAACGCAGCCTTGCTAGAGGTCCCGAAATAGAGATCCCCCTTGTAAACTCCGGCAGTGGTGGTGAGGGATGGGAGGGAAGCGATAACCCACAAGGCCGCTCTGTCAATGTTATTTCGTACGGGCTTGGTTTGGTTCGTCTGCGCCAACCGCGAGGTGGGAAATGGATGGCCGGCATCACGTGTCAACGACACGAGGATGAACCGATTCGTAGCAGCGGGGTGCATCTTTTATACCTTCCCAACAACTTGATTGATGAATGGAAAGTTGCGTTTAAGGCTGGAGAGTTTTAACTCCGAAGCATAGTAGTCCAATTAAAATTAATTTATGATACCTTGGTTCAAACGGTGTTGCAATACGGTATACTAGTTTGGGGGAGAGCACTGAATACTTTTCTGGGAAAACTAATTGTTTTTTTATATTCTTTATTTTATCGTTTAAGCCGCACCTGGAAAACTAATCACTTCACAAAAATCGATACTGAAGGTGCAATTTCGGCTCCCGCGTCAATTCCCATCAAGAGATCTTTTCCTTGGTAGCTAAATCCTTCACTGTAAAACAACTTTATTGTAAGAATTTATTATTATTTTGCTTCCGAGTCTACCTTAAGTAGCGGAAGCATTGTTTTCACTTTCCGGAGAAGAAAATTTTTGGTCTTCAAAATCAAATTTTCCACTCGCATTTTACGTTTTAGACCATTCTAAACAACTTTGGTTCCGTGTTTGTGTGTGTGTGTGTGTCTGCCTTGTGTCCGCAAATCCTTGTAACAAGCTTATTTTCCACAGTTTTCATCCGATTCGGATGAAATTTTCAGGGATTGGGCGGGCTACGGTGTAGACGGTCCCCTATAAGTTTCATTCCTGACTCAATGCTTCACTCTACATGCGCAAACGTAAATTCTACCAAGCATCATTTTCTCACGACCTGGTCGTCCGTTGTCGCTCAAATTTGGATGATAGTTGGGGAATGACGATTTTAGCATCTCATATCAATTTCAACATGATTGTATCATTAATAGCTATTGCGCATGCGCCTATGTGAAATCCTCGTAACGCTCATTTTCTATAGTTTTCATCCGATTTGGATGAAATTTTCTGGGAATGGGCGTGTGCTAGGGTGTAGATGGTCCCCTATCAGTTTCATTGTTGCCGAATGAATACTTCACTCTATGATCAAAAAGTATCCGACTTTTGTTCGTAAAATAAACGTTTATTATGATATAATTATTTAATACAAATCCCCTTCAAAGTAGTCCCCTTGGGCTGCCACACACTTCTCCCAACGCTTCTGCCACTGTTGAAAGCATCGCTGGAAGTCCTCCTTCGGTATGGCTCTCAGATTGTCTGTCGCGTTCTGCATAATGTCTTCTCTGGTCTGAAATCTGGTCCCTTTTAGTGGCATTTTCAGCTTTGGGAAAAGCCAAAAATCGCTTGTTTAATCTTGCGAATTGGTCCCACTTGCGAATCACCAAGATTAAAACAAAATTTTATGCAATATCGCTGTTCGACTTTTTCTGACATTTTAAAAACAATAAAATCCGACGACACTCACTTGCACCTGTTCAATCATGAATGGCCTGACGCCGACTGACTTGTATTGGAGCTGTAGAAAAAAATGAGCATGCGCACTAGGCATGCTCACAACCACACATCGAGCCCCGCCCCCATAGCTGCGTTTGTTTGACCAATAAAAATTAAGGTCGGATACTTTTTGATCATACCTCGTATATTCCATTATGCTCCTTTTTTTCATTCCCTAGTCGTTCGATTTCGTGTAAGTTTGGATTATAGTTGGGAGAAGACGATTTGATTACCGCATATCAATTTCAACATGATTGTATCATTAATAGCTACTGCTATAGTTTTATCCGATTTTGACGAAATGATCCGTGAATAAGCGGGTTAGGTTGTAGGTGGTCCCGTACCTATTTCATTGTTCCTGCTTATTAGTTCATTGTGCGTATATGCGAACGTAAATTATATTATCATTATTTCGTTTCTTAACTGACCAATTATGACGTTTCGCCCTACTTCTTGATTTACTATTTTCTGCTATGGAATTTTTTTAAGATCATTCAATACTTTTCAATGATCTATACATTCATGATACTTAAACGAGGAACCTATGTGGTACACCCAACTTGGCAGACGTTTTCTATAAACATTACTTTATTTTCCTATTAACAGTCAAACTTGCATCCAACAAGATCCAAAATCTACGGCTACGCATTTATTTTCCAACAAGAAGTACAAATTATGTGCTTAACATTTTTCGCAAGCATTTAAATCATTACCTGAGGAACCCAATGCTTTATTCTTATGCAGCCTATCAAAAGGAAGATTTATGAGTTTTTGATTAATAATGGACCAATAACCGTTGAAAAATATTCGATTAGCCAGTATGTTTAACAGTTCTGTGTAGGGAGAGACCCCTAAATGTTACATGGATTTTCCATGGAGAATTTACCGTCTTAAATTATATACGTATACCTTACTTTGAGGAACAATATTATTATCATGATTATTGTTTGTAGCTAGTTATAGGGCTAGGAGTTTATTGTATACTCATATTTTGTAGAGCTGAACAACTCTTCCTCCGCAGCGGCACAAGCTTTAGCTTAGAGCTGTGGAGTCGTTGGCTATTATTTTCGACATAATACGTGAAGAAGTGTACACTTTTTTAACATTCTTTTGCTAATGAACGTTATTTCATTCCACACCAGGGTTGCTGGGTTTCGGTTTCGACCCGGACAGTCCCGTTTTTCACCAAGCTGTCCGGACGACAATTTAAAGTCGCTCTGAACGCAAAATGTCCTGTTTTCTCAGAAAGGGAGGTAAATGTCCGGTTTTCATTGTTAAGATCGTAGGTTGCTGTTCAATGAAATCAGCCGTGATTCCTGGAGGACTTAGCTTCGTCATTAGGGAGTTTTTGCAACGCTGAGTTGAAGTTGAGTGAGAGGAACTACGAATAGAAATGGAGCATAGAAAAATCTTATTCGTAGCTCAAGGGAAGCCGAATACTGCTCCGAATACGTATGTAACCTTCCATAACAATAACCTGTAATGCTATAGTTTTTTTTTCTATTTCAAGGTGGCATGATGTACACATTGTAATATTCGTGATTTTTAAAATAGGTGGTTGGTTTGTAAGATGCATCCTCACTTAAATTATGCTGATACCTTATATAGGATTGTAAAGCATCATCTACCATCAGTCTAATTTTGTTTTAGGGTATTTGGGTACAAGTCTCAGGATGGGATCCTACTAACTTCGTTGAAATAGGTAACCACTACGCAAGACAAACCTGAAATTGGTTGTTATAGACGAAGCTCCGATACTGATGGATCGATTTTGATGAAACGGGCAAGGCCACTTTACAGAGAAGACAGACACAGACGTAAACTGCTGTCTTCGCCCTTTGTCGCGCATTAGCAGAGGTCAATCATCAATGATGGTTCTTTGTCTAGATTTTCTGTGTGGATCATCATATTCAGGAATTTGGAAGAGGAAACACAGACTGTTTTCAGTTTTTTGTAGTTGGTTTTCGCGAAGAGATTGATGTGGGATGACTTCTGGAGGAGACAAGTTGTGCGGTTAGTTGCTGGAGTTGGATTGCAGTATTGAGTTGGATGATGGAAGGGATAGAGAGGCAGAAAGAGATAGCTTGTTGATTGTTAGCCTGAGGATGGGGGCATCGTATCTCCCGAAAGCGCTCGCAAAAAACTCTGTTTTCCTCTTCCGAATTCCAGAAAATAATGGTTCATTATTTTCTATAATGAAATATAATTGTCCGAAGGAAAAAAGTGATAAATATCGTACATATGTAGAGGTAATAGGTACAGGTAGGTACATATTTATAAAATAGGTACATCTTGATCGTTGATCATGTTGAAGTTCCCGAATGAGATTCTCCTAACCCAAGGCGAATTTCGATGTTACCTTAACAAGTACCCTTCCAAGTTCTCTTCCTTCTTCTACCACACCTATTTCTAGTGAAAAAATTAAACCACATAGGCAGATACACTTGCTGCTAATGTAATACTTCTTCCATTATGAAAAAATACATTACACTTAATTATGAAGATTTAGAGTAGTGTAGTCACGTTAATGTGACTTTTGAATCGTTTCATTCAATCGTACGATTTCCTATCCGTACAATACGACTCAGTGGTTAGCTTCTGGTTTGCTTGTACAAGAAAAACCTCTTTTTGTACTACGACTCAGATGAACGCCTCAGATGGAAAACTGCAAAAACTCCCTATTCATTTCGCAATTGACGATAGAAAGCTATCTATAAGTCCAAAAATCATTTGTAGTCTTGTTCCTTTTTCCGTACTTCTGAGGTAAAAAATCTACGTCTTAACTGAGGTACATAATCATGAAATATCGAAGATATCCTTAAATTAGTAATTCTAGATTATCGGGATTCCCAGTTACCAGGTAGGTATTTTCTGAATCGAATGTTTCCTGCCTACCTAGTATATTAATCAGGTACATTATTACTATTTCATAAAACTTCTCAAAATAAACTAATTGGAATTTCGAGAAACCAAAAACAAAAAAAAAAGATTAGATATTTTGAACTGTTAATTAGGTACCTACCAAGGTAAATTATAAATCAAAGAATTGACATTTGAAGATTACGAACTAAACATTTTAACCTCAGGTTCGTTGAGCGTCTATTTAGCTAAGGTATACCTACCTACCTTTATGTAATGCATTAAAATTGTGTGCCTTTAGTGGTTTTCAGATGATGGATAGCAATTATTATGCAGTCAGTAACTATTGAATCTTCTGGCTGTATGTGATACGTTTACTATTATCGTATAGGAATGAATAAAGTTACCCACCTACTATGTTGAAATTATCGTTGCTTAAAAATGTATTCAAAACACACTAATAAAAAATGAATAAAAAAACCACTTTAAATGGAAAACTCGGCCCTTCGCCCCTCTGGACCCCCCGGATGTTATTACTTTGAGCCTGACTGCTAAAATGTTAAAAACACGGAATCATATTTTAGCTCCTCGCTCTCACTTTATTATAGAAATGATCACGACGATTGAGCTCTTGTGAGATGATGATCTCCTAATAGAAACTCGCGAGTAAACATTCACTTTATTATAGAAATGATCACGACGATTGAACTCTTGTGAGATGATGATCTCCTAATAGAAACTCGCGAGTAAACATTCACTTTATTATAGAAAGAGGCTAAATAGGCTACATACGAAATTACAGCTTCCTATAGTGTAAAGTATAGAAATTACCTATTAAAATGATTTAACCACCGCTTCACAAATCAAACCGTTCTCGCAATATTCGGATCACCTGCTATGAATCACATAATCGAAACACCAGCTCAATGAAATCATCAGAAATTAACAAGCGGTTGCAATCATGTTCACAATATCAATAATTGAGAATGATCACCTGTGTGTAAACAATTATTCATATAACCATGCTCATAACTCAGCTTGTTGGCCACGCACTTCGCAGTAGTTAATATAGTATGGTTGGATAAATCGAGAGCTTTCGAACGAATGGTCAACGAATTTTGTGGGATGAAAAACGACGAAGTATCATATCCCTAGCAACGACTCGGTTGTAAGCGGAAATCATCACAATTATTGGCGCTACTTTCATCTCACTTTATAGTCTCACTTTTCGGCGGGGGATCCATCGCTAAAACATGATTCCATGTTAAAAGATTATTTATTGAAATGAAGAGAGAATTTCTATCGCGTAGAAAATTCATATAGGATATGCTTATGAATAAATGTGCGTGGATTTATCTGAATAAGTTTTACTGAGTTTTTCCATACGCTTGTTCTGTCGAGAACGGGGAAAACTCGAATTAAACAACCGGCTTCGGTACTATAGTTTTATTTACACAAGTACGAACTCAAAATAGTGAGGGAATACCATACACTAATTACACGAGACTGTCCACAGGAACATGCATAGCCACAACTGCCAGCCCCCGGGCACCCAACAAGCTCCCAAAGTTGCCAACTTAACAATGCTTTCCAACTCTATCCGGTTTTTCTCCCCATCTCAGTTGGTAACCGTGGTCCAGGGTCCCATAGCCTATTACAAGACTGATTTTACTTTGCTGTGTAATATACCAGTCATATTGTACATGACCAATGTGAACATTTGACGGCAGCCCTTATATTGTTCGGTATGACCCCAGGCGAACCCGCTGCGAAATAGTCCGGTTGAACTCTGCTACAGCTCATTTGACCTGCGGTAAAACTCTCTCCAACGTCTTTATCAGGCAAGGTTCAGTCCAAACCTTAAATTTACAGCATAACTCATGTTGTCATTACATACATCGTGACGATGAGGTGTTTATACATACTAAGTCGACACATTTTCCAGGAACCTCTTTAAATGTCCGGTCCGATTGAATGTCAGTATGGAATGTCAAACCTAGTTCGGCATTTGGTCAAACTTGACTTTTGAATTTCTGTTCAACAGGCTTCATGTTTCAAGTAACTTGTTAAATTGAGTGTAACTTTACTTTATTTCATGAAATATATTCTTTTACTAATTTGGTTAAATTTATTATCTGATGGGAAAAATCAAAGCAGCTAGTAGATAGTTATGCCGTATACAGAAAATAAGGTCTGTGTGGACTTTTCCAGGTCTTACTGAGCTCAATGCTTTCTTGTGATCCCCTTCTCCATGGAGTTTTCAATGAATCGATTTTGTATTTCACATCTAAACCAGTAGCGTTGGTATTGCATTCCTGCAACTAGAAGATGTCTTCTTATTGTGGTTACTGTACTCTTTACTTTTTACATGCCAGGGCAAAGGAAATTATTGGCATAGTTTTATAAACCCGCTCTCCAAAGTCTTGGTGAACCAGCAGAGGTCCATATTTCTAATGAGAGCACACTACTCGCTGTCTGTTGGAGCTTCAACACAAAGAACTGTGAAATCACATACAGAAAAATGAATTTTTAACCTACACGTCAATGTTTTCCAGCATTCTAACGTGATTTCTTCCTCAAATCTAATTTCAAAAATTTATTTGATTTTTTTTTCCAAGTCAAGAACAATTTGTATTTGTTAATATTTTCAGAGATATTTTGGGACATGTTCAGAAATACTTTAATATTAGTGGCGAATACTTGTAACCATAATGCACCATACTTTTCAGTGGAAGAAAATGTAAAAGTACAGCTATATACCACTAATCCTGTATTAGTAAGCAACCTTTATAAGAATGATGAAAAAACTGGAACGAACTTGAAGCTCTACGACATGGGCCTAAAAATGTCCTAATGTTGAGCCGATATCAACACATGAACGGAGTCCACCTACTCATCTATGTAAAAAGTGTTTACTAAGAATTTTCTGTTTTGCATTTTTGTTGTATTTTGTTTTTTTGAATTTTCTTAATAAACAAGTTTCTATTCTATTTTATTCCTCCCACTACATGTTTTCGTACAAATTGGCCGAATTTCGATTCGTGACTAGTGCAGTTGAATGGCCTACAGACACTGCCTACGTGCATTACCTTCGTACACTACCTACTTTTACCGTGCCTACTTACAACCAAAAGGAGCTTTGTCGAGATAAGAGGGCTCGCGGGCGAGAGGGACCTTCTGATTCTCTCTCGCTCGGGTAACCGGGTCACCACTTTCTTTCACTATCACTGAAGACCGAAAGTGATTCTCAACGAGCCGGGCCGCTGGAAACCCGAACTTGTTACCCACGCAGGGAGAGTGAACCGAGGACTCAGGACGCCTGGACCGCCTCAGGTTTTCGTGTTGAAGTACCTCGGGTTTAACATGAATACGTTTTACATCAGCCATAGGGCACTCTCAGCTGATCGGGGAGCCTCCCTACCTCGTCATTCTTACCCAGCAGTCCTACAGAGACTCCAATTCAAATTTCAGCATGTTGAATAGGAAAGATGGTAGAATCACTACCTACTAATATTGTATCATCATGTAAAAAATTTTCTAGGTAGATACCAGCTTGGAGGTTCCATAAGCCTTGGTGATCTTAAAGTTGAGTGTTGTTGATGCGGGAAGAATAAAGAATTACTCCTTTTTCCTCCTGTCTTGCTATGCATTTCGAGTCTAATTTTGCTTAACTCTTCATCGGGCATTTCAAAACTAGGGTGTCATTGTACCTTCGTTTCAGTTGAGGTCTGTTTAGGTATATGTGGGTGAAACAATATGTACTCCTTCATAGGAAGGGTTTCCCTCCCTCAAATCCCATCTCAGGGGCACCACTTGGGGACCATCTCATAACCTTCTTATTATGTATGAGAAGCATGGTTCAGAACCATTTGCTTTTACCAGGACTTTTTAATCTTTTCTTCTCGCCTAATAGTGAAAAACTTAGAATAACTTCATTCTAGACGAAAACTCTTTTAAGTACTCCTCCTGAAAAAAATACAAGAAAGTCCCACATACCCTGGCATCTAACGCTAATAGAACTGGATTGGTACAATCATCACTCCTCCAGGAAGACAAGCACATTTTCAATACTTCAAACCCCGTCAAAAAACGGGACATAAATGGTCCCCAAGTGTTGCCCCTGAGATGGGATTTGAGCAAGGGAAACCCTTTCTATTCAAGGAAAACTTAATGTTTCACCGACATATATCTAAACAGACCTCAACTGAAAAGAAGGTGCAATGTCACCCTAGTTGTGAAATGACTGATGAAGAGTTAAGCAAAATTAGACTCGAAATGCATTGCAAGACAGGAGTAATTCTCTATTCTTCCCACATCACCAACACTCAACCTTAACACCACCAAGGCTTAAGGAACCTCCAAGCTGGTACCTACCTAGACAATTTTTTACATATAAGTTTTTTACACCCAGCTTCTAGAAACCTACAAAAACTATTGTGTCATCATGTAGCCCGTAAGTATAATTCCAAAGAAGGGCAATGATGGAGAAATCGGTCGCGTGAGATATGGTAATGTGTCACATAAATCAACAGCTTTCCAACGAATGTTGAACGATTTTTGTACCATGGAAGGTGGCAAAGATGAAGTTCCGTAGCAACGAATAGGTTGTAATCGAGAAACATCAGAATCTTACATCTCACGCTTTTACATTCTTACGCAAATTCTGGATCGACCCAAGCATTTTCCACTTCTAGTACGATGGGTGAAAACAGGTTCCTATATTGGCATGGTAAAATATATGGTCTCTACTTGATGAAAATTATGTCTTTAGCTCATGGAAATCGACAGGAACATATCTGAAACCAAGTTAAGATGAAAATGTGAAACCAAATTATAACAGAAAGCAACAAAAGTTTAATCCCAAAGATAATGTTAACGATTTCGGGAGGAAATCTCGCCTTCTCAGCTGCAAATGGACACACTTTCAAGGGGTAGCCACATCGCATAGGCGATTCAAAATTTTTGTTATTTCCTTTCATTCCCGAACTTTCCACTATTGGTACACTTGCTACGATTGGCACACTTACCTTAGACGGGTTGCATACTCTGTGTATTGCTTTGAAAGTATGTTGGTTTTTTGCAGATATATAATACTTCGTTTCAATTCATGTATTTCAGTAGGTCCATTACAAATGAAATCAGCCTCAGAGGACCTTCAGCTGATCAGTGGTCCTTCGCATTTCGTAATATTGTTTTCAAGGTGACTCAAAGGCGTTCTATTTCAAATTCCTGCATCGTAGGTCTGGAAATTAATTAGCCTTTGAGGTCCCTCGGCTGATCAGTTCGCCTCCAGACCTTGTAAAATTGTGTTCTACTTATTCCAAAAGCGCTCCATTTCAAATTGCAACCCTTCAACAGTTCAAAAAGCGTCTCAGTGGGTATGGTGCACATTTTATAAATTTTTCATGTAAAAGAAGCCAAACGCATGATGTACTTACACTAATTAGGAAAAACTTTTTCGAAAATAGGAAGTTAAAAATGGCTCATTTTCAAGGAAAAGTTTGGTCTTTGAGCGCACGCCAGTTTCTTGAGTTGATGTAGGTAAGACCGCTTGTGTACTGAAATGGGTCAAGAGGTTTTCGGGTGTTATTTTCGTAGTTGGCATAAATAATGATCCAAGGCTTCGGTCTTCCGGGGCTCTAATATTAGTTGGGCGGAAAACAGATCGCTAAAAACAGTCTGCCAAGTGGGGTAGTTAGTGTAGTTTCCTATCATGTAGCACGGACGGTTAGCACAAATAACCTTTAGCGAATTTTTGAAATAATAAATACTTGTTCAGAAATTTACCCTTGTATAGTCGAATGTCCAGATTTTGATTTTTACCGAATTTTCGTAAAAACTGAAGTTATTGCAATGGCTCAAGAAGTTTGAAAAATCAAAATTTTCGAAACAAATTTTCATTGAAATCCGTTTTGAAGCCGTTTTGAAACCTCCCACTATATATATGTCATTCCAGACGATAACTCTCCTTAGAATTGAGGTAAAAATTCCGCTCTTGACCCAAAATATCAAGCTTTCTAAATGAAAGAATGATTTCGTTGGCCAGCACTTTTTGAGCACAAATTGGCCAAATGTCAAAAAATGGGCTGAAAAAATCACAAAAATGGCTAAAAACGACTAAAAATTGCGAAATTTATATTTTTATCAAAAGATCAGCCAAAGGAAGTTTATTAACGGTGAACTAGAACATTAAAAAATTTATTCACAAAATTATAGTGACGAGCGTACTTGAATTGCATTAGTAGGTATTTGCTGAAAAATGGATTATAAAACAGAATAATTGCTTAACTTTCAAATTCTGTTTTGAATCGTAGAATATGATTTAGAACGAGTTTATTTACCATCAAATTGGTGGTTAACGATTTATTTGCACTCGAATTGCTCAAATTTTAAAACAAAGTAACTTGATATATTACGATAATCTACGAAAATTCGCTCATACGACCATGCTGCATGACTGGAACTTTTTTAGTATCATGTTTTTATGAAAATTAAATCGTAGGCTACATTAGATCTGACGATGTGACTTTGGGGTTTCGGAACCGCTACTACCAAGTGGTGGGGGTTGTAAAAGAGGGGGTAAATATGAAATACCAATCTCATCCACATTCCCTCATCTGATTTTGATGAAATTTGAAATGTAGGCTACATTTTGTTCTGCAAAAGTGCCTTTCTGACGTTCGAGCCGCTACGTCTAAGTTGTAATGGGGGTTGATAGAGGGTAAATATGAAATAGCAATTTTGAACAAAAATAATAGATCAACCTTGCATCTCTATAAGCAATTCGAAGAAAAAACATTTTTCAAATGTTCTTACTTCAGTCTAGTGTTCATGCATACTTCAGTGATGTATAAAATGAACATGTGTCTGTTTCTGATTCCACCCGCAATTTCAATTTGTCTCGCACACTCTTCCCAAGGATTAACACTGAGTTTTATTATAGAAGAAATCCATATATTAAAGTACTGAGATTTTTATTTGACAATAGCAATTATATTTTCTCTTTTAATAGTCTATCATCACTTAAAACGAAGATAGTTGTTTACTTTTAGCATTGAAGTTTTTTCTGGGTGATAGCGTTTTAGCATGGAACATGCTTTAGCCTTGAGCTAATTGCCCGGAAACGTTACGCGGAAGTGTCACGAAATTTTCTTATGATTTTCACGTACAACCAAGCCGTTGCTAGGGAAATGAAACCTATAGTTTTCACCGGACAAAAATCGTTCTCCATTCGTTGGAAAGCTCTCGATTTATCACGCTTTTCTTTCGTACTTGTTCTTCTATTCATGTCGTATGTTTTATATTTGTTTATGTTGTATATGAATATAGTAAACAATGCCGCTTGTTTTGTTGTCCCTTGGTTGAGAAGTTTATCTTGCTTATAGTTTTTTTTAATACTTCGTATGATCTACTTCTGAATAATAATATAAAATAATGATTTTATTGTAATTAATTAATTTTAATAGGAAACTTGTACACTATTTTTATTTTTTTTATCGTTCCGTTGATTATATTATTGAACTCCGCTGAAGTGCACAAATTTGTCAACTCATTCTTCGGTGGGCGACGGTATTTAATTTGTTTATTAATCAAATTTATTATATTTAATTCATTGATCCTCTCTGTGTATGATCCTCTCTATTATTTACTACTTTATATTTGTTGCCAATAAATTTATCTTTAATTTAGTCAAGTACATAATCAATGTATTACCTCACAAATAAAATGCTGGCAAACAGCGATATGCTTTCTTCGAGAACTGTTATATGGTTTTTGCTTAATTCTCTGCAGATCGGCTGTCGTTGTAAATAATCTCTTTGTCAACCTGTACGTTGCACTCATTAAATAAGAACTTGAGATGGATAGCCTCTTTGCTCGTACCGGATAAAGCCATGTATTCAGCTTCACCAGTGGAGTTGGCAACTGTCCGTAGCTTCCTTGATTCCCAGCTTATTGAGCAGTTGCGTATTTGATGCAGAAACCGGTATAAGATATACTATTAACAACGCGTGATGCTCAATCTGCATCTGTGAAGCCTTCCAATGACTTACCAACTGTATATGTGTGTCTGTCGTGAGTCCAAAAATCCTTGTGACAAGCTTAATTTCCACAATTTTCAACAGATTTTAAAGAAAATATCAGGGATTGTGCGGGTTACGGCGTAGATGGTCCCCTGTGTTTTCATTATTCTCAAATCAATACTTTACTCTGCGCATGCGCAAATAGAAATTCCTTCATGCATAATTACTTAACCCTAATTGTCTGATCTTGCTTAAATTTGGAGGATAGTGGGGAGAAAATTATTTAATAAACACATATAAATTTCATCATGATTGTATACTTAATTAGTACCTGCTGCGCATGCGCGAATATGTAATCCTTTTAACTAACATAATTTCAATATTTTTTCGTCTGATTTTGGTGAAATTCTCAGGGAATGTGTGGGGCTTTCATAATTTTTTATTTTAATGGCAATTTTTGTTTTTTGGGAATTGGTTTGAATCATTCACCTATTAGAAATCATTTGTTTTTTTGGAAATTGGCTTGATGAAAAATTGTTTTGCCTGTGTTTTAGCTTTCATCCTATCATGCGTGTGGAGGAGATGGGCAGTCTAGCCTGAGCCGCGATCGCGTTATCGTCCTCGTTAGTATTGTTTATCATTTGTACGACTGAGTTCTTTTTAGGCAAATATACCGTACTATGATTGTGAAGTGTATGGTGCCTGTTACCCTGCTTCTTACCGTAACAATTTCATACAGAAACTTTTCTAGAAATTTTGGTTGTTCCATGAAAATATCCTCGACAATGGCGCCATTTAAAAATGCGGTGCGGAAAATATGATGAAAATAATTCAATTCTAACAGTTGCTCTATTTTGTGAAAATATCTAGTTTATGTGACGAAGCAGACATAAAAATGTCGGCAAATAAAAAAAATAAAAAAACAATAGGTAAAGAAGACGTTCTATCTCTGAAATCGGTGAGCTCTGAATGAAATGCTACAGAGAGTGAGAGCTAGAGCACTAGGAACACTTAGTTATTACAAGCACCGAACGCTGGAGTCTCGAGGATCATCTTGATCGACCCAATTCCTCTGACTCAAGATGATTCAAGGGATCACCCCCCCTGGGGGGGCCCTGGATGATTTCGATGTTTTTTTTTTTTTTTTTCTTTTTTGCCCCCATCCGTCTCTAGAGGGTGAAGCCCGAAGGGGTCCGCGGGGGAGGGGGAGGCGGGTGACCGACACCGAAGGGGAAGCTGGTGCGCGCGCACACTCCCCCCTCCCCGCCCCGCGGTGCCTCCGCCGCCGCCTCCCCGCCCCGCGGAGCCCACCCCGCCCCGCCGCCGACTCGAGAGAGGAGGCAAGAGTTCATGAAACCTTTTCAAGGACAAGGGCAGACCCCAACAGTCGAGCGGCGCGTCCAGTCTCTCCCGTCTGAGCTGTCAGTGCGCGTGTTTCTCTTTCATATCAATACACCACTAAAAAACCACATACAACCTCACCACAAACAATCCGAAAAAAAACCACCCGGTTAATCACCACCTACCCCGAAATCGCCGTCGAACGACCCTTCATTTGCAGTTTTGCCGGTGCGACGAAAATTCGTATTCCGCCGCTGAGCGCTTTTCCGTTCGCATTTTTTGAAAAGACGATTCGTTTTTGGATTTTATTACGGATTTGCGAGCCGCGAATGTGATGCAAGTTTCGGGAGGTGATTTCCGGGTCCCGCAGGCGCCTCCTCTGGTGTCGAGTTCCACTTGCCCGCCGCCCCCGGCGCCGCAGATGCTCCCGCCCCCGCCGCCGCCGCCGCCCCCACAGCATAAACACAGGACTCAACACGAGGAACCGTCCAGCTCCATGCCTGATCTTGGTATGTAAACATGAACATTTCCATGACAACATGAATACAATTTTGCTGATTACTTCCACCAACTGTACTAATTACGTATCTTTGGGACAATAGGTAGGTATTTACTACCTGCAAATAATTAGTAATAATGCGACCATGAAAACTTCATTTTTAATTAAATTAATATATCTAGAATCCTTTTATTTTTGTCATTATTATTAAGTTATTAGATAGGGACCTACCAATATTTCTTATCAAACTTAACTAATAAATTCCCCACCGTTTTCAAGTGTAAATTGCCAATTGATTTTGTTTCTTCAATTGGGCAAAATTATCTACTGCTTCGAGAATATAGATCGATACATATTTTTCGTTTTATTTGGATTTCACGGTGGATTATTTCAGGTTTTGTGTTTAATGCATGGAAGTGCCTACTTACAGTAGAGCCCCATAGTCTAAACTCAACTGAACTTTTCTCAAACCCTACTCAATTCAACAACTCTAAGAAGAAAAATTAATGAACGAAATTGCAGGATATTCTAACTTATGTTACAAGCAAACATTTGTTACAATACTTATAATATATAAATTATATTATTAAAATAAATTAGAAAGAATAAATGATCTTATATAAAAATTGAGTTTTGTGAAAACTTGAGTAAATATACGTTTTTGGGTTGGTATTCGATAGATGCACACACATACCGAGTCACAATGTTGAATGCAGATGTCAACATGAAGCAAAATTAATTATTAGGTAATGCTTGAATATTTGTATACATTTATGCTATACATGAGTGTATTGCGCGATTATTTGGTAGACAACAAAATATCTAGGTGCTGTACATAGTTTGTATAATTTGTCGCATTGATGGTCTGCAAGAATATATTTTGTATTAGGTAGGTACTGTTAATTAATTAGGACAGTCATTTCCCTCCTGAGTTAAGTTTCTCCCACTACTCTATCCCATATGTCTTAGTTTACCCCTGTTGGTATAATGTAGAATAATACATAATTATATACCTAACAGCAGATCGTTGGTACCCACTCGCCTTTTACTTACCCCTATTCGTGTGCATTGCATCATGTTCACCTACTCACTCAACATAGAATTCTGTTTGCACGATAAACTATCTACGAATTTGTTTGGTATATTCCCTGTTGGTATAATGTAGAATAATACATAATTATATACCTATCATTAGATCGTTGGTACCCACTCGTTACCCTTTACTTACCCCTATTCGTATGCATTGCATCATGTTCACCTACTCACTCAACATAGAATTCTGTTTGCATGATAAACTATCGTACGAATTTGTTTGCTAGCGCCGACATACGAGGTCTTCATGTAACGTATAGGAAGGAATCCTAGGGGCCTTACATAACCAATACACGCCCAAAACAATACTTTTTGTTCGTGTTTTTCATTCCCTAACAACCTTGTCCCGTCTTGCTCACAGTGATTAATTTGAATAATGAGGCCCAAATTACGTGACGGATATCCCGTTTTTTCCTCAAAATACCTATTTCGAAAAAAGGCAGTTGCTCACAACTTCGAATTTTGAACCTCTAAATATTTTGTGTCGAGCCAGTGAAGGAGACATACCTACCTACCTACATAAGTTATGTGGTAGTGTAACGTTACCTCTATGTCTGTACATATTTGACGACACCCCAGTCATCGCACTCATGTGGCAGAAGAAGAATAATGATGACAAAAATGTTGATCTATTGTGATTAAACTATTTACTGAATTGAAGATTTCTGTTATAAATTAAAAACGCATTTGTTCCGATCACCCTAAAAGTTCGGAAAAATTATTCGGAAACGTTCTAGTCATGCAGCATGCTCGTATGAGCGAATTTTCGTAAATTATCATATTGTACAACGTTAAATTGTTTTCAAATTTGAGCTTTGTGAGTTCAAAGAAATTGTTAACCATTAATTTTATGCACATAAACTTATTCTAAATAAAAATCAAGAGCATTCAAAAAGAGATTTTAGATTTTTAGTTTTTTTGCTATTTTTATCGATTTTTAGCAAATTTTAATGAAATTTAAGTAGGTACATTTTTCAGCATAATTTTGTAGGTACATAAATTTTTGAATGTCCTATTTTATAGTTGATAAACTTTATTTGAGTAATATTCTGCAAAAAACTATCAATTTAACAATTTTAAGCCGTTTTTAGCCATTTTTAGTGAATTTTTCAGCACATTGTTGGAAATTGGACCAATTTAATGTGCTCAAAAAATGCTGGCCAACGAACTCATCCTTTCATTTGGAAAGCTTGATTTGTTGGCGCAACAACGGGATTTTTATCTCAATCCTAAGGAAAGTTATCGTCTGGAATGACGCATATATATATGAAAAAGTGCACACTTTAGAATTCGTATTGAAATAGTCGATGATTGGGGAAAAGACAACGTTCTTTACTAACCTCAATTTTAGCGAATTTTCGTAGAAAATGAAGATATTGCAATGGCTCCAAAAATTTGAAAATCAAACTTTCCCAAAAATGTCTTCCATTGAAATCCGTATTGGGATATTCTGAAACGTATTCTAGATATTTTCATATATAGAATTCTAGATTATTTCATATAAATATACATATGAAAAAGCGTTAAACTCTAGAACCACAACAATTTCTTCTCGAGTGATTTAGTTCGTGTAGAAATCGCCATGAATACTTATATAACACAGAAATATCTTTTATTTACGGGAAACCATTATATTAACAGTTTTGAAGAAATTCTCTTCAAAATGATAAAGGCAGCAAAACAAAAAAGCTTGTTTATGCCATCCTACGTAAAAAGTACCTAGACACCAAGAATGTTGGATAATTGTTCTAATTAGGTATACAATAATATAATAATTATTATCTTGGTTGTAATTCAAGTACGAAGTAACTTACAGTAGACTTACTTTCTTAGACTAATAGCTACATTCAACTTCCGCCTTTGATCAATTACTTAGGACTTCGGATGTAAAGGTAGTACCTAAGAAAATCAAATCGTTGCGCAATTACATTCGTTGGGTAATTGGATCAAACTCACATACAGCCTACATCACAAAACCACACATTTTTCTGAGTAGATTTTTCTCAAATTAAGGTGTTTTATTTCAAGTATGTAATGACATTTAAATAATGGTAACCCCTTCAACCTAAAAACTGTAGGAGCATACCAAAACAAAAACAACCATATTCCTACACCAGGGGCCTATTTCGTAAAACAACAAGTTACAGGTAACCTAGAACAAGTGTAGAAAAGTCACACTTGTAGAAGCTAAGTTTATTAGTGAAGCAGAAAAGGAAAATGGCGTGTGGGGACAAACGAAATGAACAACGTCAAGTGGGATGCCGAAATCGAAGTTTTGTCATATTATAAAATTGGTGTTAAGTAGGTATACACGATAGGATGTTTATCGTGCATGATAAGGTGTAATGATTGGAAGACAGACAAATTATAAACTGAAAAGTGGAGAAAGTGTGTATTTGATTTCAACTTATTCTGATGGCTGCCATAATCGGATTTTTCTCCTTCATTCAGCGGAAATGATTAATCAGTTCATCAAGTTATAATGTTGCTGGGTTAGGAATGTCATCTGTAACTTCGAGATGATCTTCACACTCCACTTTGTTCTTCAATGATAGGGAGATCCTCAATACCCGATCTGGAAAAATTGCACAGGGTCGCGCACCATTTGAATCATTCAAGGGTCTTGGAAGAGACATCCTAAATCTTTAGTTAAACTCAAAAATACCCACGGAATGAGCGTTTATTCGTGGCCGAAAAAATCTTTGGCGTCTTTTACGCCGGTCGCTTCATTCTTGTCTGTATTATTCGGCAGAAGATGATTCCCACATATTAAGTAAACGCCGAAAGATTATTAACTCACAATGCTGGAAAATAACAAGTTTACAGGTGGACGGACATGGGTTAAAAATCGGCCATTTTTTACGACTGTAAAACAGTGACTTGTTCAAAATGATGGGGAAATACTTGTAACTTGTCCGAATTCGCCTGTAAACTTCTTAATTTTCACAGTGCATTACAAGTCTACTCTTGTACCTTTATGAAACGCTAGCACACTCATTTTTTACAAATTGTGTATAAAATCGGCTTGTAACTTGTCACTTGTTGCTTTATGAAATAGGCCCCAGGTTCAAATGTTTTACCTAACCACAGCTTCTTGGTGGATACGAAATTTCTCTGTAATAAATAGTATCCATGCTGTTTCACATCATGGTGGAATAAGTATTATTTTATAATTTCTGGAAGACGTTAGTACAGTGAAAGCAGAAAGAGTTCACGACCGCCCCTTGCCTCCAGGCAAGCCGCAAGCAGCCATGATATGCACAAAGCCCAGGGCCGGACTAAGTCGAAAATCGCAAGTGTGCAATTGCAAGTGTGGGGAGGATTGAAATAATAATAAATAAAATACCTCGGAGAAATTTTGAAATTTAAGGTCTAAAAATACAATTTTTTTGCACTTTTGCGCCTTTTAGAACATTAAATTTATGTCTTAATTTTATTTATTATTGATTGACTTGATATTTTCAATACTCATTCTTGTACTTTAAACCACTATTATGTTAAATAAACTACTGAAAGTTTCTGGGTCACCTTACAATGATTTTTTTCCCTTATATTGCAAGTACTCTTTGAATAAATAGCTAATGCAGGAATCACCGTCCGCCTCACTTAACATATATTTCCATATTTCATGGGCAAAAGAAAATAAAATAACAGAACATATTGAACCAATTTTTACAGAGTTTAATAATGGCACACTCAGTATAAAAGTTTATTAACTATTATGATAGGTACATAGTCTCTATTAAATATTATGGTGCAGTGTTGAATTTCAGGTCTAAAACATAAGGCAGAACAAACTTGATCAGAAAAACCTGGTAAAATCGTTTAAAAAGATAGAATGCCGGCAGAAAGTATTAAGCATCACGATTTGGTGGGCCTATGATAAGCATCGAGCAAGCGCGGTGGGCTTAGTGCGAAAGGTTAATTCAAATGATGAATGGAGTTTAATAGACATAACATTAATTGATAGATCACGCTATGAAGTATGTCAGTCGTAAAATATTGAAAAAATTTAGTCCTAAGTACTAAATCTTGACAGAACATGGTACTTGTTCCTTGGAAGAACAGGAGAGAATTTTGGTCACTCAGCTGATCAGGAAAGAGCCAATCATTTCAATCGTCAATTAATTTCCCAGAGGTCCCTTGTGGACCTCCGAGTCCAGCATCAGCCTCCTCAGTGGGTTTACGTTTTATCCGATCCCTGTTGTTGTACCTGAGTGCCGCTGAGCACTACGAACTGTGATATCTGATCTGTGATATATTTATATACATCTAGCCGAAGTTTTATTCCTCTTTGCTGATTGTATATAGTATTGCATGTATATAGTTATTGGCCTATTTTACATCTAGTCTTAGTTGTATTACTTTATTTTTGGGTTTTTTAAATCCACTTTGGGGGGTAAACAGTGGTCATCACTGTACCCCTCATTTTTTCCCCCTCCGAGTTGCCTGTGGAGTCCATAATGGCGCTCCTTTTTTGTCATGGATGGCAACATGGCTCCCCTTAGAATCGTGCCTGTTCCAGTGTCCCTTTAGACATCTGGTTCAATGCCGCTAATGACCCTTCTGGTTGAGGTACGGCTAAAGCTTAAAAAAAATATAAAAAAAGTTCATGAGTGTCTCCCTATCAAATTTCAACTTCCAAGTTTCTTTCCAGTCTAATCCAGTTGCAATCACGTTTACAAAATTAATTGAGAAGGATCTCCTTTATGTAAACAATATAATTCAGACAACCACGCTCATACCTCAGATTGTTGGCCACTCACTGCGCAGTGGTTCACATAATACGGTTATGTAAATCGAGAGCTTTCCAACGACTGGCGGACGATTTTTGTACGATAATAAATGCCTAAGATACAGTCCCGTAGCTACGATTTGGTTGTAAGCGATAATCATCAGAAATTATGAGCGTAACGCACTAAATGTCACGTAACGGTAATTTTGCCTCATTTTTTGTCCGGGTTATGATGGCAAAAACATGTTCCATGTTAATATTGACGTAGCCATTATAGTTTATGACGGTTTGTCAAGTAATGTATGTAGTTTTATGAATGCTATATTTTCTCATTTTCGTGGATTTAGTTAGTTCTATATTGTGTTTTCTTGTTTCAAATAGCCTTCAACACTGCTTCGTAATTGTTAGTAGTAGATCTTCTAAAAATTGGACTAGATTAATTAGTTTGGGTAAATAATCTTTTCTGGTCATCTGACCGAGGGTCCTGCATTCTGCATTGCGTAATGGTTTGAATGTTGCATTATCTGTTACAAAATGATCGGAAATCGGAAATAAATCCATTTCTGAATTCAGGAAGATGGATTATCCGAGAAACCATCGCTTCCGGGGCAGCTTTTTTTTTTTATCACGGAGCCTTATTTGTTTTTGTCTTTGGGAAATAACAATGGCCTGAATCGCCCGTCAGATTTTCAACCCCAATTCCGGACTCCGGAGATATCGACCTCCCTCGGCTCACCTTGACCGCTGTAATCCCCACCCCTAATCCCCCGAGCCCTACCAGCGATCATTCCCACACTAATCCCCAGTGTCAACACGTCCTTCGTTATAAATCCACCTGAAATACACTGAGGAAATTTATCCTCACCGTTTAATTGACGGCAATCTGCTAACTTTCTGGAAACTAACTGCTAACTATCCCACCTAACAAATTAATGATGCGATTTGGTTAAGTCTGCCGACCTAGTTATTAGTGTGGTGCTCTGTAACATAACATAAGATTGATCAGATCTCAAACAGTAGTATATACTGGTTACCCGCTTGGTTATTTATATAATACACTTTTTTCTTTACTATTTGACGGGGTCCAGGGAAAGGGCAATTTCCAGATAAGCCATAGATAAATTGGGAGAATTCAGAAACTTCACTCCGATTGCTTAAATAATGGTTACACATCAAGTTTTCTGTAAAGTTGGATGAATTATTTTATTTTTTTTTTAAGAGAAAAGTAGTGATAATTAAATTAACTGATTGGGCAGAACGTCATTCCTTGCTCGAGACCCTACCTCACATAGCTTGGAGGAAACGATCACCGATTTGTTCTTTTCAATATAGATGGATCTAAATGCATCTTCAGTTCGCTACTCTCTATAATACGATATTCAGCTCCGTAAACCCAATATTCCATTGCTCCAATTATATCAAAATATATCAACCGTGGATAGCTGTATGCTGACCACTTTAAATTTTAGCTATTTTCTCCATTTCGCCGCTATATTTGGCGAATAAGTACAATGCCGGTTCAAGTCCTTGCCAAATTACCAACGGCTTTGTACCGAGTATCCTGGAAAATACCAAATTTTATCGGCACAAGGTATTTTAGGACCTTAAATTATCAACGCGTCATAATTTCTGGTGAAATTAGGGTGAATTTGTCTATTACCCTACAAGTAATTTGAGGTTTATGGCCAATAAACGAAGTAAAAAATTATAGTAAAAAACGGAATCATGTTCAGAACATGCCAAAGCATATTATCCGACCATAATAGCATTTTTCTAGTACAATTCTTAACCAGGCGACAGCATTTTCGGTGAAATTTTCGATTTTTACTATCTTCAAGCAGTGCCCTCCGCCAGTTTACCGGATAACTAGTGGACGGAGCGTAAAATAAATAGGTTCATCGTGTTCAGCGCATGCGAAAACCCATAAATAGACCTAAAAAAATTGAAATCCGTCCTTCAAATCATCACGTCGGCCCCAATTTAGAGGTTGGTTTACGATAGCAGTCGAAAACTGGCAAAAATCGACCCAGGTAAAGTGGTTAGGATTAATATTTTTTGCTAAAACTTTAGGAGGGTCATCCTGACATACCGAGGAAGCAAAAACTCAATGGGGACCAAAAATCCCAGAACTTTGGTAGCAGATATTCTGTTGATGTAATCATTAGGAATTTTGCGATCCTTTTTCCCATATCGAATACTCCCGTGTAGCACATTCCTGAAAGCTGTCCCCTACATTGGAGGGGGGCTAAATAATCATGAACGCTTCTCGGTACTATTCACTGACTCATCCCTGAGATATCTATTTGCTTAATCGACTTGACGAAAATGATTAGAAATTGAATTGATTTCACGAAATTTTCTATTCAGGAATGTCAAGGGAGATATGGGGATTTTGAGAAGGAGACCGAGCAGGATAGAGAAAGTTAGACAAGTGAGGGGTTTTTTGTAAGTGAAACCCTTCGCGTTTTCTAGTAAATCGTTGGGAATTATAGCTTGGAGGAAACGATCACCGATTTGTTCTTTTCAATATAGATGGATCTAAATGCATCTTCAGTTCGCTATTCTCTATAATACGATATTCAGCTCCGTAAACCCAACATTCCATTGCTCCAATTATATCAAAATATATCCAACACCGTGGATAGCTATATGCTGACAACTTTTCAAAATACGTCAACAGTTTACAAATGTTGTATTAATAACTTCATTGCACTATTGATTTAGTCCAGACTGAATCCATTAGAATTATAAAAGAAATTGTCTTTTGTGTGAATGTTATTTTTAAAATTACCTATTTAATTTTTTCTTCTTTATTTTATTTATTTATTTATTTATTTACTCAAATTTTCGTAAATAATCTATAAAAAATGGCTCTCCAAAAATTTTAAAATATCATTTTTTTTTTAACTTTTCTTCATGGAAATCCGTTTTGGGGCATTTAAGATTCCTAGATCATAACGCTTATTCATATATATCATTCCATTCGATTCTCCTTAGGATTGAAATAGAAAAATCCATTCATGCCCCGAAAGCAACACCTTTTGAGCACAATTAATTACTTAGTCAAAAAATGTGCTGAAAAAATCACTAAGAATGGTTAAAGACGGCTAAAAATCATAATTTACATTTTTATCGGCGTACTTCTCAATAAGGTTATCAACAAGAACTATGCATTTAAAAATTTACGAACCAAATTAAGCTGAAAAAAGTACTTACATTTCCTAAGCTTGTGTGTTTCCTATTGATGAAACTGCAAATATGGCGAAAAATGTGTGTTCAAATTTCAAAACAGTTCAATAATAAACTTAAATTTACGAAAATTCGCTCATACGATCATGATAAGAATTATTTTTTGACGACGCCGATTACGTGGCACTAGAGATATTCCAGCTTTATGAGGTTAAACTAGGGTGTTACAAGTATTTGTTGTATCTAATATTGATTAAACCAAGACTGGGCACCGAATGGTATTTGATCTCGTGGCGTTGTTATCAGATGTTGCTTTGACAAATCGTGATATGTTTGCATACATAAATGACGATATTAAAATTTAAAAAATTAATTAACTTAACGTGAGGTTTGTTCTATGTTCTGCTGGTCTTGTCGTAATTTATCTGATCAACTTTCCCTTTCAGAGCTTGAGTTGTTGGGAAAGTAAATAGTGGCGGGTTTTGAAATTTTACCTTAAATGACGACTCGACTTATTTCAGTGAAAATAACAATAAAATTAGGTCACTCAGCTGATTAGGAAAGCGCCCGTCATTGCAATTGTCTCTTAATGTCCCAGAGAGTCTTCCTACCAAATTTAAACTCCCAAGTTTCTTTCCAGTAATAGTGGTTGCAATTATGTTTATAAAGTTAACTGAGAACGATCACCTGTATTTAAGCAATTATTCAGACAACCACGCACTTACCTCCGATTGGTGGTTCACATAATACGGTTAGGTAAATCGAGAGCTTCCCAACGACAGGCGAACGATTTTTATACGATGATAAAAGCCTGAGATACAGTTCCGTAGCATCGATTTGGTTGTAAGCGATAATCATCAGAAAATAGGAGCGTAACGCACTAAATGTCTCGTAACTGCAATTTTGTCTCATTTTTGGCTGGGTTATGATGGCAAAAACACGTTCCATGTTAATGAGACGAAACTAATCTCAGGCACGATTTTATAACGTGAGAAAGATGTCTAATTCAGTTGTCGCTTTCGGAGGAAAAATACGGCTCATCGATAGTGTCAGTGATCCACGTAGGTAGTGAAGGGACGGCGTAGGTTGGAGGCTGCTCAGTGCCGGAAGGAATGACGTGAAAAAAGTAAAAGAAAAAAGAACTTCAATGGGAGGTTGGTTCTATTGGGTTCAGGTCGTCTTGCCCTAGTTTGTCTGCTCAACTCTCCCTTTCGGCCTGTGAACGCCTCGAGGGGTCCACGCTGGGACAACTTCGCTGCTAATCCTGATGTTTTGCTTTGGTTCGGTTTCCTATACAAGAAGCTGATGATGCGATTTTTGAGCTTGATCCAGAATTAAGCGAATTTACTTTCACCTATCACTTATCTAGTCTGTCTTCCACGTCTTCAGTCAGATTGATTTCAACCTTAAACTTTTGATACCAACCACCAATCAGTTAACGTTCATGAGCACGGTCGAACCCACCACCACCTCCGTATGATAAACGGACCTCCATAAAAGATCATAATGGCGTGTATAGTTTGGGGGACAGGATGCTCGCAAGCTCGCATCTCAAAAATGAAAGAATATCGTAAATCAATCCTTTCAGTAAAATTCAAGATTACTTTGACAACGAACAAGTGCATTCATTTAAAGTAGCATAACATGTGAAAATACATAATTATAAATACTAATGCCACTCCCCATTTAAAGAAAACCTTGTGCTGCGGGGAGGAGTTGAAAATTTCATATGAACAAAATAATATACATCTCTTCTGTTCGCACTTATTTGCACATCCTATCTTGAGAAAAAACAAATTAATATCATTGATGACTCATAACATTATTTTGTGATTTGAGATACATACATTATTATGTTATATATATTACACCTCAGTGTATCGATAAATGTGTAGATACTTCGATAGATAGTGTTATATGTACGTATTATTATTATTCCTTAATGATAATCAAACAGCTTCTTCACTTCTTTTCCAAATCTATTTATATCCTGAAGCGCTCTAATTTCGAGTGGCAAAACTGATTATATATGTTTGCTCTTTTAAAGTCATAGCACATTTGTCCTTGCTAGAATAGAATGCAGAATTACGTTTAATAGTGTATTTCGGAGTTTGAAATACGAAGAAAAAAAATTAGTAGTGGATGGGATTCGAACCTGAGACCCTCTAATCAGTAGGCCCTAGCTCTACTTACACGTACACTGAAGACCTTAGCGGAGACGGCGCAAGTAAAGTATTTCGCTGCTGAAAAGGGCTTAGCCCTGATGGTGGGAGATCCGACACTGCTCTTGAACATCTAGTTCACAAATGAAAGCATTTTTTATTGTCAAGACCAGCATGTGGTATAACAATCGACAAAACAATATAAATACAACTAAGATGAATAAATGGCAATATAGTGACAATAAATAGGTATAGCAATTTATTATGTCAACAAAACAACATGATCAGAAACAATGTATTATGATAATACATTTAAAAAAATTAAAATACATGAATAAACACACGAGTCCTGGAGTTCTGCTCGTGACCGAATTCCAGGTTATTATTCTCTTGTTTCTCTTTTTTTTTTGGGGGGGGGGGGGGGGGGGGGGGGGTCATACAGGTTTACTGACGATGGAGCTAACATGTCCTCGAAACGTCAATAATGGTTATACGAGTATCTCGATAAAAAACACATCTACCGAAAATCGTACACTTTCCTGATCTAGGTGAGTGATCCAAAGTCACAGCCAAATTTATTTATAAATAAAATTGTATTTCTGTATCGCTTTGTTCACTGCGAGTCATATCCTCAACTTGTGTGGGAACATTCAACATGACCGAAGAAATAATGCTATTACGATGACTGGATACCGATAAATTATTTATCGTTATGGAAATGGAATCTTCACAAGTCTCCCACGATCTGGTCTTCTAAGTTTCGCTATATTATCATCCATGTCGTGTTATTTTTTTCAATGTTTATGTAAACTAGAATCAACTACTATTGATGTTGCGCCTAGTTTGAAACCGATTTGGAAGGTTGCAAAATCATTCATTTCGACCGCTTTGCGCCGTTTGGAGTGTGCGAAAACAATATTTTTTTTTCGGGCCCTGGTCCGCAGTCAAGGTGACTAGAATATTGGGACTGTCAATGTCATTACTGAATATTTTCGGTCTCTTATCTCTAGGTCATCCTTTGCTCTAGAGCTGAGCTGATAATTTTTTTTTCTCTCTCTCTCTGCTCCGCATTTCACTCCCTCATATCTTTTAATATTCCAATGTTCCTTTTATATCATATCAACGCCCCTGAACTTGATACAATTTTATCAGCTTTATATTGTAGTTATAAAGCACCGCGCATCGAAAAAATTGGTCCTTCAGTCAAAACATATTATTAAAATTTATTAGAAATACTGTTACTACTAAATTATTGCTTGCCTTGAATTAAAGTTTTAGTTATTAACATAATTCATTGTAGTTAAGAGGATTGCGTTAGGTTTTCCAATTATTGGTAAAATCATTATTGCTTCATTATCGAATTTTTAAATTAATGAAGCTAACGATATCTTTCTGGAAACAACCCAAGTCTCATCTTACGTAAGAAGATACACACACTTCATTCCTCTGTTCCTATGTGTATACAGCCAGCAAACCAATTAGTTATGTACTTCAACATAGCAATTACACTCCTTAACTTCCTTATAGTGTTTTGTTGCATCCAATCGAGCTTTAGACTTAATTTATCTTCTTCATTGACAGGACCACTGAATTTCTTCCTAACTAAGATGACGTAAATAATTCATTTCTTCTGTATATGTGATTACCCACTTCTCTGTCCCTCTGTGAGTGTGTTGTGTTATATCTGCTTTAATGCAGAAAACAAGGAACAACCCAAGCCTTTTCTTACATAAGATAATATAAATAATCCTTCTATTTCTATTTGTGAGCTGGCTAGCAAGTTCTTCTTTCATCCGTTCTACGGTGTTACAAACTTAGTATGCTTCTTTTAGCCATGTCCCAAGTCTTCTTGTTACTCAAGGGGATATGTCCCTTGCCTACCGTATTGAGAAGTATTGGTCGGATCAGATATGATTAATTCGCTCTAACTCTCAAATTTTCTTTTCTATACCTTCTTGTAGTTCTACTTTGTCTACTTCGTTGCCGATTCAACGCAAATCTCTCAAGTGTGAGTACATTCGCAGATTTCCACGTAATCAAAATCCTCAAAATTTTCATTTATTCTATTCAATGTAATCTACAATTTGTATGTACATATACTATAAGTTTTGAATAGTTTTATGTCGCATCCACACGCATTTTACGCTTATCTGTTCCAAATTCATTTTAGAAATAACCCGACACCCTCATATGTTCCCAATGCATTGTCAACTTAACCGTAAACCCAAGCGAAGTGTATTCTTGCCCACGAGGATATGAAAATTCCTCCAGTATTCAAATACCTGAGTAGTAAATCAATTTGACAGATAATTTTTAACTTGCAGACTGCGTTCTGTTGTATCCACTGGTTCATTGGTGAGAAGATTTACATCATCAACGCCTCCTTGTATTTCTGAATTGAAGCAGCATAGCAATCTGAGCGAGGGTAGACATCAATTAGCTCACTGAAATGTCTTTAGTCTTCCTTGAGAGAATATGCTATGAAAAGCGGCATAACTCTCACATTATGTTCATGACTCCTGATTTAGCGTACCTACTTCACTGGCAAAATTGGAACTTGCAAAGCCTGTTTTTAAATTTGAGGATTGTAGAGAAAAACCTGGTAGTTTAGGGCTTTATTTAACATAAAATAAGTAAGATTATGGAAACTAAGGAACACTAGAAGCTAACATATGATTTAAACACATAAAGTCGGGTTTTTGCACCTTTTTTGGTCTTTCCTTCAAAATGGCTCAAACGATTTCGATGAAAATCACAGAAGTTACTTTTCTTAGGGGCAATAATCATCATCCATTACCTCTCATGCGCAGAAAATTAGCCTAAGAACGGTAATGATCCAAAACATCGACTGAAAAACGTTGTTTTTATCACTTTTTTAGTCGTTTTTCCAAAATGCGACCCGTCATCGCAATAGCATCCATCTATACTGCCGTAGTAAGAAAAGATCCTGCATCTGCACTTTTGGCCATATTGAGTTAATGGTACCCCCCCCCCCCCCCTCCCCAACCCATTTGGGAGGGTGGTTTCTTTCGATTTTGCTAGTCTCGAAGTCGGATCTCGACGGGAAATGCCTCAAAAACGGCTTAAAATTATCGCATTAACTACGTTTTGGTTCGATTTACTAATGAAAATCCCTTAACTGGCCTTTCCTAGTGCAAAAACCCGCATCTGGGCGTCAGATACAGTTCTATTAGTATTCAGCTACATACGAATTGCAATAAGAATTCATTTGTTACTATTTTAGGACTCGTGGCGTCTGATACGATTTTGGAATCAGTGGCAGATACGATTTTTCTTCCCAGTATTTTGTTCATACGAATGTATTTTCTCTTGTCAGATCAGATACGGTTTTCGGAGATTGGCAACCACGATTTTTTCTCCTAGTATCCTGCATATAGGAGAAAAATTCGCCACGTAGAGTGGTAGGTACTAATTTTGTATGAGAAAAAAACGCATCAATCTTATTGCTAAACAAAAACTCGTATGTGCACCAGATACGAGGAAATCGCCTAGTACTTATGTTCTACACCTTTTTTTTTGCAATTTTCTGACCAAAATAATGTTTTTTCCAGCCACACCACGCGATTCAGCGAGAAATTTCCTTTGGAATGCGTGCTTTTGGAGCTCGAGACAATGTAAAACAGAGCTAATATCAGGAATATCAGGATTTCGGCTCAATACCTAGAGTTGCATTTTCCCAAAAGTAGTGTTTGGTCAGATACGGGATCTATTCTTAGTACGGCAGTATAGTGAATACCAGTAAGAAAAGTAGTGTGAAGCCTCGCACCAAATGTTTCGTAAAGTCTTGCTAATTTGAACTGTCCAAATGAAGAAACGTTACTTATTTCGCCGTCGGATTCGGACTAGTTCTGGCCTTCCATCGCCAAATCAACCTAAGCCACTAGTTACGTAAGCTCCGCCGACTACCTCCTCGGTTGTTTGTTGTTGACGATAACTCACTGTTGTTCGGTCAACCGTTGTTGCGGCACAGATCGATAATAGTTTCGCCCCCGAGGGGCTTCACCACCGCCCGTGTTACGAGTCCATACGGCTCACGTGAACCTCGACCAACTCGCTTCCGGTCTCCCCTCGTATGTGCGGCCCGGAACACGGAACTCGATCTAACGGTCCTTCTGTCCTGATCCTCTGACATGATTTTATTACATTCGCTTCAGCCTTTTGATAGTTTGAGGCAAGCGACCTGAAAACCTCGTGCTGTGATTCTCAGGATTCTTTTTTCCACAACCCGGAAGTTTGCTTGAATTCACCCGAAACTCTTAATGAGGTTAGGTTAATGTTTATGCATTAATATATAACCGTAGCATATCCGTTGACATATACGTATTTAACAAGATGTTGAGGTTCTTGAAGGTATGTCAATAAAGGAAACATTTTCCTTATATAGGCCTACGTTTCGTTCAATTTATTTAAACTCTTCAGGGCTGTAACAATACAATAGGTATGTACGAGTATCAATTAGGTCTTACTATTCATCAGCAGTAGGCAGTAAGTAGTGCAGTAGATCCCCATAACCATGTAACCATGCTGGCTGCATATGTTCCCATGCAAGGGAAAAGGGAGCTTAACTTGCCAAGGCTCTTTTCAGGAGAACAAAAAAACGAAGATTGGGTCAAAAAATGTCTTTTTTTTTTTTTTTTTTTGTAATACTTTTTTGGGTCTCAAAACTATCTCTCTTTCCCCAATAATCATCAAAACTTGAATTTTTTACATTTTTCATTGTATTTATAATCGCGAAAAACTGCAGTTTTGCAAGTCTGCTGAAAATCTGCATAAATCTGCTGAAAATCTGCAATTTTCGGGGCCGCTTTTTTCAAACATTTGAAAAAACAAATTTTGATTGGAAAAAGATTGAAAAAAAAAATTTCAGCATAATGTGGAGAAAAATGAGAATATATAAACTCAGATTTGATTTGTGGCAAGTTAAGTTCCCTTTTCCGTTGCACGGTCACACATAATGATAGCTAGGACGTGAAGATGGAATCTGCATCAGAAGTTTGGTTTTGTATGCCACTCTGCAATCAAGCAATCAATATTCCGGGTATAATAATGCCGCTCATTCGGATATTACGCACATACCATGAAAATAAAGGACCTAAAATCTCTTTCTTTGTTTCGCATGAAGTGATGTCACGCAATTTCTCGCACCTATCGCACCCCTGCACGTGCCATCCCTTCTCGGAACCATTTGGGACCGTGTTCCGGCTAGACAGAGGTAGGATAACTCGGGAATTTCTAAAATGCCTGTTGTCTTCTAGTGCAACGAACCCTCTGTTCTGTTTACCTGACCCTGTCATCCTTTCTTCAATCGAACCTGTTTGTTGTTCTCTTAGCTGTTCAAATGAAACGTAAAATTCTGGGGTTCCCCCTTTCCATTTATTTAGTCGTTGTTCATTTTGGAATAAAAACAGTCATGAAGCATGATTGTATGACCGAATTTTCGTAAATTATCGTATTATATTCATATTGAATTGTTTTGTAATCTGAGCACTTTGAGTGCAATGAAATAGTTAACTATCAGTTTTATGGCAACAAACTTTATCTAAATAATACATATTCTGGGGGAAGCTCTCAGCTCCCTTGCACTATTACATCACGCGTGATCTTCCTACCCGTTTATTGGCCAAAATAAATGGTGTTTTTGGCTTAAAATTGGTATTTGGGGGTTATCACGTGCGCTGAACCCCAATCTGGGGTTTAAAGTGTGAAATTCCCGTTCATGAAATTTCCCCATTCACCACGCTTGACGTTTCTTAAGTTCGCTAATGGTGTGAGGAACGGTTGTGCATTTTTCTCAAGAGAAGTAACCCCCTCCCCCCTAATTTTCCCCCACAATTTTTGAGATATCGAAGTGAAACTTGGAAAGCGTCTATGGGGTGCCTGATACTAAGTTTTAAGCAAATGAAAATCCGAAAAAAAAAAAAAAAAAATCAAAATTTTTTTTCGACAAACCTAAGGGGAGGGGGTTGGATACTTAGAAAGCAATTTTTCCATTTTTTGCCGAGTGACGCCTCATTTTAAAGATTTTTTAGTGCTGAACATGATGGTGAAGCCAGAATTGCGATATCTTATTCCGTTCTCGGATTCTGTTTTGGCTCAAGTCGGACCTTGATATCGCTGGTCATTCTCCGTACCTAACCATGAGATATAATATGAACTTCGCCCGATTGATATGGGGTCTTTGGTGTGATCCCCTAATTCTTTTGAGGTGTATATATATATATATATATATATATATATATATATATATATATATATAGAGAGCTCACTTCTTGCTGTTATCCATACCATCCTTCTCTGATCTACATTATCACTATTATACTTATTAGTTATTATAATATTGTATCTTTTACGTACATTACAAAGACTTAAACTATACCCAAAGATGGGCGAGTACTTGAGGAAAATACTTTACTTTATTGACCAACTCCCACCACCTTGTTTAGTAAAGAAGTGTTTCGATAGTCGCTGTATCCCTTGTGGCAGAATCGGACGATGCCTTTCTCTGCGGAATGTTGTTATTGTCCTTCCCCCTTCCGATCTGCCAGTCGAGTCCATGATGGCAATCCGTTTAGTGACGGAGGACAACATGGTTCCCCTTAGAACCGTGCCCCTTGCACCAGGGTCCCCTTTGACACCATGTTCAATGCCACTAATGACCCTTCTGGTTCAGTTACTGCTTAAATTATAAGCATAAATAATAGTTAGGCGATAAATAGTTTAAATCAATAAATGAAATGAAACTAAGAACTTGTCGAGAACTCTACATAATATTGTTGTACGTCAATCGCCAATGTAAAAAAAAATGTTGCTGGCTCAGGCTTGGTAATTAATAGAGTAAAATAAATACTAATTTTAGCTATTTTTCCCCTTTTATTTGGCTCGAAAAGTGTTCTACGAACACATCTTTTCTTCTGGAATGCTATATTTTTCGCCGAATTCTTCATCTCTCATCTGCTCGATTTTGAGGAAAAAACCTGAAGGAGAAGATGCCTAGAATGAAACAGTGATACACACGAAAAAGTGTTAATTTCCATTCAATATTTCCATGCCTCAAATTGGATTTTCACGAATAAAATTTTCAAAAATATGATTTTTTTAATTTACGGAGCCATATTAACGATTGATTGATAATTTCAATTTTAGAAGGCAGTCAATTAGTCGATGTCGTCCTGGACGAGTAAAGGTTTTTGGCGAAGCCACAGGTTTTAGTTACAGCCGCGACCATTTTATTCAGTGTGTATCTTCTGCTGTAAATCATAGAGTGAAATCAAAGGCGTCCTTATGGATTTCAGTTCCTCGTCGAATTTGATTCCAGGTTTAGAATAAGAAAAATAAAACGGTAGAATATAAAGGCCGCTTGACATCGTCGACCGGGCTGAGGCCTTCAGTCGTACTAGGAAGAGCCTTTGCGAAACGGGGAGCTGGCAAGGACGCGAGAAAACCAACACAAGTGGTCGGCAACACACATGCGGAGTCGCTCGCCCGTTTTTATTCTTCCGTATATCTGTTATGCCGAAGGGGGGTCTTGAACTGGGTAGTCAGTCAAGGTCGAGACAGGGGCCTGGCACTCCGAGGTTGCGGAATGGTATACAACGGAATACCTGTCTATTCAATGATACGAGTAAAGACATACAGCGCAAATATATCTATTTTTTCTTAGAATTTGGATGGATTTGTTGAAATCAGTAGTCTAAATTCCCCGTAGAATAACCTGAAACGTTCAAGTCATGCAGCATGATCGAATGAGCGAATTTTCGGTATTGTATAATGTTAAATCGTTTTGAAATTAGAGATTATTGAGCTTATTGATTCGATGGTTATTGTGAAAATTGACAGCTATTAATTTTATGGCAAAATCATATTCTAAATAAAAATCCAAATAGAGGTTATGGGTTTTTAGCCTTTTTTGCAGCTTTAGCGAATTTTTGTAGAAAATGAAGCTATTGCAAATATTAAATCAACGTTTTCGAAAATTTTCTTCATTGAAAATTTAAATCCCGTGTTGAGACATTCTGAAACAAATCCTAGTTTTCCATTCTTTCATGTATATATATGTGTGTGTGTGTGTGTGTGTGTGTGTGTGTGTGTGTGTCCTTCCAGACGATAACTCTCCTTAGGATTAAGATAAAAATTCCGTTCTTGCGCCAAAAAATCAAGCTTTCCAAACGAAAGGACGAGTTCGTTGGCCAGCATTTTTTGAGCACATTAAAATGGTCAAATTTCAGAAAAAGTGCTGAAAAAATCACTAACAATAGCAAAAAACGGTTAAAATTGTTAAATTTATGATAAGTGTTAGTGCGTAATAAGTTTCATAACTTGAAACGTTAAATTTTGTAAGTATTGCTTGTGGCTATATGGGTTTTAATAAAACTCACTGTCAAAAAAAGAAGTATTTTTTGTTTAAAGAATTACTGTGAGTACGTGGGCGCATTTATACATTATGACAATGGAGGTGATGGAAATGTAGTTCCTCCTTCAAAGGGGAGAGGCAATAAACCTGCTACACCCAGATGATATCCTGAACGCTGATAGTCCGAGAAATATCCCCTTAGATGTAACATTTGCAAGAATCGACGAATAGGAGAAACTACCCATATCCATCACACTCCTGGGGCTTTCAAAAAACCGGTGGCGGGGGGGTTACAGAGTGGAAGGAGGCTACAAGTTGGCAGGGAAAGGGTGCGTGTAGTTTTTAATTGGTAAACGTTTTAGGGTTTTGCCCATTATTGGGGGGGGGGGGGGAGTCAATCAATAATAGTGAGGCCAACAGGGGCGGTTCGAAACTACGATAAACCTTCTACACCAAGG
The DNA here is from genome assembly GCA_030762985.1 of Adelphocoris suturalis. Lineage (NCBI taxonomy): Eukaryota > Metazoa > Arthropoda > Insecta > Hemiptera > Miridae > Adelphocoris > Adelphocoris suturalis. The sequence goes on from CM061044.1 coordinate 54,746,739, forward strand.
TGATATCCTGAACGCTGATAGCCCAAGAAATATCCCCTTAGATGTAGCATTTGCAAGAATCAAGTAGGAGGAACTACCCATGTAAATCACATATTATATATTCATGCATTTGTTACCGTCCATACCCGAAATTCGTCAAAACTGGTGTAAGCTCATTTACAACCACTCTTGAAGAGATTTTACACGATCAGAATTTTGCTTAAAGCTTTAGTAAAAATTTTATTAGTTGGACCCTACTCCTCCACCCCCACTCTAGCCACTCCTGAGATAGGCACCTGGACTAAAACTACCTAATGTATCATTCAACCCTTCGAGCCATGGACATCACATCTCATGATACATAACTAGGTAGGTAACTGACCTTCAGCTCTGTTCGGCTGCCCATCAAAACACCATTAGACGTTAACTAATCATTGAATTATCTATCAGTGATGTAACGCAGATTTTTCCCCAAGTTGATAACTAATATAGAACGATTCCTCTGGTACAATTCATAAAATTAAAAGGACGCTCAGCATTGAAAACTTTTCTCCAACGTTTCGCCCCAGGAGCTTTACAGAAAGGCATTTTTTGTAATGTTATGTAATAATTTGAACTGTTCAAATAAGAAACGTTGCATAGTATTGAAACACTAATAGTTGCAATGATATATAGAACAAGCTTAGTAGTGGAAAAAATACTGAAAAGACGTATTACACCTACTAATTTGTCAATGATTTCACAATGATTTCACCTACGAAGTGTGATGATTTCATTCTACACGCATATTTAATAGGGCCAAATTAGAGCTGTAACCCCTGAATTTTCTGATGGCGTCATATATCTGCCCTCAAATAGAATTCTAATACAGATATTTCTGTAGAAAGTGGTCAGATATTTATAGGATGCGACCAAATAACTCTGTTATAATTACTATTATTATCTACATCCATTCAATAGTTAGAAAGTGTAGGAGGAGCTATGTATGGCCTGTACATTTCATTAGGATAGATTGATTTCAAGTGACATTTTCGACTATTTTCGTGCTAGTTTATTAATTATTACACACGTCCGAACTATCAGCATTCGCTAGCATTCGACCGAGTTTCCAACAAAAGTGCACGACACATGGCCGCGTTGTCTAGACTTTCTATATGTGCTGCGTCGATAGTGATACTGTCTGAAATTGAGAAGCACCGCCAGAAAAGGAAACGTGGAATATGGGAGTCTTCATATTCAAAGTTTTGAAGGTAATTTATGCAGTTATACACCGGCCACTTGTGATCTCACAGAAAATGACGTTCACACTGGATGCGTAAGGAAAACTGAATCCTTTTGATGATTCGTCGGTTGGACAAGTGGAGGAACGATCCCGAACGTTCGCGAACAGGGTTCGCAAACTCTGTTCGTCGCGGGTGAGTGTTTACACCCGTTTGTTTGCAAACGGTGTTCATGATCAAAGCTCATTTGGTGTAAACCAGGCTTTAGCTGTCTTGTTGTCGCGTTTTTCATCAAGTCAGTTAACTGGTGTCCCTCGTTCGACGTAGAAATCCACTCCTGTCGTTCCTCTTCATAGAATGGACGTACCATTAATTTATGCTCGATTTCTTCGGTATCGGTTGCGGTATCATGTGTAGAGAACGGTATATTCCCGTGCCGTGTCCTAAAAAAATACATGAAGTTGAAGCCAAACAATGCAAAATTAGGTAAAACGAAAGTGGTCAGTCACATCTACGAGTACATAAGTAGTCCTCACTTTGGAGTCAGAGCTCATCGACCGGTTTGAAGTGAAAGAGAAAGGTCCTTAGCGTCTGCTCGCTCTGGCTTTTTTTTTCGAGGGCGCTCCCGTCACGATCAGCTCGCGATCGCAGCTTGTTTAGGTGAATTCGCTACAGTAATGCTCACACGATCGTCACTTTCTCCCTTGTAAATCGTGTAGCCCTGAGAAAAAAGAATCAGCCCAGTAACTCATTTAAATTGCGAGCACGACCGAGATTTTTCATGTAGGTGGATGATAGACGCTGGCCGAGAAGAAAGTCTTTACTCAGTTAGCCTGCACATGGGTCTGACAAAGTTAGTTATACCCGTAAATGCGTCAGTATCTTCATCCATAATATTATATCGTATATAATCCTCCCTGTAGATTGATCAGAATCACAAATGATTATTTCTCGTTTCATGGTGATCGCTTACGATTGACACCACTATCCCTACCGTTTTCTAATTTTCCCGATTCTTTCATCTTTTTCGAACAAATGAAGGAATTGCTCCTAAATCTTAGAAAATGAAATTTTTGAAAATTTTCTTCTTAGAAATACGGTATCATTACTGGATCGATTATTTAGTTTTACCTTAATTAGATTTAACTCTATGTCTCTATATACACATACATTTAATTCCTGAATATATCTGATCTGCTTTTTTTTCTTTCACCAAACGTCGCATTGGAAATTGTAGGCTCAAAGAATAGCCCTGTGTAAGCACAAAATGTTTCTAAATTAGTAAATACTTGAATAAAATTCGTGTACAAGAACTTAGATGACCTTCAGAAGGGTCATCTCCATCAACTGGAAATTGCTGAATGGATTCTTATCTGGAATGGTGGAACCTATGAAAATTCGTTGACATTTTCTAACTAGATGTGGGATATTCTTCGGTTTGAGTGGGCTTGCTACATACTTTTGAGGATATGGTAGCTTGTACCTGCCTGATATTAAAATATGTATTACCCAAAAATAAAACAGGGGTGTCTGGCGAGCCTATGCTAGTTCACATCAGGAGTAATGTTTCTGGAATGTTAGAACCTATGAAAATCCCCAGAAATATTCTAACCAAACGTCGAATATTCCTAGGACTGTGTGGGTTCGCTACATGCTTTTGAGAATCTGGATAACTTGTAACTGCCAAAAATCAAACAGAAGTGTCTGGGGAGCCTAAGTTAGTTCAAATCAAGTCTGCCCAACTCCTCGTTATGCCACCTGTTCTAAATGAGTTAACCTCGAGTTCAACAAACGCATAACAATAGATATTGAAGGGCTTGACCTTAGGGCGCTGGGGGTTTGAACTCTGACTTTTAGGTTGAAACCCCCGTTAAAAGCCAGGCGAGGCTGTCCAATCAACTTCCAACGCAATGTCCCCGATCAACCTACACTTGTATTCTTTTCATCACTTTTATTTTTTACTTGGTTACACAGTACATAAAAATGTAAACTGCAACTGAAACAAACAATCAACTGTGCAACCATTATCACCTTTTGAACCTTAACGCGAAACGCAGGCCTAGAAGGCCTTATGTGAAGTTTTAATTTTGTTGTCCCACCCCTGGGTCACTGAGAGAGTGAATTCATGTCGATTCCATCCAAAACCACGAATAGAATGGCGTCTCCTTTCCGCTTTCTGCTGTAAGGTCAACAACCATTGCATGTTATTTGCTCCTGACTGCACCACAATGATTTTTATTGATGATCACCTACTGGTTACTTTGAAAGATTAGCCAACTAACTCATAACTATAAATTTTTCAAGTAAAAAATATTGTGGCCGGGCGACAAGGCCCGTTTGCTGCTGCATTAGACAACTTTTGAGAGGCCCACGTGGCATGATTGCCATTATTCCAGGTGTCGCTGGGCCTCGTAGGCCCACGTTTCACCAAACGTGACATGCCATGTAATACAAGTGTATTCGATTATTGTGATTGATTCGACGTATTATAGGGCGTTTTATTTTGATTTCCATTTATCATTGTTGAATCATAGTAGAAGCAATGTTCTACACTGAGATTCGGGCACTTGTTGAGATACAAATCTCTGTATAATGATCCCAAGGTCTTACAAACAGGTATATTCATGGTCATATTAGGTTTCAGTGTTCACTGTCATCTGTGACAAAACCCGTTCAATCAGTACTTACTCCAAGTATTTGTACACAAATAATAATCTATTTCACCACCGGAATCTTCACGACATCGTTTTTTAGTCATTACAATCACCGTTTCTTGGCCACTATGCATTATTGTCACTGATATTTCTACTCAAATGCGACAACTTTAGATGTTAGTTGCAATATTCATATCAACTTTTTGCAGCTCAAATGTGAGCCTTTTTTAAATTTTTTATTTATTCTTGAGGAATCTACGTGTGTTAGAATCTTATATTTCGTGTTTCAGTTTTTATCGAATTCGGCGCCCTTGAGAAGTCGCTCTGCCGATATATTTTTAGCAAGATGTTTTGTGTTGCAAAGCTCATAGCTTGAGTGAAACTAGAGTAATATGGTCTTTATATAGCTTGGCAGGGAAAAGAATAAGCTATTTTCACTAGAAAATTGTTTTCAGACAACAAGAAGACAGGTAATTTGTGTTGGATATAGTGAGGTGAGCGAATAGTGGATAATAAATCTCATGATATCAATGCTGCTTGGTGCCAAGGAGGTATATATTCAGCATACTCGAGCAGTTTAATGATCTCAAACAAACTCTTGATCTTTCGGCTACAGAATAGAATTTGCCCAAAATGATGATGATGAATGATTCCTTCCCTCCAATGAAAGCTGATAAGATGGGTCTGATATGTTTGTTTGTTCGTCTGTTTCTTTGTGATGTGATTCAGGCCGTATTATGGAGCTATAGACTCTGGAATTAGGAGAATAGACCTATATGGGCAGAATTTACCGTATAGTTTTTGATGCCGATCCGATCTGTGACGCATGGTGGAGCAAAATTCCTGGACATGGAAATGTTAAAAGCGATTCTTATAGGAAATTTTGCGTTGATTTCGAATTCACCCTCCTACACCCAAGAAAATACACACCAAATATATTTTTCTGGCAAAAAATACCAAAAAAACCAGTTTTAAAACATATTTAGCAATACAAATCTCTTTAGCACCGCTCAAACAGTTTGTTTGTCCAACCAAAAACTTGAAAGCCAGCTCTCCAGCTTTGATGGCGGCAGGCCAGAATTTAGCGGTTGTCTATAGCAAAATTGGTCCAAATCATGCACTAAGATATTCATAAGACAAATAATTTCATCAGCGATTCTTTGGTAAAGAAAATTTTATGCTGATCATAATTATTTTGATTGCGATGAAACCTAGGGTACTGAATAGAGGCATCAAATGCGAATTTTTGACGTTTTCAAAATTTCCAGAAACATTTTTTTGACTTCCCAAATTAATTTTAGTTGAGAATAATTTAAATGGAACAACCACTTAACTTTTAAATAGCTCCGGAATAGTCAAGGCAAGATCGGACAACGGGATTTTATAATTCAAACCCCGTGTGAAGTTATGGCGTTCATTTTGTTCACGCGATTTTAAGCGATTTACGAAATTTAACCTCAAATTTTAACAATTTTCGTCATTGTAGAAAAAATAATCGAGCCAACAGTTTTGTAATTTCATCTTATTTGGAACTCATAATTATTGCTCTAATAACTCATGATGATGAACAAGGAATAGTTGGCCCAATCCTAAGAATAAAATTATTTTTGTGATATGACATCGAACTCCTTGATCGTATTCAATATTCGGCTGTCACCTTATGAGTTGTACAAGCTTATTATGCGAAGTGAAATATATTGGCGAACGGCCTGTAGAATGCTTATAGATCACAATATATGGGATATTTCCAATCCCCCCCCAATGTCCAACTCTTCTTTACACTCGCCTCTCTAACGCTATACAATTTTTTGTCTTTGCGTATAACTACTAAGCCATAAGTTTTTCGAGGATTCCAACCAACCCCAAAAATTGTTGAGAATCAAATTTCCTGCATTTATGGTCCTCGCGAGTTGGATGGATAGTTACAGAGGGACAGCCGTTCAAAGTTCCCAGAATAGAAACATTTATCGTCAAACGTCTGTTTCTTGCCTATGATTGATAAAATATTTTACATATCCACTATTGTGGTATCCTTCTCATCACGGACCCACAGAATAAATTTGAGATGCTAGTATAAACTAGATATATTCTCCCAATATATAGATTGGTATGTAGAATAACATACGTACGGAAGCTAGGTACTTTGATTGCGTAGTCGCATGATTAAGTATGGTATCAACGGGAGATGAATAAAACCACGTGTCTAGAAACGTGTTCGAGTGGGGTTAAGTGTTGCCGTTGTCGGAACAGGTCGATCTCGCCAATTGCAGAAAGAAAAACATTGTACTTTCCCTGAGCGGTTGTGACATACTTTCGCGCAACTGGCTGCAAAATCCCTTTCACTCCTCATGGCTTCGGTCTCGGGAAAAGCGATCCGTCATCTCATCTCTCGATCGGAGTGATAAATGAAAGAAATCTCGAATCTTGTTTTGCAGCACATTCCGCCTTCGACATGAGAGAAGTTGAAGCATCGTTCTAGAGAATGAACATTTTCTCTATCGTTTAAATGAAAATTACTAGGCATCCATCTGCATGCTTATTTTTTGTTTACTCAAAAGAAAGATCTGGGCGAGACCTTTCCAAAATGGTGCTACATCAACGGTGTCTGACCAGTAATATGGCTTGAAATATAAAATAGAAAAACCATATAAAAATCTATATTTCTCACTTGTTATCAGTCCTAGAGATCTGGGAGTGGTCTTATTCGACTCAGCGTTAAAAAATACATCGACTACATGCCCTATAGTCTAAATTTGGTCAAAATTGGGCATTTTTCACATTAAAAAACAAATTTTCTCACTTGTTATCAGTCCTAGAGATCTGGGAGTGGTCTTATTCGACTCAGCGTTAAAAAATACATCGACTACATGCCCTATAGTCTAAATTTGGTCAAAATTGGGCATTTTTCACATAAAAATTGAGTTTTCTCACTTATTAATCCTAGAGATCTGGGAGTGGGCGCATTCGTCTCAGCGTGAAAAAATACGTCGACTACATGCACAGGGGGGAACCCTCAGCTCTCTTCCAATATTACGTCATGTGTGATATCCCCTTGCGTTTATTGGCCAAACTAAACGGTATTTTGAGCTTAAAATTGGTATTTGAATCTGAATCTAAGATCGAAAGTGTGAAATTCCAACACAAGAAATTCCCCCATTCGAGTAGGTATTGATTAAACTCGCAAATAATCTAGCATAAGATCCGTGCGATTCTTCCAAACTTGTATGAAATCGATGGGTGTTTGATTTGGTACCACCTAGAGAACTAACCCACACAATCCACGAGAATTAGATCGGAATATATTCTTGAGAGAATGTGCAGATTCTGGTATTTAACGTTATCCCATACTGGTCAGTGGGGTAATTCAATTTATACGGGACTTTATCAGGGGAAAGAGGGAGTCCGATCAGTCACCTAATACTTTTTCATCGAAATTGGGTGCTAAATGAGAGATTTTAGTAATAAAAATAACACAAAATAATAATAATAAATAAAATTATGATAATAATTAAAAAATAAAATAAATGAATTTTATAAAGATTGAAATATGAATGGGTGAGGAAATTCGAATTTTCCAAAATCGTTTCCTGAAAAGTGGTCAAAAAGGCTTCAGAACTTTGATTAGAAACAAATCTGATGGAATGCTACAGCGTGTAGAGCCCAATCTCGCTACGCACACAGCTTCCCACGTTTCTTCTCACGTTAGTGTGAAATGAAATCTATCACAAATTCAGTCGCTTATTTGAACGTGTTTGAGAAATTGATTTCTGAAAATTTTAACTAAAAAATTCCGCTTTTTGTGGTACACTGAAATTGTCTACCGTGATTCCAGGCCCGTCCTTCATTTGATTTCGGAAACGAAATATCGTAAACATTAGTCTGATAGTTAAGCAGAACAGCAATGTACGGATTTCTTTTAGATTTTCGGAATCTACGAATGAAACGTAAACCAAATAAACCTAAGTTTAAGTTTAAGGTTCATTTTGAAAATAATAAACTAAAATTAAACTTATCTAGTTGTGACTATATTTAAATATCTTCTTATTGATTCAATAGTTTATCTCGTTTGCCCTTCTGAGTCCACATTGATAAATTGCCTTGTGGTTTGGAATCATGAGATCTGTTTCACGTTGAGCATGAGTCATATGTCAGTGAGGCATCCACGTAAAGCGGGCGCAAGTGAACGAGTCTAAGAGCTGTTATTATTTCTTTCCCGTTATTTTTGTGATTGTGATATTGGAAGCTTGGCGCGGGGAGGGGTGTCGGTCAAGGCCTTTTCGCCTTCTCTGTCTACTCAGGAACGCTGAGATAAGAGTAAAAATACTCGTTCCCTTCCCCACCACCCTCGTTTGATTTCTACCTCGCGGAAGAGTCTTGCTATTTTTACGGAAGGTTCGATTAGGCAAAATATTTAAAAATCCCCAAAAATCGGTTTACGAAACCGAAAAAGTCCAGACAATGCACGGGCCCAATCCACTGATTTCACTGTGGACAGTGGAAAATATTTATTTGGTTGCAAACATGCCTGTAGTCATTAATAATGAGCCTGGCTCATTTCTTACGGTGTTTAAATTAGGACTGCCATTCAGGGACATCGCAGGAGATTCAACCTAAAAATATGGACAAAAGCTGGACATGCGCTATAGTTATTATGCCAGCAATCGCGTTATAATTCATAGGGCATTTTTCTGGAACATATATCCATTTACTCCACGAGTTTGAACGAGATCAGACCAATATATGATAAGAAATCGACTTTATAATAAATTAAAGTTTGCGCTTGCGCACAGACTACTGTAACGGCAATGAAAGTTATAGAGGACCGTCTAGAAGCAATTCCGCACAATTTCCGAAAATATATTTTTCTGTCATCTTATATCACTAAATGATAGAAGGTCGGTATTCGACATGTCTTTTTTATTCAAAAATTTGAACAGTTATTCAAAAAATTTGAACAGTTTTATTCAAAAATTTGAACAGTTATATTGACTCTCCCTCTTTACTTGAGCAATTTCATTTTCGTTTCCCTACAATCCATACTAACTGCCATTAGATTTCGTAAATTTTTTAAATATATGAAATACAAGTTAATAATGCTTCTGCATAAGCATGTAAAAATTTACGTATTAAAAATAGCCCGTATGTGATCTTTGCGGTCATGTTGTGGGTACGAGGATGATGTCACTCTGATATAGGTAGAAGTTGTCCGTTTCAAAAGTATTATTTTTTAAAAATATCGATAAGTAATGCATGCATTACAGGGACGTACCTATGAATGGATTGTATACAATTTTGGTGAGAGATAGAGAAAAAACTGAAATACCATGACTTGTCGGAGTGGCCCTTCCCCCTAGTAGCCACCTCCACGAACAGTAAATTTCCATCATAGAACTTCCAGCATGAAATTTGAAACTCCTGACATATTTTCCAAAACTAGACCAAATTCATAATTGGAAAAAAAAAATAATAATAAAATAAAATAAAACTGCCTACTTTTTCGTCATCGTGGTTTTCGTCGATTTTTGAAAAGTTACCAGTGTTGTTAGTTTCAGATAGAGGTGGGTATGTTGATGTTTATATTTAACTATTGCCTTATATTACGTTGTAGGGTAGGATTTAACTGGAATTTCATTGTTTTATAGATGCGGTTAGGTACCTACTTTTTTTATTAAGGTATATTTATTTTTTTTCCTTTAGGGGCTGTAACATATGCACAGGTGCAGACTCTCCTGGAACGCACCGAAAATACAAATTACAAACAAGAACGCATGACTGGCCTATGATTTCACTTTACATTCATGCAATACGGATAGTTCTTGAGTTCCTATTTTGGTGCTAAAAAATTAATTAATTACTAAATATTCCAAAACTCAAATTCAAATCGCAGTTTAATTCACTATTGTCAAAACTCCCTACCTAACGTAATACTTTGTTATAATATTACTATCAAATGTTATAGTATGTAATTATTTTATTTCATTTCCCAACGCCCCGGAGGTTAGGGGGAAGTATTGTGACTTTCTTAACAACATTTTTCTGGACTCAAACTGAATGCATAGCTCAAAGAATCAGAAATGTATTTCTGTATGTATTCAACTGTTGAAGAATAACTTTTAACTTTGTTTTCCAGGTAAGTGGGCAAGACCAGCGAACTATTTCGAGAACAACGATTACAGCATTTGTGGTGAGTTGAAGTGATAGATAACGTAAAACATATCATTCAGATTAATATGTACATGTAATTAAGACCTGGTTAATCAGGTTGTCTCTTTTCAATCCGACGGCAAGAAAATTTTTCGGGGACTGTCTAGGAGATAACCCGCACAGTTTGTAAAAATTACAGGGTGATATATGTATTATAGCAGACAATCGAGGAACGTGAATCGTTCTACAAGTTATGGAACCCAAAACAAGAGGAGTATTAAATATTTTTAATTTCGTGCACGAATACAAAGCTTCCATTTCTTTGAAGGCGAGGAATCAACAATAAACAATGAAAATTGAAATATAAAAATGAAATTTAATATCAATGCATTTTGAAGCACAACTTAATGGAAATATTTATTAGGCGTTTTGCACTTGAAAATACTAATTTCATAGAAATTGGAATCACAAGACTTAATGAGAGGTCGTGATATTGAATACTCAATCTATGCGTATAGGCAACATATCAATGGAGTTATAATCAATGACTCTTCTTGCAAGGGGATCTGCACACTCATTACCATTGAATTATGTTAGTGTTGTTGGTATCACATGTTTCATAACTTCGAATCTCTATGGGCTATTGGTATTGTGTGGTATTTTCGAACTCCCAACACCATCGATCACCCAGAACGAAAGGTTGAGTTCACATTTAAACGCTTATCAGTGCGGTGAATGACATGTTAACCGACTTCGAGCGCGAGAGGCACAAGCAGGGTCGGGGTCAAGGTGACCAATAACCCGATTGTTATTGACTGCTCGCAATCTGTTATAAATAGCGAGCAATCGGCGGCCCGTTCGCTGACCGGCACGAAAACCCGCGTCCTCCCGACAACAAATAGATGGAGCTTCCTACCCAGCGACCTGATGCAGAAGCGACCGTGGACGCCGACTTATGACAATTATTGGTGTTTACCAATACTGAAATCCACCAATTGTTATAAGATACTCTTAAATCCAATCCTGAAACTGTCTATACCTATACCATGTCCATAATGGCTGCCATGTTTTGCTGTCATTTAATTGCCCAGCTGTTTCAAATCTTGACTGAAACTTTCTGCACTCTAGTTAACCTATTTCACCGTCCCCTTAGGCGGTTATAAGATTTACAAGATGAGGTTTGGTTTAGTTACTCTCTATAATTCATTGACTTGTATTTTTTATTATTCATGAATTAAATACAAATTCAATCTATAAGTTGTCCTTATTGTGGCAGTGAAGAAATATGAAATTCACCGCCAAAAACTAAGTACCCTTATTTAGTTCAACAACCATTGTTTTGCCTGTTCTAAGAACCGGATAGTTAGTCCAATGTTGTCTATATCTCGACAGTTACAGAATACACCCCCGCCCCCCCTCAAACCCCTTTCAAGTGTCAAACAAACAAAACAGTCAAGGTAATCCGCACATACAAATTGTATTTGATGTTATAGTTTACACATTTAATCATTAAATGTTTAAACTATAACATCAAACACACTTTTTATGTACGCATTACCTTAGAACCACGAAGCTGGTACCTACCTAAAAATGCAATCATTATATGTTGTATATGTTTTACACCCAGCTATTAGAAACCTACAGGTTTACACTTTTCGTAATATTCACTATTGCCACCATTGACACAGACATTCAGCAATTATCAAGCGTTCTAACTTTTGTTTCATTCCACTCAATTTCCCTGATTTTCTCTACTCTCATTCCAATACCTACTTGTATATATGGAACGTTATGTGAAACCACCATTATGTAAACTATCTACCACCATTATGTGTAGAAGATATTTTCATGAAGACAGGATGAGTTTTACCTAAGTTATTTAATTTTAACAACCAACTAATTAAATTAAATTAAACCTGAATCACAATATTTCACATCAGTTCTGTAGGTATGTATAGGGAAGTTTTATAAACAATTTTAGACCGATTTCTTGGCTTTTCTAAGGCCTTCAGGATGTTGGGTAAGTAAAAACACAATCAGTTAGTACTGTACATGTACATGCATGCATGTTGAGAAAATAGTTTGAAGCCCCGCACCAGATGTTTATTCTTTTGTTTCCAATGACCTCCTCTAAACATCCAGCGCTACTAGGAACGCCCTTGGGCGGGTTATAATAAATCGGTAGAGCACGAAAGATTCAAGAATGAAGACGAGCGAGTCTTCAAAGGACGTGACGCAATCGTTGCTACCGACGGATTTCTAGGTCGAATAGTTTTTTTCGCGTAGGGGTGGAGTCGAGGCAAAGGAGGCAGGTGGGGTACAGCTGACAGGCTTCGGTCCCATATGGCGCTTTCGTTTTCAGGTAACCCAAGGAAACAACCAGACGTGGAACCTACCCCTGAAGAGCGGGAACTAGGGGGGAAAAAATCACTTTTACTTGAAAAACCCCCCATCACAAAGGGCGGACTACCTGCTGACGAGCTCAAAGGGATTCCCTTTCGATGTTGAACCACTTTCACTGATTTATAGAAGGGGTTGGATGGTTGAGAGGCTGCGAGGAAGTACTGCTTGTCTCTGCTTCAAAGCCAGCGTTTGTGCCGACATTAACCGTATTGTGATTGAAATCTACTCCGAGGGTGTTACTAAAAGGTCATTGTTAATGAAATTGCTATACGACAGGCTGCAAGAAATTTATTGCCTCTTGTCAAGTTGTTGAGTAGTCAAAATAAGTCGTTCGAGGGGAAAAATACAGCCTATGACTTCAATGCACATTTAGTCTGAAGACTTGTAAATCAATTTTTTAGGCTGATGAACCCATCACACTTTTACTTGAAGAACACCTAGAAAAATGCCTACTTGTGACGCCCGTTCGGGACTTGGTACTATTAGTATTGTTTGATGGGTAGTATAATTTCTGTTTACACAAGAAGCATGGACCATCTTTGGATAGCACTCACCTTTGCCCAACGTTTACTTCTAGAGAACTTTTTGGCTAAATAGATTTTTGGATGCTCAAAGTTGCCAACAAACTACAATCAAATAATACGATTTACGTGCATTGTGCATTCTTGAAATCTAGTTCTATCATTCACTAATGATTGACTCCATGTTTCGCCAAATTTTCGGGGCGAAACGGCATGCTTGCTTGAATAATGAGTCGTACAGACTCCTTATCAAATTTCAACAACCTTCCAAATGTCGAAAATGAAGGTTGTTGCATGGATGCTGTTTACTGCAAGCTTCTCGCTTGCCGCCTGGTTTAGTTTATTTATTTGTAAAATACGCACTGTGAGGGACAATCGTCATTATCATTATCTATAAATGTCTGCAAAGGAACATACAATGTAACTATTCAATAGGGAAAAATAACCATGATAATACAAACGTCGAAAAATTAAAAAAACTAAGTGACATATGTATATAAACACAAAATGTAATACAACGAATACCAGTGAAATGTCCAAGTGTAAGATAATACAATCTGAGCCAATAGACAAAGATTAAAACTACAGAAAAGAAATGCATCATTGTAAACCAATTTAACGCTAATTAAAAAATCATTGAAAAATAATCTGAGTACAGTTCGGCGTCAACTAACAAGGATTTCACTATAGCTGAAAAATGTTTTCTCGACAAACCACAGATACAGTCCCGTAGCAATGATTTGGTTGTAAGCAATAATCATCGGAAAATAGGAGCGTAACGCACTAAATGTTACGTAACGGTAATTTTGTCTCATAGTTGGCCGGGTTATGATGGCAAAAATATGTTCCATGTGAAAAAAAAAAAAAAAAAAAAAAAACGGCGCTCCGCGCCTCGCCCTTCAGTTACCTCTATTTACATATTTTGAATGAAATTATTGAAACACAGAATGTGTTTTAGCTCACACGTTTCACACAAACCCGTGAAACCGCATGTAAGAATGACTCAGATTTTGCGGTGTATCTTATCACTAGATGTCAAGTTGTTTTATTTATTTATCACCATGCTTAGCATTCATGTTGACTGAATCTGATAGAACTGAACATCAATTTGTTAGATCTCATTTGAATAAAATGGCAGCCGATCTGTGTAAAATACCGGCATTCCGCCCCTGTTGATTATTATTATCAATGATTTTAAACCGCGGTTTATCTCCCACGAAAGGTCCTCGTCGCTAATGCATGAGGTTTGCGTGGGAAACCAGAGCTGAAACAAAAGAAAAAACAGGACCAATGTGTCCCTTTGGTTTTTTTTTTCGGTCAACTACAATACCAACTCTTCCTGGTGTCGGTGGAGAAGAACCTGTTTGAATCTGTTCCCAGACAGATTTCAATGTCACCAAGTCCAAGGCAAGTGGGCGAGAGAGAAAGAGAGAGGAATCGTCAGTTGAATCCGAGTTCGGACAATGGGTGAAGTAAAGGAATTTTAAGGTCAAGTTTTTTATACAGTCGGGTTTTCATCAGTCATTCCAGTTTTAAGGGCACGAAAGGCGGCATTATAGTTAAGAGGGTGAGGTGTCGAAAAAATACGACCCTGAGAGGGAGTAGAGTAGGTTTTTGTTTCAGTTGGAAGGTTTGGGACGGGGCGGAGTCCGGTCTCATGTGCTGGTGACTCGTGAAGCGAAACGCCCTCCATTGGGCGTCACAAAAACCGTCACAGGGCCTTGAGGAAGGCGGGAGAGGCTGGTGATGTACTGACTCGTTCTGTGGGATCTGAGGGGCACGGAAACGTTGATGTGCTGAACATTACAGAACATGCTCATGTTTTGTTGGAATCAGGTGCGCTAGGTAACACTATATTTATAGATATCTGTAACGCATTTGAAGATGAAGACATAGGTAATCATTGACTGTCAAGTACGAGTATGATGACAATGATTCAATTTGCAGGAAACCAAAGAAAGTGATCAAATATATGGTCTCATCTTGACTAGCTATGAGCTGCATACTATCTGGACGTGTTAAGCAGTATTGAACCCTTCACTGAGCATCGACTTAAGTAGTATTAGCAGTTCAGTGATGTACTGACTCGTTCTGTGGGATCTGAGGGACACAGAAACGTTGATGTGCTGAACATTGCAGAACATGCTCATGTTTTGTTGGAGTCAGGTGCGCTAGGTGACACTATATTCAAAGATATCTGTGACGCTTTTGAAGATGAAGACATAATCATTGACTGTCAAGTATGATGACAATGATTCTATTTGCAGGAAACCGGTGAAAGTGATAAAATATATCATCTTGACTAGCTATGTGCTGCATGCTATCTGGACGTATTAAGCAGTGTTGAACCCTTACTGAGCATCGACTTAAGTAGTGGTAGGAGGTCAGCGTTGTACTGAGTTGTTATGAGGGATCTGGCTGAGAAAAAAAGAAACGTTAACCTGCTGAACATTGCAAAACATTTAGCTGATTTTTGTAGAAAATGAAGCTATTACAATGGTTACTGGTTTCTTGATTTATGTAGGCGGAACTTTTTCATATCAAACAAGCATTCAATACGAAAAATACCAAAGCCACGTCAAAGTTTCGATATAGCTGTGTAGAGAAGCTCCAGAGAGGATCCCGCAGACGGTTTGGATCGCTCCGCCGACGACCTCCCGACAAGGGCAGCCGACTAATACGGCGAAGGCCTTGAATTTGAAACTCGAGCTTCCTTGTGCAGCCTTGCCTAAAATTGGTGTCTTCCTGTACGCAGGCGATATCGAACTTGACGGGGAAACGCACCGCCTGCCTTCGTCACGATAATATTCCTCATTGTTTTAGTTTGTTGTTATCGACTCGCAATTACTGAACCATTTCGCATTGTAAGGTTGCGTTATCCCAATACGAAAATTCTCTCCTTGCGTTTTCCACCCGAGTTATTCGAGTTCTTAGACTAAATGAGGTAATTGCTTTCCAAAAAGCGGCTATACTACCTATATTTATCGTCTGACTTTGCCACGATAAATACCCCTATTATATTAATTTAGACGGACTAGCATTGAAAAGGATATTCCTTATTGCAGGTTGTGTAAATAATTCGCTCTCATATTACCAAAAGCTTACAAATCGCAAATTTTTACACAAATGTTTTGTATATCTGTATTATAAGGCCCTTCTACGAAGATTAGTGATTCATTATTATTAAACCTAGTCTATAGTACATTATCTAAACTCTTTGCGTTGCACCTCGCAAAA
Organism: Adelphocoris suturalis; assembly: GCA_030762985.1. NCBI lineage: Eukaryota > Metazoa > Arthropoda > Insecta > Hemiptera > Miridae > Adelphocoris > Adelphocoris suturalis. The sequence goes on from CM061044.1 coordinate 54,762,897, forward strand.
GGGTTCACCCCTTCTCAGCCCCCCCCCCCCCCCCCCCCCCCCAATTTTACGAGTTTCAGTAAATGTTATTAAACATAACCCATTATCATAAAGTCATCTTCCTACCATGTAGAAGTGGTGCATGGACTGTGTATTGTTTGAAACTACATATATTTGTGTCTTGTACAAAAAACCTCTATTACAACAAATTATTGTAGTTCGATAAGTATCGTAGGTCGATTAGAAAAGAAATCAGCCTCAGATGATCCTCAGCTGATATTGGTCCTCCATACCTCGTTAAAGTGTTTTCAACGTATATCAAAGGTACTCTATTTAAAATTTTAGCACCGTAGGTCGATTAGGACAAAAATTAGCCTCAGAGGTGCCCCTCAGCTGTAAAAAAAGTTTGAAAAAAGTAAACATTTTCAGATGAGCTAAAAAACTGCATATTTTTAATTTTATGAACTCCAAATAGTCTGTTCCATATTTTCTTTATACAAAATACAAATACGAAAGTTTTAAGTTATTTAAGGGTCGCACTATCTTTGAAATATGAATTTCGGGCCCAATTGCATTATTTACAGGATTTACACTGAATTTGGTTGTAACTTACAGTATTTACATCGTGTTTTGGAGGTTCCTAACACTTGCAGGTTTTTACAAATGACCATGGAATAGAGATGAAAAATCAATGGTCGAAAGCTCAAAACCTTTATTTCGCCCATAAGTGAACATTTAGGGTTTTGCACTGTTGAAATCGAAGTATAGTTAGATAGTTTTAGGTTCCTAAAAACTTACTTGAGTTTTTCTTGTAACGAAAAAATCATTGTGACTAATCCATTCACAAAGAACAAACATAATTATATTCGAATATTATCCAGGCTTCGCACGACATAATTTCCCTGGAATACGATAATTGTTTGGGACTGATTGAATAGCTCAAACACGAGGGACCTGCCAGAGTGGTTTGCCGTGTTCAGAGGCGTAGCGACAGGCGGCAGGATGGGCTGTGCCTTCCGATGAATCCCCTCCAAACCACATAATTAAGTTGTGCAAATCAAACAACAAAGAGTAAATAGTTGCATCTAGTAGACTGATTCTCGATACGTTTTCATCTTGTCACATCACAAATCTTGCCAAACAAATTAGTATTGTATCTGAATTTCCTAGTTTATTTTGATGTGTGCAAACGAATGCTATCGAAAACTCGGAAAAAAACGCTGCAAATTATTACATAATGGTTTATTATTTCTGAACCAGCATGCTCTGGGGCTTTCGCCACCTCTGTTCTCGCGTTACAGGCTGCACTCCCGATGGGGAGCAAATGGATGATCGTACAGCCACCCGAGTGGTCTCATTCAATCCACGGAGCTAATTTCTATAGGAATCAAACTAGAACCGTAGGTACACTGGATTCAAAAAGCATCTGGGACCTATCCCAGTCGATTCTGCGTCCGAAATTACTTGGGTGACGACACTCCACTTACCTATGGCAGAAATATAAGTAAACAGCTATTCGTTCAGAGGGTTCAGACTCCAACCTGCCCATGTAATGCAATTTTAATTTAAAAACGATTTGCTTCGAACTATCTGAGAAGGTTTTGGCAAGAAGAAGAACAAAAGATTTTAGATGGGCTGGATCAATTATTTTTGTAACATACTATAGTATGATATAATATACTAAATATACTAGTGTGTTCAAGGTAGGTTAAATGTTATATGGGGTAAAAGTAATAAAATATATATTATATCCGTTCTGATACGCCCCGGACGCCTTTCTGCTACTCCCCAGGTTCCGTTCCACTATGCCCCTAATGCCCCCTCAGGTTGGCGCGGCGTATTATATGGGTATAACACGTAAAAGTAATAAATATCCATTCTCCTACACCCCTCTGCTACGCCCCTGGTCACCCCAGCCCCCACAAGGTGCCGCGGCGCCTCCTCTCACTCCACCCCCGCTCACCCCCCTCACCACCCACCGTGACCCCCTGCCAAGCGTGCCAGGCGTGCGTAAGTCTAAAACTCAAAGCCTCGAAAAAGACACTTTTTCGCCCGTTTTTGGCCCATAGCATCTATGCGAGTAAAGCGATCGGGATGGTTAAACGTTAGGACCAACTAGACCCCAAATGGAGTCTATGTGCGAAAGAACGGGTTTTTTAAGTCAATTCTTAGGCCTTTTATGGCCCGAACGGCGGACGGACATTTCAAATTTGGATTCTACGCACCTTGAAACGTAAAGTGACAAAGTTTGAGGGGGGGGGGGGGGGGGGGTGTTATAAAAATGTTTTGCTATACGATCACATAGGCTTATTATTGGAAATAATAAACCAAAAGTGTATATACGAGTACAACAAAATGTGCACAAAGAATTCAGCGTAATGACCTCGTTTGAGATATTATTAAGCGATACAAACTGCAATGTGGAATAGTTAATATAAACTAAAACAATGATGGCGTGCCAGGCGTGCGCGCGTGCGTAAGTCTAAAACTCAAAGCCAAGAACAAAGTAAAGAACATTGTCTATTTCCTCGAAAAATAAAAAGTTGTAATGTTAAATAGATTTCAACGGCTATAATCGGACATCAGTAACAAACATTAACATAATAATAAATAATCAGTAATAAATTGTTTGTTACTGATCTTGACCTAACAGTCGAAATCAATATTACATTGTAACTCTTTATTATTCAAGGAAATATACATGTTATTCTTTAACTCCCATAGTTTAATTTATATACCCTCGACCCATACCAGATTACCAATGATGTACTGGGAACCGAGAACACCCAGACTGGCATCAACGGGTCAGTTGGATTAAACCTTTCAGAAAAAACAACCTACGCCGGCAATATGAAGATGGGCGAGCCCGTAATTGGAGCATCATCTACTGGACCTGCAACTGGGGCTGGCCAGACGATGCGGCCAGGTGACGGCCTGATTGCGTGGGATCTGCTGGGTTACCGTCTCGAAAGCAGATTGCCCTCGGTGGAGGAAGCGGCAACCACCACCGTCACTATCCCTTTTGTTTGTCCCACCCTTGAGCCAGTAGTTGAGAAGGATTTTTTCCCCTTGGCCGACCCAATGGTGAGCCCTTCATTTCTCTTCCTCCTTATGTCGTACCTATTAAACGCTATTAAAAAGCGAGAGTGGAAGAGAAAAAAATCTCGACGGGGTTATTAGTCGATGAGAAGTGCGTGTACCCTTGGAGGGTTTTTATTCGAATCTGTTTCAAGCCCTTCTGTTCCATGGAAGCTATACAAATAGACGTCATTCGGTCGATTCCAACGCACGAACTGCTAAGAAACATCGTATTAATTATTCAGTAAAAACACTCTCGTTCGTTGAAAGATGTACACGATGCTAACATCTTTCTCAAATATAGCATCAACCCACTGTAATTTGACAAAATCTGGTGCGAGGCTTCACACAGGTTTCCTTAGTTCAAGCGAATCCGCGAATAAAATTAAATTTACGCAAGAGCTTGAAAATTTCCGCAAATGGTACTTCCGAAAATCGTAATGGAAATCCATTTTAGACCATTCTAAAACGATTCGTGAATTTAAAGGTTTTTCTTGGGTATTAATTGGTTTTGAAAATTTAAAAAACAGATTTTCTTTTTCCTAACGAATTTTTCTGAGAATAAGCGGGTATTGGAGAGTGTTTGTACCTTTCTAAGGCCCTATGACCTTCCTACTCTCTTGACTGCTGTTACATGAATATAGTAATAGATGGAATCATTGGGAGACAGAAAATCATGGAAATCCCATCAGATCAGAAGTAAATACCTACAAATCTTAACATCTAAATAGGAATCGCATAAATCGGGTTATCAAACGCATGGGTACCTAGGTAGTAACTAATTTATACTGGATAAATCAAACGGCTGGATAAATGGAACTTCGGTTTTCATCCTATCGTGGAAAATTCTTTTTTCGTTTATGCTTATAACCTCTCTGTTGTCCCTAACGAAAGTAATCATAAAACGAAACAAGATAAAGAGCAGCCCATACGCGCTTTGTGATCTCTGATTCCATTTCTGCTGTTTCAACTGCTGATATTTGAAATTACATTCCTCATTTTGCTGTTAGAGAAATGATCTTGCAATGTGTAATAGTATGGGGAAATTTGATAGGATGCGTCTTGCTGTACAGCAACTACGCCACACTCGAGATACTCGTAGTTGTCATACTTGAATGTGTTTTGATGAATATTTTTGTTCTCTTATGAGTCGTCGTTGAAAATTAACCTGCTTGAATGCCTCAACTAATACTCATGTAATGAAAATGGAGAAACTGAAGGCTTCATATGTTTACTGATAGCATAATGATAAAATTATCCGTCAACCTACTAATTAGTCAAGATTCGGGCAATTAGGCGTTCAGCTTGTTAATCGGAACGTCAAGTTTTGATGATTAATTCAAACAACGATGGGTGTTGGTGATGTAAGAATCAGTGTAATATCGAATTAAACCCTAACAGAATATTCGTTAATTTTTTATTAACTCATGTGTTAAGCCAGTTCTTATCTATATCATCACATGAAGACAATTTTTAAGCCTTCATAGTTACCAAACAGAATGTGTTTGTCCGTATCGCTTTACAGTTTTCGTCCCATCACAAATTACATAATGACCAACCCAAAAACATATCCATGTTAATATGGAGCTTGGGATGAAATTACATCTGCCACACGATTGACAGTGTTTTCGCTGCTTAACGCCAACGCGTCGAGAAATAATATAAAAATATTTTCTAAACAGAGCACGCAGGTCAAGATTCAACACGAGAATGTAATTTCTGAACAATTAAACATATTGTTGTCAACATGTAAATAAAACATATTGTCAACAATAATAACAGGACGGGATTGTTTTGGAGTAGGTACTAATTCGCATTTTCACACTTCCCCTCGAGTTAGTTCTTCAACTCCGTAATTCCGAGTTCCCATGTGAATTGTTCTAATTTGGATCTTGATAGTGATTTGGTAAACATGTCAGCCGGCATTTCTGATGTTTGTAAATATTTGATTTCCACTGAGTTTTTCGAAACACATTGGCGAATGAAGTGATGTCTGATGTCGATGTGCTTCGTTCTTGAATGATGTGTCGAATTTTTGGTCAACTGCTGTGCTCCCTGATTATCGTTGTATATTGTGATTGCCGTTTTTGAATTTAGAACGTGTAACTCTCCGAGAAATTGTCGTAGGTAGAGTGCCTCCTTGGTTGCTTCTCCAATGGCAAGATACTCAGCTTCGACGCTCGAAAGTGCTACTGTCCTCTGCTTTCTAGCTTCCCAGGATATTGCCGCTCCTCCGAGTTTGAAGCAGTATCCAGTGTAAGAATGTCTGTCTTCAGCACAACTTGCCCAATCTGCATCCGCATAACCTTCCAATGGCTTCCCAGTCTTCTGGAATAAAATTCCATGGCATGGTGTTCCCTTTAGGTATCGCAGAATTCGTTTTGCTGCATGCCAGTGCTCATGCGTATAATTGTTGTTAAACTGGCTAAGCGAATTCACTGCGTAAGTTATGTCTGGGCGGGTGGATACAGCCAAATACATTAATGATTCGATTAATCGCTGATATGAATATCTGGCCATTTCAATCGTATTTGGTTGTCCGGCTTTTTCAGCTTCAGTCCAGTTTCAATCGGTGTTGAGTTTTCCATTCCAAAACGCTTCAGGATGTCTTGGGTATACTTTTTCTGACAAATAAATAGCTTCCCCTCGATTTGGTTTCGGGTAAACTCAATCCCTAAGCCGTAGTGGATTGGTCCTAAGTATTTCATTTTGAAAACGTTCATCAGGTTCTGTTTTATTTTTTCTATCAGTTTTGGATTGCCTGAAGCCAGCCAAAGGTCATCAACATAAATTGCCAGAACAACAAAGTCATTCTCTATTCGAGCTTGGTACACGCATGGGTCGGTCTTTAGTGGTTTCAGTCCCAGCTTTTTCAGATTTTCGTCAAGCTTTAGGTACCATTGTCGCCCTGCTTGTTTCAAACCGTACAGAGATCGTTGTAGCAGACATACTTTATCCCCCTTTTCTAGGCTTTCTAACATCTTCTTGGCTTCTTTCAAAACTTTTTCCGACGATTTGTTTTCCAAAATTATGTCTTGTAAAATTTCTCTAAAACTTTCTGGAGTTTCCATATGAATTTGTTCATCCAAATTTCCGTTTAAAAATGCTGTAGTTACGTCAAATTGGTGAATATTCAAATTTTCTTCCACAGCTAGAGCCATAATTGTTCGAATCGAACTCATTCGAACCACAGGTGCAAAAGTCTCATTAAAGTCTTCCCCTGGTCTTTGACTAAATCCTTTTGCGACCAAGCGAGCCTTTTTTCTTTCCACGGTACCATCTGCCTTCAATTTTTCTCTTAGAACTACTCGGCAGCGGATCACATTTTTATTTTTTGGTCGTTGTACAATTCTGAAAGTTTCATTTTCCAAAATTGACGAGTATTCAGACTTTATGGCTTCTTTCCAACCAACTGCTTCTGGGCTTGACAATGCTTGCTTCACTGTTATTTCTGCCAAACCAGCCGTTTCAGGTTCTTCTATTGCGTCCTGAAATATCTCATCTTCAACTGATTCTAGTGGGATTTCAATTTCGTTATAGATTTTTCTTGGTCTACCGGGATTTCCTGTTCTTTGAATGTGTGGTCTCCCTTTTCCACGAATTTTCCTCACTATTCCCTGATTTGTTACTAATCGTTCTGTTTCCGCAATGCCTCCAGGATTGTTGTTCGTTGGTTGTTCATTTCCTGTTTCATTATTGTTCTCAATTTCATTTTCATTTCCTTCATTGTCTAAATTTGTTTCAAGCTTTTGTTCTGTTGGGTGTATCATTATGGTCATTTTTCGATCTTTCTCTTCATTCTCCTGATTCACATGATCAAACAAATCTTCAGGAAAACAGTTTTCAAAATTCTCTTGTCGATCAAATTCTTCCATAAATTTCACGTCCCTTGAAACAATTACTTTGTTTTCTTCTTTTGCCCAAATTCGGTATCCTTTTGTTTGGTCCGAATATCCCAAAAAAATTCCTTCTTTCGCTCTTGGAGCAAATTTGTCTTTTTGCTTTTCCTTGTTGAGAAAATATACCTTACTTCCAAATATGCGAAAATACTTCACGTTCGGTGTTCTTCCAAACCACAACTTGAATGGTGTTTCACCTCCTATTCCTTTTGAAGGACTTCTGTTTCTGATGTGATTTGCTGTGTGAATTGCATCAGCCCAAAAGGATGGTGGTAATTTTGCATGAAGCATTAGACACCTTGCAACTTCTACTAGGCTCCTGTTTATCCTTTCTGCAACTCCATTTTGTTGTGGGGTATGAGGAACAGTGAGTCTTCGAGTTATTCCATTCGTTTCTAAAAATTTGTCAAACTGTTTGTTACAATACTCTGTGCCATTATCTGATTGGATGTACTTGACTCTTTTTCCAGTTTGATTTTCAACTTGGTTCTTGAATTTCTTGAATTCTTCCAAGACATCTGATTTATTTTTGAGGAATCTCACTTCACACCAACGACTGTGATCGTCAATTAGTGTTAGGAAATACTTTCGTCCTCCTTTAGAAGCAACTCTCATAGGTCCACAAAGGTCTGTATGAATTATCTCTAGTAACTCCGAAGATCTGTTGGACTGTTTAGGAAATGGTTTTTGTACCATTTTCCCCTCTAAACAGGTCGTACATGGTCTGAGAGTTTTGTTTTGAGGTATTTCAATCCCTCTTGCTTTCTTGTTTCCAGATAATTCCTTCAAATCATTCTCATTTAAATGCTCATATCTTTTATGCCATAGCTCTAATTTACTATTAGCTTTACTTTCAGCTGCGTTAGCATTTTCACGAGTATTGTTAATGTCTTCTACTTGATACAAACCGTTCACCCTGTTTGCAGTCATTAGCAGTTTTCCTATACTGTTTCTAACTTCGGCCTTGGTTTTTGAGAAAATAACTTTGTTTCCATGGTCAGTTATTTTTGCCACAGACATTAAATTCGATCGAAGTTCTGGAACGTATAAGGTGTTTGTCAAATTCAGCTCTTTAGTTTCATTCCCCACTTTTACGCTCATCTTCACAGGTCCTTGACCAACGATGTTTGTTGAGGATGAATCTGCTAGGTTGACTTTATTGCTCACACTAGTTCCGATCGATTCAAATTTATATTTCTCTGCGCACATGTGAGAAGTGCACCCGCTATCCAAGCACCATGAAGAAGTGGATACTTTCATTGCTGCTTCGGACGTGGATGTGAGAAATGTTTCAGCTGAGGTTTTTGCAGACTGTTTGTAATAACAATTAGCTGCTTTGTGGCCTTTCTTTTTACATATATGGCATTTAAATCTGAATTCTTTTTCATTTTCTTTATTGGTATTTCGTTTCTGAAATTTATTTTTAGCTATCATTACATTTGGGTCTCTCTCTTTTTCTTTTCTTGAGTCCCATTGCTCTATTATTTTTATTCTTAAATTCTCTGGGTTGGGAAGGTCATCACGTGCTTCGATTGCACATTTGAAATTATCAAAGCTGTCTGGTAGGTTATTCAGCAACATTATTGTACGTAATTCGGGATGAATAACTACTCCCATTGCCTGCAACTTATCTACCCCATCAAAGAATTTTGCTATGTACTCTCTAGCGTCATCGTCTTCTTTCATCTTATGCAACATAAGCTGCTTCATCAACGATGCTTTTCTGGTAGGTCCTTTTGATAAATAGATTGATTCTAACCTTAGCCATAATTCTCGTGATGTTTTGCAATCTTTTACTTGTTTAATTTCTGATGGACTGATTCCTAGAATTATGTCAGCTCTATGTTTTCGGTCAATTTTGTCCCATTCACTAGCAGCTGCTCTTTCTGCATCTCCGGCACCTTCGCCTACTATTGGTCGAGGTATTGTTCCATTGACATAGCTGATTCCATCACTTTTCTCTAACAGCGCTTCCATCAACACTACCCACGTATCATAATTGTCTATATTTAAACTGTCAAATCCAAATTTCTGAATGTTCATGGTAGAGGTACTTAAATCTTCTTTACAAGAAACTTCACTTCACTTGTTTCACGATTTTTACTCTAACCAACAGAAAATTTTGACAATACGCGCAGAACTCATAACCTAATATAAAAATATTTTCTAAACAGAGCACGCAGGTCAAGATTCAACACGAGAATGTAATTTCTGAACAATTAAACATATTGTTGTCAACATGTAAATAAAACATATTGTCAACAATAATAACAGGACGGGATTGTTTTGGAGTAGGTACTAATTCGCATTTTCACGAGAAATTACTCGAAAAAAAGAGAAAAAACACCGTTTTTGGCACAGCAGCAAACGTTTGGTTTGGTCGATTTGGCAATACGAATCTCAGCTACAAGTTTCTGGCAGCCGGTCAAATATTTCGTGTTTCTTTACAGGCTGACGCAAATTATGTCCTATGGATGTTTCCCAGTTGTGTTTGTCAACAGTGAATAACTTCGGCGCTGACCAATTTATTGATATAAATCTTGAAGAAAGGATTCGTAGTAGTGTTGCCACTCGTCCTGGTTACTGTGCGGAGAATTCTAATGTTGGACAGATTGTCAAGGTGCCTGGTCAAAATGCTACCAGGACGCAAAATTTGCTCCATGTAAGGTCCTCATAATATTTAATTTCCTCTACCTTCACCTACTACCTCTATTTACTTATTGCATATTGCTGAACAGCTTGCTACGGAAAAATGATTCCAAGATGAGTATTGTATCGGACAGCTCAACATCATCTACATGGTAGATATGATTTCAGTGAGATGATCCCGCCATTCAGTCTCTATCACTTGAATGTAATAAACTAAACTTCAGTGATTTATTTGAAACATGCTCAGCATTATCACTCAGTGACAGTTCACATGGACCCTTTGTAAGAAGATTTTTCTGTAATTAAGGACATCTTACATCTTATTCTTCCAGATTTGAGCATTGACCAAAAGTGATAAAGATTCTTAAAAGAGTATGCAACAGAAAATGATTTGGCAATTCTAACCTCATTTCTGTTCAGCATTTTTCTCTCAAATGAATACATAGGGTATTCTCCCATTCGAACTTTAAATGGACAGGTATGGGGAATTGATGCTCTGTTGAATTGATAAAATCTGAATTGTTGATCAGTTTGTACTTGAAATACACTTGCGTGGAGTTTTACCAATGTTTCAGCCCAGAGAAGAAAAACCGCAAGATCTGATCAGAACTATTCATGGCGGAAGAAAGGGAGACAGTGAATTAAAATTTTAGCTTCTATACAGGGTGTTAACACTTTTGGTTACTTACTAACCTCCTAGGTGACGATTCTACAACTAATTTTCAACAAAAAGTGCCTCTTAGACTTTATATTACATGCATTATTTTCGAGTTAGTTAAGATTTTTTCGTGTTTCCAACCTTACATCACAAAATTGGCTATAACTCCCTTCCATATTGTGTAAACACAAATTTGAGGATACCTGTAGAAAGATCGTTAAATTTCCTTTCGAATAGGATACCCAACATGTAAAAATATGTGGATTAAGTGGTCGCAAATTCACACGAAATTGAAAAAATTGTCGAAACTTGAAAATCTTGTATTTTTTAAACCGCAGGACGGCATACAATAATTTCCTGAATTCCCGCGCACGTTACGGGAAAAGCTTGGCCCAAATCTCACCTTTCCCTGTATAATCAATTTTTATTTTACATTGCGAATTAAAGGAGAAAAGTATGTTTGTATGTTGAAAAAGATGGTTTTTTTTTCTATGAAATCGTGGGTTTCGTGAACGATGTCCGCCTAAAAAAAATTTGAGTTTGGGACCGGTTTCAACGTATTTTTTCGCGGTGAATCAAATGGCAACACTTGCAGATCTCCCCCAACTCCGTTATAACGAGAGTTTTACACGTTAACCAACTAGTTTTGCCCTCAAAAATACATCAAATTGAGAATAAAAAATGAACTGAAAAATTCGTGAGTTAAAAGTGTAAAACTCTGTTCCGTTTATAAACATTTGGAAGTAATCTTTCATCCATGCATCACTCACGTTGTTCCTTAGTTATGAATTCACATAGTTAGAAAATGAGGATGTCACAAGAGAACTTGTATAACACATTACGAACTCCAAATGTGCTGTCTGGAAAGTTACCATAACTCTTCGTAAACACCTACATTACAGTAGATTTCATTTCAAAGGCTCAAAATTCAAATCTCTGATGTAATAATAATGATAGATACAGTGAGACTTACACATGCAGTTGTGGAGTAGTACGGGGCTGTGCGACTAACCCGCATAGCAGTGATGTAATCCGGGTTTGCATTCTTAAATTTTCCACGCTGAGATTCAATTGATTTCATCATCTTTATGTAAATAGCCATGCATGTTGTAATTGCATAATCCAACAGGCTCTCCTATTTGAATCTACCGACTACACTCCTGTTCTATTAATTAACTTCTATGATCTATTTGGACTTGCTTAACAACTGAGAGCCCCACCACATACTCCTGTTTCTGGAGACGTATATCTCGAGACAATCGATTCAACTCAATTGCATACCATCCCAAACCCTATTGCAGTCCATACTATTGAATGCATTCAATTATGGTTCATTTGCCGTGTGTTTTATTACCAATTTGAGGGAGAACAGATTTCCTTAAATTGTGTAAATACGTGTTATATTGTATTGACATATATTGAATTGCAACCTTTCATAAATTTCATGACCCCAATTCTAATTTATCTCACAGTGCGAAACTTATTATGTATCGAATCGAAATAGTAGATCTTAGGACACAATCTTACGAGTTGAAGTAAAATTCATAGCAGGGTATTTATTGCTGTTGAGACTAAGAGGTGAAAATGGTTGGCACAAAAATAGAGACTGAGAAAAAACTGTCGACAACTAGGGAGGGCTAAACCAATACAGAACCAGTTCAAATTTGAGTTTAAGATTTAGTTCTCAAAAGTGCTTTTGTTAGTATTTTAGTAAGGTTTTGAGTCTCTTCTATTGTGCCAAGATTGACATCATAAATATTTATTAGTCGATCAACATTTCTATATAAAACACATTACAATCAACATCAGTGATAAAGTAGAATCATCTAACAAAAGAGACTAAGATCTTAGACTAAGCATACATTTCTTCTCCTCCCCTCCACATATATGTAAGAGAATATTACTTTCTGAATAGACCCTTGGCTCAAAATTCCCCCCCCCCCCCCCTCACAACCCCTATTTGACTGATCGACACAACAAATCTTAGGTTATATTTTTCGAACAAGCTCTACCCTATAGGCCAGTCACCTGCTCTAACGACCACCACCCTTCACAATCTCATTCCGTCGTTGTGTAAACTCCTATTGTTAAACTCCTCGTTAACTTCTATTGTTGGCTTCTCGTCTCCCCTAATCGTCGGATCAAGGGCCAAACTGATCGGATAAGCCCTAATTGAATCCAAATCGTCAGCCCTTCTGAAGTGTTGTTAAGGGATTAGCTCGCCATACTGGTGTTTTTTCTCCATGTTTAAAATCTACGGGCAAGATCCATTGAATACTAGGTCCGAATTAGCTATATTTTACTAGTCGTACTTCAATGAGAGTATATCTTATTGATTTGGCAGTATTTACTGTATCATTAACTTCATCCGATGATACTGCTTCATGGATAATGACTTCAGCAATCGCCGTACAAAATACGTTTTAACAAAATTTTGGTTTTAAAAATTTCCGACTTTATATAACCTATATATAACTCATGTATCCGTCCTATAACTTCATATATAGTTTCATATATACTCAGTATTTGTTCTATTTAAGGAAAAGCTTCTATGCCAAGTTTGCTTATCAATTCATTTAGCTGCTAAGTTCAACATTTCAAACATGGAGCATTAGTAAGAGACGCTAACAGTCCTCAGTGGCTATATCCTGAGATGAGTGGTTTTGTCAATTCGGCATGTAGAAATGGACAACGTGATGTGGGTCAATATGACAGTCTAGTTGTACATGGTTAAGATCTAAAGATCTATTGCTGTCGGTCTGAGCATACAGTTTTTGAAATAAAAAGTCTTCTTGAGCTCCCTGAGACTTGGAATTTATTCCGCCATTAGACAGGGAGATCATTCTTTCGCATTTTGAGTTGACATGATACATTATCGTTCATCATAATTGAAAGAAAAAAAATTATTGTTATTTTTTAAGAGAATTTGTTATTGAAATTTGGAGAATGACCAGTTGAATTAAAAAAATTGAGTTGGGTCAAAAAGACCCGGGTGTGTATGATATGTTATAATAATTGTACACTGTTTTAGACAATTGTGAATTCAAGCTATTTTCTAGTCTTGGATTCTTGCTTGATGGATGCTGCGCTGTATCATAATATGCAAGAATGCGTCATCGAGGTAAAACTTGACGATGAAAACTGAATCGACCGTCATCCCAGCTCGTTCCCATCCAACCTCAGCATCGCAGATAAGAGAAAACGATCCCCTTTTGTGAAGTTTGCGACGGAAGGTGGGGCAGATTGACTAGGGGAGCTTGCAGCTTGACAACCGCAACGCTGCGCCGAGTGCATTGCACCTTCCGCCAGAGGACGATGTACCCTTCCTGGCCAGGCCCTTGACCTCCAGCGCCTGCCATTCGCTTTAAACCAGTTTTACACATTCTCCAACGACCCCCACCGCAGTCGTCAAGGGTTCCTCCCTATTATCTCTCTACGAAAAACCGAGTTATGTTTCTCTCGTTTTGTTCGGGAGATCCGCGATCAGCCATCTGGCTAATTCACCGAACAATAAAGGAGGTCAATACACTTTCATATACTGCAGAATGTCAGCTTTTTGGGATGCACTATGATTTTATCGATTTAGATAACCAGATGGTCCGTCTCCAGTCACAGACTATACCCACTTTTGCAAAGCATTGACCTTTAATTTTGTCATGGAGATAATACAACACAAACCCCAAGCTCCATTGAATTGCCACCGTCTCTTGCCAGACCATTCTGGGTAACTTCTTTTAGATTCCTCTACCAGGGAATAGTTTCTCAGAGAGTGACGCCGAGACGAAAGATTCCGCCCTAGATTTAATTTTTTTACGTATAGGGAGAAATTTGGGGGAGGAATCGTTTAGGGGATTTTTAGGGGGTTTCCCAAGTCATAAAAGTCCATAAATATAGCATATCATGTAACAATCATATAGCAACCATACATCAATAGATAATAGCATATCATTTAGAAACATTTTAGCAATAATAGCATATCTCATATAGCAGAGCCATAATTTTCTACTGTTTGAAAGTCCTACATGTTCATTTACCGTCCGTCAGACAAAACACTTTCGCTTTGCAATATAATTTATTTTTATATTCAAAAGTTCTCTCCATATACAAACATAAGTAGATAGTTTTTTTCCCTCTCAGCGGTTTTTTGGGGTATTTCTATATGCTTGGGAGGGTTGTGGTATAAGTCAGTTGGTAACATTGCTCAGGACTCAGTTTAGTGTTATAGTAGGCATCCTGAGAAGTTCGGTACGCTTACAAAGTGTGCAGGGTGCTTACGTAATTTTTTTTACCTATGCGATTTAATTAACATTTTGGATTTATGCATAGTTTCAAAGCGTTTTTAGATGACTCCGTATAATAATATTTATGAACTACGAATGAACCGTACGAGATTTGAATGAAGACTGCACTTTTTATTAGTTACCAAATTCCTAGGTAAACAAATCATATGAAATTAAAATAATAATAATAATAATAACTAAAAGATGCTACAAACACTCCCCTCCCTAATAACAATGGAAACTTGCAAACTTGGTGGGAAACCTAACAATTCTTCCTGACCTTGTCCTGTATGGTCCTGGTCGATTATTTTGCTGCTGTGGGCTTGAGGGCTGTGTAGAGTAACTTGGAAGTGAATGTACAGGGGAGGTTGTTGGGGGTTCTGACTGTGTATAGGTTTCTGTGTGAGCTTCCAGTGGCGCTGGTGTGATGTCTTTTGAGGGATCCTCGGCGGCCACAAAGGCTGGCTTAAGGCGGTCGATGGAAACCGAAATTTCTTTTCCTTTGACCAGTATCGTGAAGGTTTTATCTTTACGCCCCTTCACTTCATAAGGACCGTCATATGGAGGCTGGAGTGCAGACCTGATGGCGTCTCGTCGAAGAAAGACATGAGTGCAGGTTTGAAGTTCTTTATGAAAAAACACTGCTGCCTTGGAATGCCAACGGATAGGCTGGGTGCGTAGCTGGTCCATTGTTCGCCTCAAGCTCGACACAAATTCGTGAGTTGGGGACGAATCAATTTTACTATCAAAAAATTCATTTGGGAGTCTCAATGTAGTACCATATACCAGTTCGGCTGCACTGCATCCTAGATCTTCTTTCAAGGAACAACGTATTCCAAGCACAACAAGGGGAAGCACACTAACCCAATGTTCGGTGTCATGGCACCTGATGGCTGCTTTCAGCTGTCTGTGTAGGCGTTCAACCATCCCATTAGCTTTAGGGTTATACGCTGAGGTGAAGTTATGAGTTATCCCCAGTATAGATGTGAGCTTTCGAAAGAGGGAACTATCAAACTGACGACCTCTGTCAGACGTTATGTGACATGGGACGCCGAATCGACTAACCCAATGGGCACAGAAAGCTTGGGCGACTGTTTCAGCTTTACAGTCCGTAAGGGGTATCACCTCAGGCCAGCGGGTGAAACGGTCAATACAGGTCAAAACGTACGTGTATCCCTGCGATGGCACTAAAGGACCAACCAAATCCACATGTACATGCGAAAAACGATCACTGGGTGGTTGAAATTCTCCCAAAGGGCTAATGGTATGTCTTTGTACTTTATTTCGCTGACAGCTATTGCATGATCGAACCCACTCTTTACAGTCTTTGGCCATAGAGGGCCAGATGAACCTTTGGCTCAGCAATTTATGGGTGGCTCTATTACCGGGGTGCGACAATCTATGAACTGTATCAAATGCTTGACGTCGAAAACAAGGTGGAATATAGGGTCGGACGAAACCTGTCGAGACATCGCAATAGACGGCCGCATTCGAATCAGCAAATTGAATGCGTTTCCACAGTAGGGAGGAATCATTTGGAAGAACTCCTCTACTCTGTTCTTCAGCCAATTTCGCGTAATCTATTGAGAAAGAGGAAATTTCTTCAATACGAGATAAGCAGTCGGCGACTACATTGTCCTTTCCTGATATATGTTGAATGTCAGTCGTGAATTGGCTAATGTAATCAAGTTGTCTGAGTTGTCTAGGTGCTGCTTTGTCAAGTTTTTGATGGAATGCATATGTAAGAGGTTTATGATCTGTGTACAGTGTGAAAACTCTGCCTTCCAGTAAATGTTTGAAATACCTAATACAATCATGAGCAGCTAGTAGCTCTCTGTCATAGGCACTGTATTTTTGTTCAGTGGGTGATAAGGTTCTCGAAAAGAAACTGAGTGGCTGCCAAACTCCATCTACCCGCTGCTGAACACTGCCCCCTATTGCTACATTTGATGCGTCCACCATGACAGACCAGGGTACATTTGAACGGGGATGAGCCAACATCATCGCTACCTGTAGTTCTGCCTTGCATTGCTCAAATGCATTTCGCGTTTCTGGGGTCCATTGAATTTTCGAATTTTCTCTCCCCATGTGTCCTTTGAGATAGTTAGTGAGAGAGGATAGATGGCCTGCAGCTTTTGGAACAAAACGACGGTAAAAATTGAACATACCAAGAAAGCGTCTCAAGCTTTGGACATCCGCTGGCAGTTCGAATTTCTGCAAAGCCTCAACACGCTTCGGTAATGGTTTGATACCTTCAGTGCACACCATATGACCTAAAAACTCTATCTGCTCTACCCCAAATTCACACTTCGCAGGGTTGATGACGACTCCAAAATCTCTGAATCGTTGGAAGAGTTCTCTGAGGTCCCTTAAATGCTCTTCCTGGGAAGAACTAGCTACCAAGCAATCATCAAGGTATGCCCTAACGTTTTTCAAACCGCTCGTCATTTCGTTGACAAACCGCTGAAAGGTCTGAGCTGCATTGCACAAACCGAAGGTCATGTAAGGAAACTCAAAAAGGCCGAAAGGAGTGATGATGGCAGTTTTCTCAATATCCTCAGGAGCCATAGGAATCTGATGGTAAGCTTTGAGTAGGTCTATCTTTGAAAAGATAGTCTTACCATGGAGGTCCTGAGCCATATCCTGGATATTTGGCAGTGGGTATCGGTCAGGAACCGTAACTTTATTAAGAGCGCGGTAATCCCCACATGGCCTCCAATCTCCAGTCTTTTTAGACACCATATGCAATGGGCTTGCCCAAGGACTTTTGGAGGGACGACAAATGCCTTGAGTTACCATGTAGTCGAACTCTTTTTTCGCAATTGCATACTTTACTGCGTCAAGACGACGGTATTTAGCAGCTATAGGAGGACCTGAAGTAAGGATGTGATGGACAACGTTATGTTTGGGTTTAACTGCAGTAAACGATGGCCTCGTGATATCCTTGAACTCTGCAAGAAGTGAATGGTAAGATGAATTCGCCCCTATAGTAGTTATTACTGGCAGATTGGATCGAGACAGTCGACCAATAGCTGAGATAGAAGTGAGAGAATCGTGCAAGCATCGACGCTTCAAATCTACTAGAAGACCATAATGAGCCAGGAAGTCTGCTCCAATTATCGGTTTCGAAACGTCAGCAATGACAAATGGCCAGTGAAATGCTCGACGGAGCCCTAAATCAACTAAGAGAAGTGATGTGCCATAGGTATTTATCTCAGTGCCATTCGCTGCGTAAAGGTGGTACTTGGAAGTGCGTTTCCTGTCTGCTGCTATAGGAGGAACTACGCTAACATCAGCACCGGAATCTACAAGAAAAATTTTCTTAGAACTCTTATCTTGTATGAAAAGGCGGCTACCTAGTTGGCCTGCATCGCTCGCCGCATCTAACGATTGGCCTACTGGTTTTCCGATGGCTTAACTGACTTGAAATAACAACATGGGGGTTCACATTTGCGGGCTTTATCTCCATACCGGAAATGGAATCTGCATCGCCAGGTACCTGCTGCTACTTGGCTGTCCCTAGAGAAAAGCTTAGCTCTAGATCGAGATCGCGATCGTAAACGTCTGGTGTTTCTAAATTGTGCGGTTTCTAGAGCATCGAATTTACGAGTTAATGCATCTATCTTATTGGCTAGATCGTCATATACTTGATTACAACTAGATCGCTCGGAACTAGATGGGCTAGGCCGGTTTTGCACGGCATTTATTGATGCACATTCAGATTTAGGGTCAGAAAGTTCCATAATCTTATCAGCTAGCGGTACTAAAGTTTCTAAGCTAGCATCTGAGCTTACTGATAGAATTGCTCTCGTGTTCGCCGGAAGTTGTTGTAGCCATAAAGATTTAAGAATTGAATCGCTCACTTTGTTATTGGCTAACTCTGTCATCTCTCGCAGTAGCTGGCTGGGTCGTCGATCCCCTAGGGTCGTTTCCTTCAACAAACGCTGCAACCTCTTGTCTTCGGAGTCGGTAAACGAGTCAATGATTCTGTTTTTCAGTGTCTGATACTTGTTTTGTTCTGGTGGTGTGATGACGAGATCACTCACTTGAGACAGGATACTAGAATCGATTGCTCCTATTATACAATCAAATCGGTCTTGGTCATTGGAAATGTTCTTGATTCGAAACTGGGACTCACATTGGCCAAACCAGATCAAAACATTGGCTTTCCAAAAAGGCGGTGCGATGAAATGGATATTACGGGTAATTTCTCTGGAGTACCCTACATTGTTCTCATTGCTTGTGGGAATATTCTGATTTTCCATATTGGCCAAAAAGATCACGTCGGTGTTACCAGTTTTAGATGACTCCGTATAATAATATTTATGATCTACGAATGAACCGTACGAGATTTGAATGAAGACTGCACTTTTTATTAGTTACCAAATTCCTAGGTAAACAAATCATATGAAATTAAAATAATAATAATAATAATAACTAAAAGATGCTACACGTTTATTATGGTCGATCTAATGCATTCGTATCTAAGAGGAAAAAATTAAAAATTGAATTTTATTGAGATAAAGATGTGATCAACCTCGTCAGTTTAGCAAATCATCATTTGAAATTTGATATTATATTATTTTCTAATATTTATAACTTCTGATTTTTCATAAATGTTGACTATTTAAAATAATTTTTGATTGTTTACACTCAACAAAGGTTGTTGGTTCAAAAATTGCTATTCATTACGTTTTTATCGATTTTTCCCTATAAAGTCATTGGGGGTCTGGAAAATCCCCACGTCAGTAATTATGTGGTATTTGGAGTCGTCAATTACTAAAGGTTATGATTCCATGATTATTCCAGATTTGCGAAAAATTTATTGTACTTCAACGGTGTCAGAACTTTCCGTCGAAAGACAATCAAACGAAGAGTTTAAGACATTCATTCTTGTGAATTGTTATCCGGACTGGTCGAAGAATTCGTATTTCATCTGGTACGATGGATTTAGAAAATGGTTCTTAATCCTTCCTTTCGTGGTAGGGAGATTTGGATGAGTGTTAAAAATGAGGGAACGAGGGAAAGAAAATGAGGCAAAGATAAAACCCCCTTCGTATTTCTGTAATCAGAATTCTCTCTAAATCTTGTTAACCCCCGCTTTTCAAACAACTAATGAATAACTAGGACAACGCAAACAAATTATAAATTACAACTTTAAACCAACTTTACTTGTTCTCTTCACCTCATTCGTCGCCGGTCCGTCTCCATTATCCCTGTGAATAACTTAGTTATGGAAATTGTTTCTCTTGTTCTGTTCGGCAAAACCACGATCAGCCATCTGACTATTCCACCCATCAATAGATTATGACAGTAGACTTTCATGCACTGCGGAATTTCAACTTGATTACATCAATGTTGGTCCCCATCGATTCAATACATTGTCACAAGCTGTAAATTCATGCAAATTTACCAAAGTGGATGGGTAACACTTGTATATTATACTATGCTATGGTGTTGGTATTTTCAGAGAATATGCGCTTGAACAAAGCTGTTAAGACATTTTCATTCATATAGTATTCCTATTAAGTTTTGGAGGCTTGCTTGCCGGAAAGTACACCCACTGTTTCAAACTAGAATTATTTTGTGATCTCTGGCTAATTTGTGCAATCACCTTTGTATATGTTTAGGCTAACCTGATTCTTAAGTCATTACTCACATTTTAGTTGCTCTTGTTATTTATGGTAAATGTGAATTTAAGTATAATTATGAATTTATTTATAATTAGAATGAACAAACAGAACAAACTTTATAATGTTTGAAGTTTTTAAAGTCTAATCTTCCCCGTTTTTAATTTTGGACAAATAATAGCTACATGGCATTTATCCCTATTTCTATACCCGTGGTTGTATATATTCATCATTAGGATATTTTGATGAAGAGGATTTCAAATATATTGGTTTATGAATTCAAGACCTATTGTTATTGAGGAGCATAACTAAATGAAAATGTGAAAAGGTAATTATTTTTTGAGGGATTCGAATTTCAGGATTTCAAGCTTTAGCATACACAGATGGGTACTACTACTGATCAGCGCGCAATGAATTTCATATGGAAAATTGCTAGTATCTAATCCCCGTGATCCCTGAATTTCATTTTAAAAATCACATGCAAATGTCAGGCGTTGTTGAGTTTTGGGGAAACAGCGGGAAAACGCGTTGTTGTAGTTTAAAATACATTTGCGTTTAGGTGCAAAGCAAACTGTGAAAGGAATGGGTTTAGAAACAAGAATCTCATGAACCAATAGATGTTGATTAAACAGTTACTTGGTCACCGGTCGCACAAAACGTTGGAATTGAACAATTCGCTGTCGTAACAAAACGATAAAATAAAAAAACTGCGCTTTGGGCCTCCTCCTATAAAATGGAAGTTAATTGACGTCATTGATCTACAGCCCCCCCCCCCCATAGCCACTCACTAGGTGGATGCGGGTATGAGTTCATCCTCTTTATGACGTCATACAGCTCTTTACACAAGCTTTTTCGGCAACTTCCAATCATTCGGCACCTTCCATATTGCACCTTCATGAAAAGCTTTCGACATGATCTTTCAGCTGGTGGGAAAAAAATTAAATAGGTGAAATAGCCCATTCCGATCTATGTTTGTGGAAACGATTTGGGTTCTAAAATATACTAATCGCGACTAAGCGAATGGAGTACAACATGCTGTAGTAGTGTGGACCAATAGGTAAGATATATTCAAGTTTAATAATCATGAATATAAATATGATCATGAATTCCATTCTTCCTAACAAAATGGGTTTATGGTATAATAATAGATTTTCTGTTCTTCATACAGAGACACTCATCTGTTTTTTCTTAATTACCTACTGTAATCGTTGCATTCATCTACTCCTTACATATCCAGTATACGCCCTAACCCCAAAGGGTCAGCTGTTAGCATAATAATGTCATCTATTCACACATATATTTCACATTATGCTTCATTGTCGCATCTCATTTCTCTGATAAATCATTAATAACGAATTTAGGACAAACGGACTGGGCTGTGGGCTCCTGTCATCGAGTTCAACATTAATTATGTTATAGCAGTCAAGGAGTGCGACAGCTCCATGTTCCTTAATAGTGCATTATATGCAGCTATCAGTGATGCTGTCGTGAACTCGTAACATAGTTATGGTTTCCTAAATAAATCTATGCGATGGCCCATGTCTGACCTAGTAATCCTCCTTGACCTTCTGGCCGTCGACGCATTGGTGATAGCAGGGTTACATGTATAAATGAGAGGCGAGACTCGAGTCAACCGTCCATTCTATTCGAAACTCCGCTTGCTATCATTTCACCTAGCTCCTCCCTTCCCATACCCTTAGAGTGTACGATGATATTCGTCACTGAACTCCGAGTTAGTACTTCTATCCTGACAGAGTCATATCGATTGCCGAGATCTGTGACTCCTTAAAAAGAGGGCTTATGGTGGTGTAGTTATCACCAAACCTTGTCTTCTTCATATTTTGTGCTGTGAATGAACGGTGGTACTTCCACCTTAGAGTGTACGATGATATTAATCGAAATTGAATTACTTCTATCCACACAGATTGCACCCGGTTGGGACGGGAACCGGACATCATTCTACAATCCAATCTTCAATAATGTCGTGTTTTATTCGTTTATAATAAGTTCACATAATGCTTTCAAGCAATTGTATAATATTGATTTCAAGCAATATTATATAAATATGTTGTCAGATCGTGTTCGCGTCCGCGAAAATGCCGCCGAAGCATCGAAAGCGTTCATATATGAATATTTATGGATTGTCCTGAATCTTAGTGTAGAATTTTTAAATTAACGATTTGATTTACGAATAAGGAAAAATGACGTTGGAAAAATGCTGAATAGATGTGAGATATCTGCGGCAGAGGTAGAGTTGATAGAGAAGGCTCTGTCAACAGAGGTTTTCGTCAAGTGGGTCGACCTTGACCTCGAACCAGTGAATCAGTGCATTCGTCGGTGACTGATGGAGAGGCGACTACTGACAACGGGACTGTGTATACGTGTGTACAGCCGCGGAGCTACGCATGTGTTTGTGCAGCCACCTGAAAGGCAGAGGGAGAAGGCGATTCGCGGGAGAGCAACGTGTGGAAGAGAGATGGAGAAGGTGACAGATAAGGGGACCCTCTTCTTTTTTTCTGAGGTCAACGAATTGTTAAGTGCGGTCCTTGAACGGATAACACACTCTGAGACAGCGCAGGGGAGAAAACAATGCAACATCTAATGGTTGGATAAAAATATGTATATAATGTTCTCATACTATCTCGAATAACGCAATTTCTAACTAATTAGGATGATTCTAAAATGAGCTCATTACGTAAATTGTGGCACAAAGACATTAAATGATTTATTGATATTGGAAATACGAGGTACGTAGATCGTTCTAAGCTTTTTACGAATTTTATTCGCAGCTGATGGAAAGACTCTACGAAAACTAATATTACTTTCCAGAAAAATGGTGGGCATTGAGGAAAGTTAGTTGACCTTAAACTGACTGGAACTCTTTAAATAAAGAGTTCGAACTTCAACATAACATGAAAATGTACGAGTATGTTACATTCGATCTCATAGGCATACAACCATTCAAGTTTGGGGGTTTTAATTTTATATCAACAGCAAAACGTTGAAGGAACATCAGCTCTGGGAACGAATAAGGGTAGTTATTACTGAGTGAATTACCATCAGATTTTTAGGACTCCATCCAGAAACCTATTTACCCTAGTACCCCCCGAGTTTGATCGAAATCGGACAAATATATCATTGGAAATTGTCGTTGTCGTTGTTTTGGCGTTTTTACTATCACCAAAATCATACAAACCAGTCAAAGGGACGCCTCTGTAATGCATGCATGCATAAGTGCTTAGGTAAATGTAATGTTGTAGGTGACTATAGGCGTAGGTACCCTCTAGGAAATCCCCAACCATCCATAACTATAAATAAGGTGTAGGTAACTATAGACGTTGAAAATCGAAAATATTCGTCCATGATAGATAAGGCCATTTGTTATGGGTTTACCTATAATCGTGCATTAGGATAGCTACCGTTCTCAAAATAACTTTCAGTTGTGTTAGCGTTTATTTGTATTAGTGTAGGTTTTAATTCGTAACTGGATTCGGAAAACTTGAAATTTTCATGTGTTATCTGTTTACAATATTGTGCGTTGTGATTGATTCTAATTTTAGTTTTCTTTGTTTCAGGTAAGTCATTGAGTCTCCTGTTTCTCCACTTTTGTAGGTGAGTCATGCAATAATGTCACGAATAAATTGCTTGTTTAATCGATACGCCCGCGGCCTGTGGGCTGTTCTCAGGAAAAGATCCACCCTTAGGCTTTTTCCTTAATCGAAAAACTCCCCTAGCTCTGTATTGGCTCTCCCATTTGCCTACTTTTAATGCCCCTCTCCCTAACCCTCCCCTAATCAAAAACCCCCACTCCTACATGCCTACACTTGCCTACACTTTACCATTCTCATTAACCCAGTCGAAAAAATAAGGGAGCAACCCCTTTCGGATTAAGGGAACCTTGCACTACCGCAGGGCGTTCACCCCCTTTTTTTCAATTACCCCTGAGACAAAAGCGGGAAGAGGGTGACTGACCCGATCGTTGGGGGTGATGAGCGTCAGAGGGGGTGAAATCGCGTCCGGGGGTGACTCACCCGGGGCTGTCCGCCGACGGGGAAACGCTGTCCGCCCCCGCGGCGGCGGAAGGGGGAAAAACGTATGCCGTGCACTTGTTATGTTTATCGAAATCGAGAACGAGGGGTGCGGTCGTGGTGAGGGGAGCCGCACGTGCCGCACCCCCCCCCCCCCCCCCCCTTCACTACATCACCCTATTCCTTCATCGTGGTGTCTCCCCTTTTTTTGTGCGCGACACGTTGTGTGCATCACTCGCAAGGTGGTTTCAGGCCTCATTGTTCAATCAAAGATAAGAAATGGTGCGAATTATTACAAAGGCAGTAACTGGCTCCCCAACGATTTTTAGTTTTTGAAACTTCCGCTACAGCGGCGTCTTCATTTTTATTAATCTATATCCGCTGCTAAAATATAGATTAGTGGGACAAATAGATCAGAATGATTTGTGTAGTTTGGTGGTCTGGATGCTCGCAAGCTCGCATCTCAAAAATACATATCATCAAGTAGTCAATCCCTTAGTAAAAATGCAGATTAGTGGACATGTAGGTCAGAATGAAGTGTATAGTTTGGTGATCTGGATGCTCGCAAGCTCGCATTTCAAAAATACATAACATCAGGTAGTTAATCCCTTAGTAAAAATGCAGATTAGTGGACATTTAGGTCAGAATGAAGTGTATAGTTTGGTGATCTGGATGCTCGCAAGCTCGCATCTCAAAAATACATAACATCAAGTAGTCAATCCCATAGTAAAAATGTACATTAGTGGACATGTAGGTCAGAATGAATTGTATAGTTTGGCGATCTGGATGCTCGCAAGCTCACATCTCAAAAACACATAACATCAAGTAGTCAATCCCTTAATTAAAATTCAGATTAGTCGGACATGCAGGTCAGAATGACGTTTTAGAAGTATATTTCGGGAGTTGTCCGAGCTAAATAAATGACCATGCATCAGGACTCGTACCCATGACCTTCGTCTCACGAGACCAGTATCATAACCAATGGGCTACGCCACAACCAGCGTTTCAAGAAACAATCACAGTAATTCACTACTCAGTAGGCACAACACCGACTGCAGCGCCACAATAGCGGAAGTTTTGAAAACTAAAAATCGTTGGGGAGCTAGTCACTACCTATTACAAAACAGTGAGTTTTTCTGTTCTTCGACCGCCAGCACTCTCAGTGCTGCCTCCAGATAGTAAACGACCGCCATCGTAATCAAAACGGTGTATATACTTTTGTGGTCAGGATGCTCGCAAGCTCGCATCTCAAAAATGCATACCATCAAGTAGTCAATCCCTTAGTAAAAATTCAGATTAGATGGACATATAGATCAAAATGTTGTGTATGTTCGTTTGGTGATATACTATCTGGAGGCAGCGCTGGAGGTGCTGGCGGTCGGATAACAAGAAAGGTCCTACTCAGCGTTACGTAAAAAAATTTTTATTTTTTTTTATTTTTTTTAGTAATTTTGGAGAAAACCTGCGAACTGATTTTTAGCGTGGAATATGCTTTTGCAGGTCACGACCTAACTTACCCAAAAACATTCCAAAGTAGCATTACGGTATCTAGGAACGAAAATGCGAGCCCAAAGTAGCGTTTCTATATAAGCAGTTGCTTATGTATCTTGAAAATGTCTTTTTACTATATATTTGTCGAATGGATAAAAATATTGGGTGAAAATAGTTCACTGAAGTGTTGCTCGCTTAATATTATGAAGAGGTGTGAGGTTTGATGAAGTGCCGAATGTTTTATTCGAATTTCGGAATCTACGTATTGTGATACGCAAACTAACAAAATTTGATGGGGGGAGGGGGTTATTTTATTTCATTTTTTATTTATTATTATTATTATTATTATTTTTTTTTTTTTGTCTATTACAGATTTCCATTATTGAAAAAATATACCAATATGAAATAAATCGGTACCACAATAGGGATAATACCTATGAAGTGATTGTAATATTTTTTATTAATTTTTTAAAATTAAGTTTTAATAATAAATTTGAAAAAGTTACCTTCCTTCTTATGGGTCTATTAAATCCTATGACTTCTTTGAAGTAATGCCTTTTCCTCTTTTTTTTTGTATACTCATTATCCGCATGACTAGAAAATCTCAGGATCTAGTCCAATGTGACTCAGCAAACTTTGGTTTGCCTACCATTTCCAACTAATCTGAATTTTTACTAAAGGATTGACTATTTGATTTTATGTATAAGATGTATGACTACGTGATGTATCTAGATCAGTGTAAATAGTAGAAACTTGTGTAAGCTGGACTACAACCACTCTTGGAGAGATTTCACACAGTGATTTGCTTAGATCAGTCGTCAGTAGTCTATCCTTTAGTAAAAATTCAGACTAGTTGGACATGGCGCGGCGGGTGGGACGATAACGGAAAAGATCTGAACTAAATCACTCGCGACGAAGTTGTGGAAACCCATTTCAAAACGGATGTTAGTAAAAAAACGTTACTATTTCCGTGAAAAACAAAGAGTTACAATGTTAGATCGATTTTCGACGGTAGGCCATCAACAATAATTGTTTGTTACTGATGATGGCCTAACCGACGAAATCGATTTAACATTGTACTTAACTCTTCATTTTTCGTGGAAATAGACAATGCTTTTTCAATAACTTCCGTTTTGGAACAGATCTTCCAACGCTTGCTGGAAACAATAAAACAGTAGGTTGTTTATTTTGAAAAATCTATTTAGATACTGTACATTTATAGTTTATTGAAGTGATGCAAACGGAAATTTACTAAAGTAATTTAGCACTGGCAGTCTTAATGAGATTGGAGCTTTCTCCATTCACCGGTCTATTCATTTATTTAATTGATACGGCTGAGGGCAATTTACATGATATTACAAAATCGAGTTGTTGCTGTAACATGTAAAAATAAATGCAACCTAATCTAAGTAATCTATAAGGATGAATGAATAATAATTGAATAAGAAACCTATTAAATTATAAATTATACATAATGGTACTAATATGAATGGAGCTTAATAACTTGGAGAGAGGTATTGAAAGGATCGACATTAGTGGTTAAGCAAGAACCAATATTCAATTTCACATAGTGTAGATAAGTTCAGTTCATAAATCTCGTAGCAATACGTGGTACTAGTAACATACTACATATTTCTCCATTATAGTATTCCAGCATCAAATTTATGTTCGATAAAAATCCCTCAGAAATTGGAGACTGTGGAACTGTCTCTTGGAACACCTCTTCTCCCTTCACTTGGCACTCGCGCCATTGCTCTCAAGGGAGCTCCTGAATAAATTATCATCCGTCTTTTCTATCATTCCCTCCTTATCAAGCTTTACCTCTATTTTATCCTTCACTGTTTCTTAACTCGCTTCAACTCATCAATTCATTTCAACGTATACTGTAACTAACCCAACGAAGTATTCCATTCACTTTTGGTTTATTATTTTCAATAATGAACCTAGTAATTTAAAACTGTTTTCAACTAAACGATATCAGTGAACGATTTCCGAAAAGGAGCAATGTGGTGGATATCAGACGTCCTCAGTGAGTAAACACAATTCTTATTAAGGTAATTATATATTTCACATAGCTGTGAAAACTTAATGCGTTTTGCTTCTGAGTTTACTTTCGGGGTATGAAAAAATTAGTTTTTGCCAAAGTTCCCCGCATTTTACGTTGAGACCGTTCTAAACCACTTTGGTTGTATGTGTGTGTGTTCACAAATTCTTGCTCCACTCATATCTCATACATTTTTCGTTTGATGTTGATGACATTTTCAGGGAATTGGATTAGGCTGTAAAATTTCCCCTATCAGTTTCATTACACACAAATCAATACTTCTCTCTGCGGCGCGCATACATAAATTCCATCAAGCATCATTTTCTCACGTTCTAGTTGTCCGATTTCGCTCTAATTTAGAGGGTTGTTTGGGTGGTAGCAGGGAAACGATAGTATGATCATCCCCTATAATTTTCATGATCGTATAATTACCTAATAGCTGCTGCGCATGCGCGAATGTGAAATCCTTACAACATGAATCACTTTTACAATTTTCATTTTAGTCCGATGACATTTTTCGGGAGTAAGAGGGTTAGGCTGAGGGTGGTCCTATCAATTTATGATGTATAAATTGTATAGATTTATGTGTTAAATCTATCAAGTTACGATTTATTCTGGCATATTCGTTCAATCTCCCTCATACTTGGAGGGTATCTGGGAAATGATGATTTGATTACCCCATATGAGTTTCATCATAATCGTGTTTAGTAATTGCTGCTCATGCGCGAATCTCACATCCTTATAATTACCACGACATCACAGTTTTCATCCGATTTCGATGAAATGTTGTGATTGAAGGGTAAATGCTCAATTGTCTCCATGCGCACGCGCAAAACGTAACATACGTACCTAATTTATGTTAGCGTATTCTAAGATCCATATAATCTTCTGCAATACGAATTCAGCCGGTTTCCATTGTCAACTGCGTCATTGGGCGGAGAGAATATTTTATTTCGCAGTCCCCAAATCACCTTTGAAATATTTAAATCGCCCAGTCGCATCTTCTGTTTGAGGCTCAGAAACGCACTTTTCCTTTCGAAATGCCGGTCGGTCGGCTCTAAATTTAGGGACCCTCGACTCGATTTATTTCTGGTACTTCTCCCTCTCTTT
This sequence comes from Adelphocoris suturalis, assembly GCA_030762985.1. NCBI lineage: Eukaryota > Metazoa > Arthropoda > Insecta > Hemiptera > Miridae > Adelphocoris > Adelphocoris suturalis. Next base: position 54,791,743 of record CM061044.1, read on the forward strand.
AAGGGAACCCCTCCAAGATGGGTCAGTAGCACCGAGACCTTGGCACTTCCTCTTGTATTTGGCCCCTGCCTCCTATTCCCGTACTGTCAACGTCCGTCCCAAATGTCAAGATCAGAAATACTCGGTGGCCTTCGGGGCGGCTGCCTGGTCGACGGATGGGGTGCGATTGCAGACCACACACATGAGTTCTTTTATGAAAACACTTGAAATAACGCGTCTGAATTTTCATGTAATTTGTCACAACTGAAAAAATTTAAACGTGAACATGATGTAGACTCAAGTGATTAGAGAGCTAAATTATCGAGTGAACTAATCTAAAACGCCTAGCACAAGCATATTAGCATCCTAGTTTTAGTTGGCTGGTTAAAGTTAACTGTTCTTGTATATGTTACCGGCAAAGTGTAAATTATGACATTGTGTACAATGCCTAGTCGTTGTATAGAATACCTGAATGGAGCAGGCAATGTGTAAAATACTTTATACTTTACGTTGGCATTATATAGAATGCCTGATCGCGCACTCGGCAAAGTGTCCTTCTGATCAATCCTTACCTGATCTGGGCACCTTAGTTGGACATATAGGTCATAATGATGTGTACAGTTATAATATATAGTAATAGCTAGTGGGGACTGCTGACCAGATGCCTCAGGAAGTTTGAGGCAATGTAGAAATTGTCGCTACCAACGGTGGTTTCAAGCCAAGGATTATAAATCTGGCTGTGAACGTAATCCGATTCGATTCAGCTCCCTACAAATAACTAAAACGACCACGAATTTATTACGGTTCTTAGATGTACCGCCCCACGTATTTGTCTTTATCATCACTGTATTGCGTCGGTTACATTATCTGAAATTATCTAAAAGGGTTTTGAAAACGATGCCGAACTTGATTGTTGATGATTTGACAATGATTGAAATCAGTGAAGATGACGATGACGTCTTGTTGCCGTCCAACAAATTTTAAAGCTTTCATAGTGGTTTCAGTCGATTCTGTGTGGCGAAAAATCTTCAGTACCTACTATACCAAACTCGATTTTTGATTGATTTATCTATACATAACTAACGTCAGTGACGAAGACGTCGTATTTTTGTTGACAGCTTGGAAAGCTTTTATAGTGGTTTCAGTCGATTCTGTGTGACGAAAACAATTGAAAATGATACCAAACTCGATTGTTGATGATTTGATAATGATTTGAATCAGTGTCGACGACGATGACGTCATATCGCCGTCCAACAACTTTTAAACCTCTTATTGTGGTTTCAGTTGATTCTGTCTGACGAAAACTATTGAAAACGATACCAAACTCGATTTTTGATTGATTTAACTATAACTGGCTTCAGTGACGACGACAGTGGCGTCATATTGTCGTCTAGGACAACTTTTAAAGCTTTTATAGTGGTTTCAGTCGATTCTGTGACGAAAACTATTGAAAAGTATATCAAAACTCGATTTTTGATGATTTGACTGTAATTGACGTCAGTGACGACAACGTTGTATTGTTGTCAAGGACAACTTGGAAAGCTTTTATCGTAGTTTCAGTCGATTCTGTGTGGCGGAAACGATTGAAAACGATACCACACACGGTTTTTGGTTAATTTGACGACGATCGACGTCTCCGACGACAAGTTCCTATCGTCAGATCGTAAAAAACTAACTAAACAGCCAACTTCGGATGTCTAAAGAAGTCTACCTACCAAATTTCAAGTTGATAGCTCCAAAATTGCGGCCTGTTGCGGCACACACACGCTGACAAATGCATGCCGAGCCATAGTTGAGACTCACTTTGTTCGTCAACTTTTGCGCTTGCACTCAAATCAATTAGGTGTTGGTTGTTTTTTAGGTCTGTTTTTGATTAAATAACTACAGTTGTTGAGTTTTATAGGCGAACGGGTTCCCTGCAAATAATCCTTTTAAAGGTTGCCGAGTTAAATTATGTTCAAGTATAATATTTTGAAGGTTATTATCTTCGTTGAGTTCATAACTACTTTCCTAGTTTCAAGGTTTTCATTTTCTTCTTTTTCATATCCAGGTGGTTGTAAACTTTAGAGTCTAGTCGGTCGTTGAGCAGACGCTAGACGCTCTAGGTTGTTCTACGACCGTCCACATTTATTAGAGATAAAACCTTTAGGAGTTCAGCGAACTTCAGTGTAAATTCCCTAGCGGAAAACGTTTCGACAGACTTGTGCTATAATCCCCGTCGAGGGAAACTCTCCCTTGGTGATGCGGGAAATGAGTGGGGGAAATGAGCGGCGGGGAAATGAAAAGAGGGGGGGGGGCAATATATTGCTGGAGGGGAGAGGGGGTTGTTGCCCTCTGTGCCACAACGCCTCCCCTGCGTCTCCACAATACCGCCCCCCCCGTAGTCCCCACAACACTCCCTCAGTAACCCCCTACACTCCCTTAGTCTCCCCTCTTCAATCCCGATCCGGGCTTGTACCACAGTCCAGGACCTCCCTTAAAACCCCCCTACCCTTCTCCAGTCTGGCTCGTTCCCGGTTTCCAGACTGGGGTGGGTTTCTAGCTAGACTATTCCAGTTCATTCAACCCCCTCCACACTATCACTCCCACACTATCATCCCTCCTCCTCACTATAAACACCCCCCCATCAACCCCCTGGACTGAGAAATACTTCGACCGGTCTAATAGTCGTAGACGTCTCGACTGCCCCGGAGCTTTTCAGAGAAATTATACTCGAAAATGGCTTTTCAAATGTTTTCCTTTCAACTCAATGATATTAGCAATTTTGAAGATGAATTCTGAAATGAAACCTCTGTCAAAGGAAACGGCTTTATAATATCAACTGGCTGACAAACTATCAATCTCGGGCCGACAGCCAATTAAAAAATAAAATAACTCGATAAATAAATTTGTTTTGAAGCATTGTCTAATGAGTAAATTATATCCTGGAACCGCAATTTTTAACAATATCTCGGCTTATTCGCAACTTTTCGCCAATTGTACTGATTTTGTTAAGACATTTAAAAAAACTCTACTAAAAGCATTGTTACCTACTAAAATCCGTATCGCACAAAAGAATATATTCTTTTAGCGAATTTTTGTAGAAAAATGAAGCTATTGCAATGGGTCGGAAAATTTTAAAACCAAAATTTTTGAAAATATTTTCCATTTTAATCCGTTTTGAGGCATTCTGGAACGAATCTTAGAGTTTAACGCTTTTTCTTATGTCATTCCAGACGATGACTCTCCTTAAGATTGAGATAAAAATTCCGTTCTTACGCCAAAAAATCAAGCTTTCCAAACGAAAGAATGAGTTCGTTGGCCAGCAATTTTTGAGCACATTAAATTGGTCAAATTTCAAAAAATGTACTACAGAAATCTCTAAAAATGGCTAAAAACGACAAAAAATCGTTAAATTTGTATTTTTGGTAGAATATTGCTCACATAAAGTTTA